>WWPN01000010.1:0-127164 GCA_013177575.1 Candida sojae | reverse complement strand
AGGGAACGAAACACTTACCATGTGAGCTATGGGACCTAGAGAATAATTTGACATGTGATTTGTTTTCACATCCCGAAAGTAAGTCAGTGAATCAATTTGAGTTTTGTACTATTAACCAAAAATAGGCAGATTACCTTACATAATATGCCGAGTATGTGACAGTTGATTTTTCGTTTGTGGCATTTGTAAAGTTTTACTCTGTGTTTCAAGATTACTGTAGTTTTATTTCGCACATCCGATTGCTCCCCCTCCCCACACCCACCAGTATTTCAGAATGTTTTTAAGAAAAATAACACGATAAAAAATAAACAATATATCATGTACGGAAAATTTTCGCAACTTCCGCTTATACAATTCCGGTTTTGCAGGTTTCCTTAAAACGTTTAACTTCAGATTCAAGAACCTCTTTCATCTGTGGAATATTTCTTCCCTTTTCCTCAAAACTGAAATCAAAAATATGCTTGCTGGATGGTTCTTCAAATACATTGCGTAAACTTTTAAAAAAACTCTGGGCCAATATTTCCTCCACGTCTAATCTTGCCTTGTAATCCCACTTTAAGAGCTTTTCCAATAACTGAATAGCATCTGGAGGAGCAAATGGGTACAAGCTTTTCCATTTAACCGGCCTGTATTTAACCCAAAGCAATCCTTCTACTTTCCAGTTATACTTCTTGATGGTTTCCATAGGTGGATTTCCTAGTATCTTGAACAACTCGTGAATTTGTTCATGCAGATTTTTCCTGGAAATAATGGTCTTCTTCAAAAAGTTCTCCAAGAATACAACCCACTGCCCAGATATCAACAGCTTTGGTGTAATTTTTGTTGACATGATCAATTCTGGAGCTCGATACCATCTTGTTGCTACGTAATTTGTAATTGTAGGTGACCGGTTTTAAAATAATCAGGATTGATTCCTCTCGCCCAAAGTCACAAATCTTCAAGGTTCCTTGAGTCGTCACTAAAATATTCCCTGGTTTCAAATCTCTGTGTATGACGTCAGCAGTATGGATGTATTTTAATCCACAAAGAATTTGATACATGAAGCTTTGAATATGGAACTCTGAAAACTGTACGTTTGAATACAAAACTCGTGCTAAGTCTAAATCAGCAAGCTCCTGGAAACAATACAAACCTTCATAGGGTTTAACATAAACAACATCTAAATCAAGTAGTGTTGCTATCTGTAAAAATAATAATGTTAGTACGGGTTACATTGATGAAAATTATATGCTGAGTTTGAACTCTTTTCTTTTGACACATACATTCTTATGACCTCTGAAAAACATCATAAACTTAAGTTCTCGTATTGCTCTGATTAGTAATATGTCCTTGTTAAAAATTTTTGTAACTTTCTTAATAGCTATTTTATGTTCCATTCCTGAACTAGAGCTCTTGGTATCAATTGCTGAACAGACAACACCATAAGAACCTTTACCCAAAACTCGTACTATTTCATATCTTGAGTCCACTAGAAAATGATTCTCGTTGTCTGTATATGTAGAACATGATTTTAGAGTATTAGATTTACTCTTAATTGATGTCATTGATAGTAATTATTGTGATTGATTATGAGTGAATTGGCGGTTGCAAAGATTGATATGGTTGAATTTTTTTTTGTTCTTTGTTTGTTCTTTTTTCTCGGTAAATTGTTGTAAAAAAAATAATCCTAAGAAACAGCACAAAAAAAAGACATTTTCCTTAGTTATGGGTGTTTACTGTATCATAAAAAAATCTCCCTAAAATTTGTCTACTCTATGTGTACTGTATGATATCTCTAGTACTGTATACTACTGAAAACTGGTAGCTTGACTTTAACTAGACTCATTATCGATATTGATAGGTACAGCCGTATCTTATACTCGTTAATCAATTCTAAATTGTGGGGTATAAGTGTGTCAACTACAGTAAAAATAATATAAAAACCTAAAAAGGTTATCCTTGGCTCTACTTTTCGTTAATAACTTCCTATTAGTTTATTGCTTCTATCGTCAAGGAATAATTTTGAAAGTAGGGTTGGTTCAAGCGACGAATTGTAATCCTGTGGGGGATTGACAAGACTATTTCCAATCAAATGTAACATTTGTTTTTTTTTAGTCAGTCAAAAATAATTTAATACTGGATGCTCCTACTTTATATCAACAGTATCAAAATTGGCTGTCCCATATCAGCTACTGTATAATGCAAAATAATAATGATTTATAAATATAATATTATTGTGAGGCCACCAATTTGTGTCATCTAAAATTAAAATCTCACTAGAATATTGATAAATTCTAATCTCTGACCAATCTACTGTATGATTGGATAGGCATGATTTTGAAATTGAAGAAATTTATCTTATCCATATTCTACATGCACATTGTTATTCCAAAACCGAGTCAGGGAAATTGTGATTCAGAGAAACGGTGATTGTCCTCTGACAAAAAAAGTCCACGCAGGTATTATTGCGAGTTCAAAAGAGTACATTAGAATCAACTAATAGTTGGTATAATGAACCGAAAAAAGTGGGGGAGGATTGATCGGAGGGGATATAAAGTAGCAAATAACGGTGAGATCAAGTTTCATAATAATTGCCAAACCCCATTAATACTATTGTAGCAATGGCTACTGTTTAAAATTATGGAAAACATTCTGCAAATTGCCGTACGATTCTATCTTCTTGGTTTTTAACTGTACACCATTTCTCCACTGTAAGGAATTTCATTTCTTTGTTAAACTCCTTGGCGTTGATACGCAAGAAAAATATCACTGATACGGCTTACTACTGTATGGTAAAATATTCGTCCGTAAAATATTCGTCCCATTTTAATTTACCTACACACGCATCAGTTGTGATTTTGTGTGATCATAATATCACTGTTAGCTTTGGAGTATAATCGTACATACGATATATTATAATTAAGCAAATTGGTGAAATAGAAATATAAATAATAGAAAAACTTTTAAAATATTAAGAATAAACAAATATTTATAAATACCTCCTCAAATTCTCTAATTAATTGAAGCATAATTAAGAATTTAAAAGTCAAACCATCCAACAATAACAATGAGTGACAAAGATAACAACATATTGACATCGGTAACTCTTGAAAATAACCTAGGATCCCAGAGTTCAACCGATGAAAAGAACATTAGACATGTGGAAAAATCTGGCGAAAATATTTCACAATCTTCCCTTGATCCAAACAATGGAAAGGATACACTTCTCAGAGGTCTTAAAAGTAGACACTTGTCATTGATTGCCCTTGGTGGTGCTATTGGTACTGGTTTATTTCTTGGTTCTGGTTTGATTTTGGCTACTTGTGGTCCAGCCAGTCTTTTTCTTGCGTTCGTAATCATGTCTGTTGTTGTCTATTGTGTCATGGAATATTTTGCTGAAATTGTTCTTTTCCGTCCTATCCCAGGTAATGGTCCTATTGCTTTTGTTAACGATTATCTTTCTCCTTCATTTGGTTTTGCTGTAGGTTATAACTACTGGTATGCATTCAGTATTTTAGTGGCAGCAGAAGTTACTGCAGCTGCTATGCTTATTCAATATTGGACTGATGCTGTGCCGGTTGCAGCCTGGATCACTATTCTTCTTGCTATTATTATTACTTTGAATTTCTCACCAGTTAAATTTTATGGGAAACTGAATACTGTTTGGTTTTGATTAAAGTTGTTGTTCTTATTATCTTAATCATTACCGGTTTTGTCATTATGCTTGGTGGTGGTCCAAATCATGACAGATTAGGTTTCAGATACTGGAAAGGAGGTTTGGCATTTAATCAATATTTGGTCTCTGGATCTACTGGAAGATTTTTAGGACTCTGGACTGCTATTATAAGGTCAGGATTTTCCTTCATTACAGGTCCAGAATTGATTTCCACCGCAATTGGTGAAACCATTGGCCCAAGACAAAATGGAAGCAAAGCTGCTCGTCGTTTCATCTACAGATTGATTTTCTTCTACGTTGCTGGTAGTTTCGTCATTGGTGTCATTGTCAGCTCTAAAAATCCAAGATTGATTGGTTCCGGTTATGATGCTTCTGCTTCTCCATTTGTCATTGGTATTCAAAATGCTGGTATTCATGTTTTAAATCACATTATCAATGCTGCTATTTTGTCATCTGCCGCTTCAGCTGGTAACTCCTTCTTGTATTCTAGTTCCAGAATGTTGTTCTCCATGGCTGAACGTGGTAATGCTCCAAAGATTTTTGCCAAAGTCAACAAATATGGTGTTCCATACTATTCTGTTGCTGTGTCTTCTGTCTTTGGTTTGTTGGCCTATTTGAATGTCTCTTCATCATCTGCCACTGTTTTCACATGGTTATCTAACCTTTCTACCATTTCTGGTTTTATTGGTTGGGTTTCTGTTGGTGTTGCATACCTTCGTTGGAGAAAAGCTGTTGTTTTAAATGGTCTCATGGATAGACTTCCTTACAAATCAAAGTTACTTCCATATGGTGCGTACTTTGTTGTTTTCTTTTTGTCAATTGTGATTATAACAAATGGTTATGCTGTTTTCTTTGACTTCAACATTGGTGATTTCTTGGCTGCTTATATCACTTTGCCTATTGTTGCTGTCTTATACTTTGGCCATGTTATATATTCTCGTATGGTTCTTGGTGAAACTGATTGGGTCGTTCCAATTGAAAACATTGACTTGATAACTCATTTGGATGAAATTGAACAAGAAGAAGTTGAGTATGTTGTTCCTGTTCCAAAGAACTTCATGGAAAGATTCTGGTTCTGGGTTTGTTAGATGTGTAATGAATCTTTTAGTGGTGGGATTGCTAAATAAAAAAATCCTAGCAAAAAAAAAAACGTATATGTTTGTAGAACAAATATAATTTCATTATCCAAAAACCAAGTTACTCGATGTTACACTCATTAATGATAGTTGCCGTATTTCACATTCTATATAACCTAGTTACAATACTGAAAATTAAAGTTGATATTTGTCAGTGAGCATGCATATTTGTGTGTCTAGAAGGCAAAAAAAATATAATGAATCAATTGTAGTTTCGGGTGTTTCCTTTCTTTCTGGTTCTACAAATACTCATTCTCATCTGTTTGATTTTAAATATATTCCAAAGGAAACACACACCACCCAATTCTGGTTGAATAATATAATGCCCCCGTTAAAACACACATCGGAATTAGATCAGATATCGCTTAAACTCACCCAAAAAGTCAAAAGCAAATCATTAACATTTCATCAATTATTTAATCTACTACTTGATTTACTAAAATTATTTGACAGCCAAATCGAAGCCTCAAACTTGAGAGGCTATTGTGACTATGAGGTGACATATGTGACTTATTGTACATGTATTCAAGTTGTGGAGTTGATGAAATCGAAAACCACTGTCAGTAACAAGGACATTTTTGCCAAAATTCAAATTGAAACTCGAAAGAGAGCTAGCACATTTAAGAGCATCGTGAATTTCATATCCAAGTCAGATGTCAAGATGAAGATCCCTTAGTCAATAGATTTAAATCACTAAGTGGGAAACTGAACATTCGAATCACGCACAAGAACGTGGCTTTCAAGAGTGGATGACGGCAGCCGAACTACAACATGAATTAACACATAGCAAGGTATTGTTAATCGACTATAGACCACGAAAAATGTATTTGAACAATCACATAAAATACAACCACTTAATACACATTGAACAAAGAGAAGTTGAAACATTATCGGATTCAGCAACGGATGAAGATTTAGAAACATTGTTGAAGAAATCTATGTCATATGAACAATACCAAATGTTCTTGGTGAGGCATAAATATGATTTGGTAGTGATATACAATTACAACTATGGATCGGAATCAACTGATAGATTAGCGGGAATTTTGGACATTAGTACTAAGCCAAACCCATTTACTAAATTAATTAAGGTTCTAATGAATAACAAATATATTAGTTCTCGGTTGAAGGTATGTCCCCTGTTTCTTTCTGGAGGAGTCTTGAATTGGTACAAGAAGTTTGGAGATGAGTATCTAGAAAAAACAATAATAGAAAATAGTGATGTCATGGTTCCTGAAAACCAATATTTGACATCGTTTAGTGATTATGTATCAAGTCCTATAAAAGAACCACATGAAACTCAAATACAAGCTCAAACACAAAATGGAGATTATATAAGACCATCACATAGGCAGGTAAACCAATTTGATCCAATTCCCGTCAAGAGTAGTTCAACTGTGTTTGCGTCACGAAAAGTTGACCTACCTGCAATTCCTGACGCTCCTGTTGTAACAAGAACAGTCACACCCCGAAGCTCAACTAATAGAAATGTACTTTCTTCGAAACCACAGGTTCCCGAAAAGAAACCACCAAGTCCTATTACAAAAGAAGTTACCGTTTCGTCAAAGAAATCACAATTTCTTGAACTGTATACCACTGGTCTAGTCAACTTGGGAAATTCTTGTTATATGAACTGTGTTGTCCAATGTCTAGCTGCTACGCCACAGCTTACTTCTTTCTTCTTTCCCACGATAACTGAATCCTTTACGGATCATTCGTATAAACAACATATAAATGTCAGTAACAAATTGGGAACAAAAGGTCAACTTACTACTGGTTTTGTTGAATTGATTTTAAACATGCTTAATAACAATGAACGGTCATTTAGTCCTTCTAAATTTAAAAAAATCATGGGTTCATTATCGCCGTCACAACAATTTTTAACCTATGATCAACAGGATTGTATTGAGTTTTTGAATTTTCTTTTGGATGCACTTCATGAAGATCTCAATAATGTAACAATTACAGACCCTCACGAACGTAAAATGATTACTGATTTGAGTCCAGAACAAGAGAAGAATAGAGAGACTTTACCTGTTAGATTAGCTTCCACAATTGAATGGGAAAGATACCTTAAGTTGAATTTCTCGGTAATTGTCGACTATTTCCAAGGGCAACATTTATCACAGTTGAAATGTTTGGAATGTGGGTTCACCTCCACCACATATAATTCATTTTCAATTCTTTCATTGCCAATACCCCAAAAGCTAAACAATTCTGGTAAAGTTCTGTTGGAGGAATGTCTTCAAGAGTTTGTAACCACTGAATTATTGGATGATAACAACAAATGGTATTGCCCAAAATGTAAAAAATTCACCAGGCTGACAAAGAAAATAGCCATAACTAGATTACCCCAAGTTTTAATTATTAATTTCAATAGATTCAAAATGACAAACACCGGTGGTTTCAATAAGTTGGAGACTTTTGTAACATATCCTGTGAATGAAGTATTAGACATGACTCCATACTGGCCAGATGTTGGTTCAAGGATCAATGAGAATAGTACCATGAGTATTGAAAAGGAACAAGAACTTTTAAAGTCATTCCCGGTGAGAAACCAAATACCTCCATTCAAGTACAAGTTATTTGGTGTTGCCAATCATTTCGGTAATTTAACCACAGGGCATTATACTGCTTATGTTCACAAGCATAGTGATGCTAAAAAGCGTAGAGAATGGTGTTATTTTGATGATTCAAGAATTACCTTCAATGTTTCTCCATCTCAAGTTCTTAATAAAAATGCTTACTGTTTATTCTTCCAAAGGGTATAGATATGTGCATTTAAATTATACATTGTTTTGTAATTTTTCTTTATTATCTTCGATAAATCGTAATCTGGGATGGTTTCCAACCACGTGTTTACTAACACCTACCCATAACCAATCAACTTTATCATCGTGATTTATATTAATATCTCCATGAAATCCATCAACAAAACTTCTATCATTTACTGTTATATTTGTAGTGAAATTAATAAACTCATTAAATATAGAAATTGCAGACCAAAATTGTAATTTTCTTAAAGATGCAACTAATAAACTTGTTACTTGACCTCCATTATAACAATGTACATAAATAGGTTGATATTGACTATGAATAATATAATGTAATGCTTGAATAGTAGTTTCATAATCTAAAGGAACACCTCTTTTCTTTCCTTTACCTGATTGTGCACATTCTAAATGTATAAGCAGGATTTGATTTTCTTTAGCAAAATTATAAAGTTGTGGATCAGTTTCAGGTGATATTGGATTTGGAGTTAATGATATAATTGTTTTCAAATGTAGAGTTTCAATAAATTTAAAATTGATTTCTCGTGGATATGCGCCACGATATAAATTTGGTTGAATCATACTGAATCGAAGTGGAGGAACATATGTTTCTGGTATAACTTGACTCATGACTTTATGGTAATATCGAATTGATTGTGGATCAGAATTCAATTTCGAATTTTCTTTTTCAATGTAATTTTTTTTTTTTTGGGTTCACATTTTTTATGATAACCTTTACATCAAGCAATTGCAATATTGCTATAGAACAAAAAGTTTTTGTTCTTATTTTTTTTTTTTTGTATTTATTTCGTCTATGTATTTGAAGGGAATTAGTAATATATAATAAATTAATATGATTAAATGATGGAGGGAATTAAGAATGAAGTTAAATTAAAATAATAAAAATAATAATAATTGTAATAAACACATGTTATTACATTAATTTCGGCTTTTTACAATCTTCAACGTTAGTAGCCAAAACATCTTCAATTGACCAACGAGGTGGTTCACCTGGAATTTTCGATCCACCAGCAATACCACTACTGAATTTCAAAAAGATTAAATCTCCTATATCACTCATTTTTTCCAATACGTAATCCAAGTCCTCTTTTGTTAATGCAGAACTAACACATAATCTTGCTCTACCACTAATTAATGGAGTGGCAGGATAACTGACAATGACAACTGCAATTCCCATATCATAAAGCATTCTTGAAACTGCTGGCATTTTGGAAGGAACAAACAATAAGAGTGGAATAACTGGAGAATCATCAGCACCATAAACAATAAAACCCAATTTTTTCAACCCTAATCTCAAATAACGTGAATTAAATGCAATTCTTTGTAATCTTTCTTCACCTTCACCCGGGTTCAAATCACCTTTAATGACTTTCAAAGAAGAAATAATTTGACCCAAAACTGGTGGCGGAACACCTTCAGAATAACCTTGAGTAATATAATTGATTCTCAATTTGGCAATAAAATCCTTATCACCAGCAATATAACCACCAGTAGCACCAAAAGATTTTGTCAAAGTACCCATTAAAACATCAACACAGGCGGGATCAACCGAGAAATAATCACAAATACCTCTACCATCTGGACCTAACGCACCAATAGAATGTGCTTCATCAACAAACAAATAACACTTGTATTTGTCTTTGATTTTCACAATCTCTGGCAAATTACACATATTACCTTCCATCGAGTACAAACCTTCAATAGCAATGATGATCTTATTCCAAGGACGGTGAGTCTTTGGTTGACCTTGTGCAATTTGATTACGTATGAGGTTTTCCAAATCTTTCATATCATTATGTTTGAAAACTTTGACAGAAGCACCAGATAATCTAATCCCGAATCTAATAGAAGCATGATTCAATTCATCAGAAATAACCAAAGTTTTAGCATCAGCAATTGAAGCAAAGAAATTGGCATTTGTACCATAACCTTGACTGACAATAATAGCATCTTCTTTTCCAACAAAGTCGGCAATAACACGTTCACATTCACGGTGCAAATCAGTGGTACCACTGTAAAGTCTTGGGGAACAACTGGAAGTACCATATTCATCAACACACTTCAACGCATAATCGGTACAAACACCACTGGATTGAGCAAAACCAAGATAATTGTATGATGACAAGTTAAGACATTCCTTGGAAGTTCCATCATATAAATACCCAGTCTTACCTTGTCTTATACGATTAAAACACTTGATATATCTTCCAGGAGCGCCATGGATAGGTCTAGCGAAACAATCGTCAATTCTGGTTTTCAATCTACGCACATAAAAACTTTCAAACCCATCATACCAAGGTGCATAGCCATCTTTTTCAATCAAATCTGCGTATTCTTCAGGCTTGAAAATCTTACCAAAAAAATCACGGATATGACCAATTATAATTAATATCAAGAAACATATATAAGTAAATATTAAAATGGCATAAGGTGGCTCATCATCTATTGGTGTTGGTAAAGGTTCACCAACGGGATGTTTGGAAACATAAAGATAATCCTTCGATGTTAACTTACCATACTCTAAATTACTTCTAATATCTAAAGGTCTATTATCTTCTGGGGCATTGGGAATAGATTTGGTGTAATGTTTAGATGTGGGTTCCTCTTTTTCTAGTGTCGTGGCTGATGTCATGAATGAAAATGTGCTAGATAAACAATAACAAAAAGCGAATGTCTAATTGAATAAAAGGCTCGAAATATACTTTAATGTAACAATTTCAACGGCCTTGGTTATGGAAAGATGATTGTTCAACCTATTATTTTTATTTTCTCTATATACAAGAAACAATGGTTTGATATTCTTCAGGATATTGAAAACAATTTTGGTGAATAGAAATTATGGAAAATGGCTGGAAAGAAAAAAAAACACCACTATTTTTCTCTCTTCTGTAATTGATCGTGGAAAAAAAAAAAAAGGAGAAAGTTTTTCCCTTTTTTTCTTTCGTCTTTGGAAAAATGTACAAATTCAAAAACTGTCGCGTTACTGTTAACTTTATTGTTACTGTTACTGTTGAACTGTTAATTTTTTTTTTTTTGCTCAATGTCATACAAAAAAAATTTATCAACAGGTTTATAAAAAAGTACACGACTAATTCTATATATTTGATACACAAAGCACAATACTTTCCATTAACCCCGAAGGGTATTGTTTGTTTGCTTGTTTTTTTTTCTTATGTCGATCTCTCTCTCCCCCTATTCTGACCATTCGACCTTGAATGTTTTGTAATCTCTTTGATTATTATCGTTAATTAATTGTATCATATAATCATAATTGGCCAACTCCCATTGTAAATGCCCAATGGAAATCACAGTTGTGTTTTTTAAATCATTTTCAATCAACCTATGACAACTGACCATTACTTCTTCATCATCCATACATGAAAACGCTTCATCTAAAATCAATAATTTTGGTTCTTTGACAATAGCTCTTAAAAATAATGTCAATTTCTGATCCGTCATTGATAATTCATTAAACACTGTATTCCCATATTTATCAAGTCTGTCTTGGAAATGACTTAAATACTTTTGACCCGTTTCAGATATATTGTTTGGATTTCCCTTGAACAAAAAATTCGAATTGCCAACGTTTTTCACTAAACCATTGTAGATAATTTCCTTCATAGTTTTTGTATGTTGGGGAACTAATGCATGTAATTCTGGTGATGAAATCCCAATTCTGTTGTTTATGTCAAAGAATGTTACTCCACATCCAGTTTTTCGCAACTGTCCAGAAACTGAAATAACGGATTTCCAGGATTGTGGATGATCAGCTGTGATGATCGATAACAATGTAGTCTTACCGGTACCATTATCTCCCAAGATTCTCCATTTACTTCCCTGAGGAATTCTCCAGTTGAACTTGTCAAATATAACCAAACTCTTATAAGCAACAGACGCATTCTGAAACTCAATATGTAAATCATTCTTGTCAAAATATTCTGTTGGTATAGGAACCAACTTTGAATGCTTCTTGTGGCGAGATTCATGAGCTTTATGGGAAGATTCAATTGTAGTGGTTAAATTTTGATACTCTGAAAAAATTGTCTCCTTTTCTCCGGCAAGTTTGACTCCAGTTTCATCCACATAGCACAAACTTTCAATCCAATTGGGAATGTCATCCTGTATTCTCAAACCAAGAACCACACTTATATCCAATTCTTGGCTAACAGTCTCCAACGCATCACTGACACTCTTGGTATTTATTGGGTCCAAACCTAAAATGGATCATCAATGAGTAACAATTTTGGTTTCGTCATCAAAGATTTGGCAATTCGGGCCCTTCTCAATTGACCATTACTTAAACTGTTGATCCATTTGTTCTGCAAATGTGACAAGTTAAAATATTTCAACAAACTGGTTACAAACTCAATGTTGATATTCTTATTCTTGGTATTATAGTTGTTCAACCCAGTGACATAATTATATACAGAATTAACATCGTCCAGCATTTCTAATTTACCCTTATACGAGTATGTTTCATATCTGGCAGACATATGTACTTTATCTAATCCTGATGCATCTCTAAAATTCAAAAACAGTAATTGTGTAGGAGAATCATTAATTAATGGGTATGTTCTGGAAAGTGGTGGGTACAGAATGAACTCACCAGCTAAAATCTTTAACATATAAGCTTTTGTACTTCCAGTAACTGCCCAAGTAGATGCTTTGGATTTACCGAAGGGGTTGATATGTATATCAGATATGAAATTTGGATAAATGAAGGGCGTTTTCGCCAACGTATCTTTCTTGAATTTGGCATTCTTGATTGTGACCAAACAATTCTTTATCGAAGTTGATCCACTCATGATCAATAATGTTGAGAAAGAAAGAAAAATAAGACGATATTGGGAAAGAAAAGCAAAGGAAGTTGTTGTTTAATTAAATATTGAGAATTTTTCAAGTTTTGTCGCATCAATATCTCCGATACGTTTATTGCCAGATCTGGACTAGTAGGTAATCAATATCTGAGTCATTTAATTATTGCTGAAAATGAAGTCATTCCATAGATCTAAACAATTATGCGTTTGATTGAACATTAGTAGCACCCATTCACAATAAGCTGGCTTTGTCTCTTTGATGTATACTTGTATTATATTTTGAAAATTACCTAGCACATCACCGTCAACCTTTTGTCTTTGCCAAGGAAACAGACTAACCCCCAAACCACACCAAAAAAATAAAAAAGAAAATAAAAAAAAGATAGACAAACGACATACGTAAACCACACAATAATTTATTTTCCCACTCTTCCAAGTCTCAACTCTTATATTAGAATCACCACACAAATATGGATTACATAGACCCAGTCACCACTCAAGAACCTAATACAACCACAGATTCTACTACTAATACCAGCGCAACTGACGAAAAGTCACCAGTTGAGCATGATGCAGCCACCATTAAAACGGAAGAAACAATTGAGAAGTTAGAGTCTGAAATTGATAAGGCTTATGGATTAGTTGAAACCAAATTTCAAGAATTATGGTCGAATGCTTCTAAGAATGTTGAAAAGATTAAAATAGAAGAACAGAAACAAAGGTTAATTGAACAATTGAACAATACTAGAAAATCATTGAATGAAAAGACTAATGAATTACACGTACAAGAAAATTTGAAGAAGATTGAAGAGAGTTTGAAGCAAGTTTCCCTTGATGATTTTACTAAGTCAGCTAACAAGGCATTGGATTTGTTAGATTCCAAATTGGAGATTGTTGAAAACGAAGCAAGCAAATATTTTGGCAACTTTACTTCCTTTTTGTCTAGTATTGTTTCTGTTGGTCCAGAGGAAAGTGGAGAAGGCGAAGAAGCCAAGAAAGATGTTGTGTTTAATTCATCATTAAATCAATATAACAATTACGGTACTACTAGATATGAAACAGATTTATTGAATTTACATACCTCCGAAAGTTTTTACCTTAGTGAAGATTTGGATGTGAAGGAAGAAGTTAACTTGTTCAACGCGGATAGTAAGACTAAAGAAATAAGTGAATTGTTGGAAAAGTACCCTAATACGTTAACAAAAACCATGAATGATTTAGTGCCGGTTAAGGTTTCCTATAATATATTCTGGTACAGATACTTCAAGAATGATGATAAATTGAAAGATCAAGAAAAGAAGAGAAAAGAATTATTAGAAAAGGAAGATAATTCAAAGAAGGATGGTAACCACAACGATGAAGAAGAAGAGGAATTCACTTGGGATGACGAAGACGAGGAAGGTGAAGAAGAAGAAGAAACAGAGAAGACAAAGAAATCTGAAACAACTAAAGGTTCAACCAAAAGCGGGTATAAGAAACAAGCTGAAACTGCTGGTGATGCTGAAGATGATTGGGAATGACTTTAATTTAGAGTTATTTAAGTAATTGTTATTGAAATAAATGTGTATATCAACCAACTTGCTACATAGTGTAGTTTGGCTCAAAAAAAACTTTTATGGTCTTCGTTGACCTTACAATATTTGGTGGACTTCCTCCTTAATATTTTGTTTTCTGTTTTTATCATCTGCACAACCAAAACGAAAAAAAAAAAAATTTGGCCAAAAGCTTTTGTCTTTTATGTGATTCTCTAAAATTCCTCTAGCGTTGTTAATTCCATTCCACATTAACAATAAAGAAAAAATATAGGTTTGTTTTATATCTTGTGATCTAAATGAATAGTCTATTTAATACTGGTTACGCTCCTTCATATGGTAAGAGATCCCAATCATTCACACAAATACCACGGTTACAGCAAATGACATCATCAACTTCAGGACCACTACAAGCAACAACAAATACAAGTCAGGGCAATACCTCTACGTCTAATCCAGCAGCTGCCGCAGCTGTGGCAGCTACATCTCAAACAGTACCAGCATTAATCAATGTACCACTGAATAAGTTCAACAAGGGATTAGTAACCGATTCACTGGTTCCTAAAATAGAAGTCGACAAGAAGGGAAAAGGAAGTGGCGATGAGTATTCGAGCTCATCATTGAATTCAGCTACCAGTGAGGTTATACAAGCCAATTTGCCACCACGACGAGTTTGGGTAAGAAAATCACAGGGCAATCCAACAACTATTTTCTCGTATGTCAACGATATTGTGGACGATTTGAAATCTGCCGTTATTAATAAGTACCCGAATAGTATAGGGAGATTTGACGATGCGGCCGATTTGGTGATCCAAATAGATCTCGGTAATTTAAGACCACCAGTTTCTCCAAGTGTGAATCGGGTAAGCAACAACAATAATGGTCGATCATATGAAAATTATTTAATATTGGAACCCGACCAAAATGTATGGCATATCTTGGATCATTATTATCCAAATGGGATGTCAATTAATGAAGCATTGATTGTAGAAACCCCAACTTATACAGATGATAGTCAAGTACAACCACCAACACCCATATCAGCCATGCATAATGTCAATAATACTAATAATATCGGTCTAGCAAGTGAACGCCATTTAAGTATGGGTGGGTTTAGTTTTAATAGATCTCAAGGTGTTAAACATCCACAACCGATACAACCAAATAGTGCAAGAATGGCAAATTATAAAGTGTATCCAATGACAAGAGGTGTCCATCTGGGTAGCAATCTAAATAAAGATAGATCGGTTTCACCATCGGCGTTGGGATCAAGAAATTCTCCCATTTCCCACAAACGCTCGTACTCCAATCCCGTGTATTCTCCTGTTTCCAACCTTATTCAACCTCAACAGTGGCAACATGGTCAACAGCAGCAATCAATTCAACTGCAATCGCAACAACAAGGTAATAATCCACTGGCTGTATTACTACTACCTAGAAATTTTTCATTAGCAAACAATGGTAACCACAAGACAAGATTCTCAGAGGATGACACGGCAGAGACTATCAATGAGAATGCTGCACAAGAAGATGGCGAGCAGCAAGTTGAAGTTGAAAAAACAAATACTAATTTTGAAACCAAACAAGATCGTGAATCAGAGACAAGAAGACGAGTTTGATGAACAACAACAAAAGCCAAACCAAGAGCAACGTGATGATCAAACGAAAAGAAAGCAAAATCTAAACACAAACCTGCTCCATTACCATTGACAAAGCTTAGTAGTAGTAGCAATGGTACCACAAGTCTTGCTGGCACGCCAAAATCAAGTGATTCTACAACCGATAAAGTTTTACCCTCGATATCGGTATTGGTGGTTGAAGATAATGCAATCAATCAAGCTATCTTAGGAGCGTTTTTGAGAAAGAGAAAGATCCACTATATGATTGCCAAGAATGGACAAGAGGCCATTGATAAATGGAAACAAGGAGGTTTTCATTTGGTATTGATGGATATTCAATTACCGGTAAAGTCGGGAATTGAAGCCACAAGGAAATTCGTAATTTGGAGAAAATGAACAAAATTGGAGTGTTTGACAAAAACGAGTTAAACAATACTAGAGAAATTGACGATAAGGAGAAATTAGATAGCAAGGTATTCCGATCACCTGTTATTATTGTTGCATTGACTGCAAGTTCAAATAGTTCGATTGATAAGAAGAATGCCTTGACTGCCGGTTGTAATGATTATTTGACAAAACCGGTTAATTTAGTATGGTTACAGAATAAAATCACGGAATGGGGTTGTATGCAAGCATTAATTGATTTTGATGGTTGGAAAGACAAGAATAGGAGATTGAATAAGACATGAATACAATATGTCAGAGAAAGAGAAATACAGTATGAGTCTTTGGTTTCGTTTTATATATATATGTTATTATTATTCAACTGATTTTTTTTTTTAGTTCTAACTTGTACCAATATATGAATAAGAATATCATTTTGTAAATTTGATGGAGCTAAGGTTTTTAGTCCAGTGGATTTTGGGGTATTACGTACAACAACCTTAATTCACACATTTCATCAATTTCAGGTTCGGTTGCCAGTCTTGCTTTTAATATAAAAGCCAATTCAAAATCTAATTACAATTCCCTTTCTCCCTCCCTTAATTATTATTTTTCAGTTCAATTGCATCAATTTCAATTTCAATTTCAATTAATTACCGCCGTACAATTATGCAAGCTGCTTTTTCAAAATTAAAGCTCAAGAGTAGAGCATCCGATATCCCTGAAGCTGATCCTCCAAGTACTGCAGGAAAATCACCTTCGACAAGACAAATTTACCAATCGAGAGAGAATTATGGAGTCAATTTTGGCGCTTGTTTTGTATTGGAGAAATGGATTTATCATGACTTGTTCTCGGAAACTGACGGTGACACTGAGTTAGATGCTGTACTGTCATTGGTTAAAAAACTTGGTGAGGATGATGCCAGATCCAAGTTTGAAGACCATTGGAATAACTACGCTAATGATGATGATTGGAAATGGCTCCAAGAGCACCGCGTGACATCCATTCGTTTACCAATTGGATATTGGGAGATTGATGGTGGTGCATACACTTCTGGATGTAAATTTGAAAAATACAAGAATGTGTATAAGAACGCTTGGAAAATCATTAAAGACAAGTACATTCAGAAAGCCTTGAATCATAATATTTCCGTTCTTGTGGATGTTCATGGTTTGCCAGGTGGTGCAAACAATTCTGGTCATTCTGGTGAATCTGGTAGCGGTGGTGCTTTTTGGAAGGATGAAAAGGCACAACTTGATGCTGCGAAGATGATGGGTTGGATTGCCAACGATTTGAAGAAATTTGACAACATTGCTGGTATTCAAGTTGTCAATGAAGCAGAGTTTGCTGATCCTGCTAAAAGACAATCAACGTATTATGCTGCCTGTGTCACTGAAATTAGAAAGAGTGATAAGCTGGTGCCTGTTATCATCTCCGATGGTTGGTGGGCTGATCAATGGGTTAAATGGGTTCAGGAAAAACAAGGACAAGGTGGTTACATTGGGGTTGTGTTGGATGAACATGTTTACAGATGTTTTTCTGATGATGATAAGAACAAGACTCCACAGCAGATCATTGATGATTTGAATGGAGATGTGTTGACGAATTTAACTGACGATGGAAAGGGTGTTGAATTTATTGTTGGGGAATATTCATGTGTTTTGGATGGTAAGAGCTGGGATAATGATAAAAATGCCAATCGTGAAGAGTTGGTGGAAAAATATGGTCAACGTCAAGGAGAATTATTGGCGCAACGAACAAGTGGATATTATTTCTGGACCTACAAGTTTCAATCCGGCAATGGTGGGGAATGGGATTTCAAGACAATGACTGATAAAGGAGCTTTGATTCCGCCACCAATTCCAAGAAATGAACCATCTCAAGAGCAATTTGAAGAAAATTGAAGAATGCTTACGATGGGCACGTAAACTATTGGGATAATCAAGATCCAAAAGGTAAATACGAACATGATAATTTCAAGGATGGGTTTACAGTTGCTTGGAAGGATGCTGATGCATTTGCCAGATTCAACGGTTCGAAAATTGGAAAGAAGAAGTCTTGGAAGCGTTCTAGATTACAAGAAACTGAAGCATACAAAAAAGGACTGAAGTTTCTCTGGGAATGGGAACAAGGATTTGATCAAGGTTTACAAGCCTTCTACGATACCGCAACATGATAGGTTGCTGATTACAGATAGTAAGTATTTTTTCTTCTTTTTTTTGCAGTTAAATTATGTTTAGTAAATACAGATACAATACGGATAAAGGGAAAATAAATCGTAAGATGTGAACCGCTTAGAAGTTGCATCCAAATTAGGAAAATGCTAGAGCTCATTTGATAGTGCTCGTCCCCTGATAGTGTGGTTCACTAGTGCTCTGTCCATTATATTTTTCAAGTCTCAGCCAAGCGAGCCAAGCAATTATTTTACAAGTAGAGCACTCAAAAATCTAATGCCCAGAAAAAAAATTTTTGGGAACGATGAAACAAGCAATAATATTTAAAAGATAAAAAAAAATTTTTTTGTCAAAATGCACGCAATGTAATAAAATGGTTATTCAAAACGCCGTGTCTCTCCAAATGCAATGAAAGAAGCAAAACCTGTAAGCCAAATTCAACATATAGAACACTATAGATGTTAATTACAGCTAACTATAACCGCGAGGCTACAATTCAAATAGTGTTCTACCCCACAAATTCAGAAATTGAATAAATAATATTCACATTGATCCACATGTTTCTTCTGTTCATTCATTCCACGATTTGGGTGTAAAATAATTTTGAAAGAGTTCCTTGAGATATTTTAAAAGAACAAAAAAACTGGGACACACTGCTGACCGTATAATTTTTCGGGAAAAACAATAGAACAAAATAGGTAGTTGTCGCTTAAGCAGATGATAAATTTTTCAGTTGTAGATAAGCTATCGGTTACAAAATAAAAATAGAAAATCCTGGGTATTCTGATAAGCGGGAAAAGAAAAAGATTTATTTCCTCATTCAGTCGGAATTTGCGATAATAAAAAAAAACTGATCACAAACACTTTCAACGTACAAGCAATAAAATTTAACATATGGAATTATGATAATTTAGTTCCAGATATTCTAGTCTAGACTAGTTTAATAGCTAATGGACGTAAAATTGCACTAACAAAGAAAAAGAAATCTTCTAAGGTGGGGTGGAAGCAAATGATGGGGCTAAGTGGGCCAAAAAAAAAATTCTTGAAACTGAAACTAACAACAACTAGTCTGAAATAATGGTCAAACTTGACTATGCACAATACTCTAGTAATTGATTAATATTAGTAAGCACATTGATAAGTATATCATGATGAAAGTGATACATATGTATCAGGCATGTCTAAATTGTGAACGGGGCTAAGAACAGTGTAATATCTAGATAAGTACAAACCCGATTTATTAAACTGAAATCTTATATACAGGAAATGCCCTCCAAATTATCAAATTTCTTTTGGTTATTAAATTTTGTGGAACATGTTCCTTTTTATATTTTTTTTCGCTTTTTAGATAGTATCAGCCATATTGGGGAAGTATGATTTAATGCAAATTTTCTGCACTATAAAATGATACTGAAATCCCCAAAGTTTTCCAGATTTTTTATTCAATTGAACCATTAACAATTTCAAAGTATTCAAAATGGGTGCAAAAGAAGCTAATTTAACCACAACTATAGCCTCGATTAACGAATCGGGGTCTCGCTCTTTTGATGATGAAAAACATGTCCAATATAATGGAAAAGAGGTTGAACATGTCATGTCTACTGCATTAGACCCTATCATGGGTGATGAGACACTTTCCAGAGGTCTTAAAAGTAGACACTTGTCATTGATTGCCCTTGGTGGTTCCATTGGTACTGGTTTATTTCTTGGTTCTGGTTTGATTTTGGCTACTTGTGGTCCAGCCAGTTTTTTGCTTGCGTTTATAGTAATGTCTACTGTTGTCTATTGTGTTATGGAATATTTTGCTGAAATTGTTCTTTTCCGTCCTATCCCAGGTAATGGTCCTATTGCTTTTGTTAACGATTATCTTTCTCCTTCATTTGGTTTTGCTGTAGGTTATAACTACTGGTACTCGTTTAGTATCCTTATTGGTGCTGAAGTTACTGCAGCTGCTATGCTTATTCAATATTGGACTGATGCTGTGCCGGTTGCAGCCTGGATCACTATTCTTCTTGCTGTTATCATTATTTTGAATTTCTTACCAGTTAAATTTTATGGGGAAACTGAATACTGTTTGGTTTTGATTAAAGTTGTTGTTCTTATTATCTTAATCATTACCGGTTTGGTCATTATGCTTGGTGGTGGTCCAAATCATGACAGATTAGGTTTCAGATACTGGAAAGGGGTTTAGCATTTGCTGAACACTTAACTGGAGGATCAACTGGTAGATTCTTGGGATTCTGGACTGCTATTATTAAATCTGGTTTCTCGTTTGTCTGTGGTCCTGAATTAATTTCCACTGCAATTGGTGAAACTGTCGGCCCAAGACAAAATGGAAGCAAAGCTGCTCGTCGTTTCATCTACAGATTAATTTTCTTTTATGTCGTCGGTAGTTTGATCATTGGTGTCATTGTCAGCTCTAAAATCCAAGATTGATTGGTTCCGGTTATGATGCTTCTGCTTCTCCATTTGTCATTGGTATTCAAAATGCTGGTATTCATGTTTTAAATCACATTATCAATGCTGCCATTTTAACATCTGCCGCTTCAGCTGGTAACTCCTTCTTGTATTCTAGTTCCAGAATGTTGTTCTCCATGGCTGAACGTGGTAATGCTCCAAAGATTTTTGCCAAAGTCAACAAATATGGTGTTCCATACTATTCTGTTGCTGTGTCTTCTGTCTTTGGTTTGTTGGCCTATTTGAATGTCTCTTCATCATCTGCCACTGTTTTCACATGGTTATCTAACCTTTCTACCATTTCTGGTTTTATTGGTTGGGTTTCTGTTGGTGTTGCATACCTTCGTTGGAGAAAAGCTGTTGTTTTGAATGGTCTCATGGATAGACTTCCGTACAAATCAAAGTTACTTCCATATGGTGCTTACTATGTTGTAATCTTCTTGACAATTGTCATCATTACCAATGGTTATGGTGTTTTCTTTGACTTCAACATTGGTGATTTCTTATCTGCTTACATCACTTTGCCTATTGTTGTTATCTTATACTTTGGCCATGTTATATATTCTCGTATGGTTCTTGGTGAAACTGATTGGGTCGTTCCAATTCAAAACATTGACTTGATAACTCACTTGGATGAAATTGAACAAGAAGAGCTTGAGTATGTTGTTCCTGTTCCAAAAGACTTCATGGAAAGAATATGGTTCTGGGTTTGTTAAGTGATTATCTTTCTATTTTGCATTGTTTATAATTTAATTATTTTTATTTGTAGAGCAAATATATTGGTTCGTTTTATAAGATTATGAAGTAGAAATATCTTTGTAGTTGACTTGGTATTTGCTTTGAAAACTATTGTCATTAAAATAATCAAATTACTAGGTAAATTATTTCTAAAGTACAATGAGGTCAATTTTGTACACATGGATAGTTTCACCGACATGTGCAATCCAGTTGCCAACATATTTTAATAAGCTTTTCATGACGAACTAAATAATGTTGAATGACTTTTCAGATGCAATTCATCAAGAGTAATCAAAATGGGTTAATTTATTCCATAGAATTACTCATTCTTAAAAGTATAAAAGATTATCTGATTGTTCCTAGACTTGTATGTCAACCATTGTATGGGTATGTTCTTGTCCGAGTTACCATTACTTCGAGTAGTTGCAAAAGTATTTGTCACATTCAGTTTTCGACAAGAGGAAAACAAACGCATCTCATCATGAAAAAAAAAAAAAAAAAGAAAAAGAAAATTATACATATTTCAAACACTTTAGACATATTCCTAAACAAAACATCCCACAACCATGTCTAGTTTAGCGTCGCAGTTGCAGTCTATTAATGAAAAGACTGCGTCTATTTCATTAGACAGAAAACAAAGATCAAAGTTACATTCACGTTCTTTGATTTTTGACCCTAAAGTTGCAGCAGGGCAAGATTATGAATATATCTATGATATTGCATCTGAAGGTTTAGACGATTTATGTGAATTGGATTCTAGATTCAATAAGTTTAGACAAACTTTGTTTTCAGAAACATCTGTTACTTTGGATAGAAACTTGCAATCTAAGGAAGTTACTGAGCAGTTGAATAAAAACATTGATGCATTTTTAACTTTGGTTGGACCATACTATGGATTAACTTCCTCATTGAAAGCAGTAGAGTGGTTAGTGAGAAGATTTCATGCGAATATTCACAATGCTGAAGTTATGGTATTGACTACATTGCCTTACTACCAACAGCCAATGTTCGTTAAAGTTTTGAATGTTATTCCAAAACAAAATTTCCCAAAAATATTTGAATGGGTGGTTGGTTACAAAGACTTGCTCAAAAATCCACCTTCCAGTTCTATATTAAAAGCATTTTATAACGATTTTCACTTTTTCAATTTATATACTAAATTTTTGGACGATCAAATCAAGAACCACACTGTCTATAAAGAACAGTTGGTCTTCTACTTGTCTAATACCGTTCAAGTGTTAGCATCCTACTCCAAAAACATCAATGAATTAAACGAAAAGCATGTGCCAATTATTCTTGAGACTGTTGGATTGATGTTATCACCAAAGAAGGAATCGAAATATTCATCATCAATCAACTCAGACTTGAAGTTGACTGCATATTCTATTGTTTCAGTCCTTTCTTCTATTATCCCATTTTCCGTTGAAATTATAAAATCATTGACTGTTTCAATTTTAGAAGACAAAAATGCTGTCAAAGGTTTCTTCAAACAAACTATTATCGTTTTGGCACAATTGTGGAATAGTTATCAAGGTGTCTTGGAACCATTGGATTGCTTTAACAAATTAAAGTTTGAAGATTTCAAATTTGATTCTATACAAGATTTGCGTTCTGAAAACTACAGTTTAAGTAGACTTTTCATGTTTTATTCGGTCTCTACCTTCCCATCATCACAATCTTACAAATTGTTGACCTTTATTGATTTATCGTATAAGCCATTCTTTGAAGCAACCGCTAAGCTTGTATTTTCCAATGTGACTACCCAAGATGAATCTATCAGAACCATTTTAGTGGAAATTGTACAATTTCTTATCAAGATCAACCTGGGTTTATTTTTGCTCATTCTTGAACAAGAAAATATAAAAATAGATGAATTGGAATTGAAACTTATGTCAGTACTTATTCAAAAGAAGGAAGATGATGATGGCGAGTTTATTATCGATGATGCTGAAGAAGAAGATATTGCAAATGAAAATGTTGATGTTTTGGAGAATATTAATCTGGAAAAATTGAAATCTGTTGCTCAGAGTTACTTCAACTCCCAATATGATACAGAATTCAATTCTTTATTACAAACCTTGAGTACTGCATTGTCAATTACTGATGTTAAATCGCAAGTTTCTATTATTTTGTTATTTTTACATAAAGTCTTTGGATCTGAAGACGTCGGCTTTACATTTATCGTTAGATTAGTATTAACTCCTTCTGTTCCAATATCCATCAGATTATCTGCTATCAAGGCACTTCGAATCAAGATCAAGAGATCCTCAAATAGTCAAACTGACTTCTACTTGTTGGTTCCCTTCATTTTGTTAGGTTTGTATGACCACTCCAAATCAATCAGATTAGGTTTTTCGCTGGTTTTGAGATTGGTTGCAGATATAAAATCCAAGATTCATGAAAACAAGAAGATGGACAGTAAACTTGCTTTAGAAAGTCAAATTTATGGCGAATACAAAGATAAGAAGTTGCCAACATTCCAAGATAGTTTGTTGTTGTGCGAATTACTTAATGAAGATGTTGTCAAGGACTTTGTTTTAGACCCGTCAAGAATTGTCAACGTTATTTTTGAAAACATTTTCAAAGCAAAGAGTGGCAAAAAAATTGGTAATTACCTTAAAGTGTTCATTCTTACTCAATGGGCCTTGCCATTCTTGCCTATTGTCTTAAAAAGTAAATGTTGGAAAATTGTGTCTGAGGCCAACAAAACTGGCACGGAGGATAGATTCTTCTTCCTTGATGACGATGTCGAAGGGTACTTCAACAAAAGAAATGTTTGGATAGAACAAGCCAACATTGCAAAAGTTGAATTTTTTGATAATGTTGAAATTTCGATGGTTGGCTTGGTTGGAGGTGCTTCATCCTCTGCTAACGATAAGAATACTTCCAGAGAAGCCGAATGGTTCTGCAAGGGATTGGGACACAATTCTGGCAATTTGCAAATTGCTGTTAATAACAGGGTTCTTGATGTGTTTGATAAATTTAAGTCCACTGATTCTAAATTAAAGATTGTTAAAAAGTTACTTGATCTTTTGATTGAAGAGGATATGGTTGATTTTGATCCAATGGCTACCCTTCAAGAATTAAATTTCGACAATTCATTGTTCTTGCAAGCATTGTCAAGTGTTCAAATTGGTGATCAAATGCCAGAACAAGGTCCAGCCAAAAGAAGGAGAAGATCATCCAATTCTGCTAGACAAGCAATGGCTAGGGATGAAATCAATAACATGGCTTTAACCCATTTGAAAAAACTTACAGTTTTATTGGAAGTATTGGAATCTGGTCTCCGTAAGAAAAGAGATGTTGTCAGTCCAGATTTATTAAAGGCATTGTTCAAAATTTTGACTGATTTGGAATATCTTGGTAATGATGGAAACTTGCCAGTTCTTTATGCTCAAGAAACTTTGGCAAATTGTATGCTTTTGAGTATTGTTAATTTGAAAACATGCACCAAAGAAGTTAAGTTTGATTCCAATTTCATCAGAGCAGATTTGATTGTTAATTCCATTAGATCATCTCAATCACCACAGGTGCAAAATAGATTATTATTGGTCATTTCTGAGTTGGCATCATTGGCTCCAGAAATCATTTTACATTCAGTTATGCCAATTTTCACATTTATGGGTGCCCACACTATTAGACAAGATGATGAATTTTCCAGTTCTGCTCTACAACAAACTGTTGCAAAGGTCATTCCGGCATTGGCTGCTAATGGAACGACTTCTGTATCCAACGAAATTGAATTTTTGTTAGCTAGTTTTACCACTGCCTTCCCTCATATTCCAAGACACCGTCGTATCAAGTTATTTGTTTCCTTGTCAAAGACTTTGGGTTGCGACTTAACTATGCATATTATCTTATTTTTAATGGGTCAACAGTTTGCCAATAATGTTCTCAAAGACAAAATTGCCGAAATTGATGCTATTGTTGACTTTGTACGAGGTTATATGAGAGCCTTTTCTGCTGAAGAGCAATTACATGGAATCTCAGAATTCACCAAATTATGGAATCAAATTCCAATTAGCCAACTCGAGCCAGGTTCTGAAGAATTTGATGCTTTGAACACTCGTGCAATTTTTGGTAGCATGATTGCAAGTTTGGGTAATTCTGGTTTATTTCAATTGCGAATTGATTTGTTGCAATTCTTGATTAGAATACTTCATTCCGAAAACAGATTTGATGTTTCATCCTTGAAAACCAAGATGGCTTTGGTTTTAATTGATGATGAACAAGATAAAGACTTGGTTTTGAGTAATTTCAGAGAAGTCAACTCTTTTGCCTTGTCAAGTTTGGATACTTTCACCCATGTACACCGAGATAATAAATTATGCACCCAATTGTATGCATTGTTAGGTGATTTATTGGATTTGTTACCATTAAATTATTTTGTTGACTCGATTGTTTCTTCATTGGATATTGAAACCTTATCTGACTCTTTGTCTATTAAGGTTGCCAGAAACTATGCAATTTTGGCATCAAGAAAGTTTGAAACAGAATTAGATGTTGCTACCTGTGACCAAACTACTTTTGATTCCGTTATTAACAATTTGTTGCCAGTATTACTCAAAGGAATTAAGAAGAACATTGATGTTGAATTACAACAATCATACTTGGATGCTTTCTCAACTATTGTTAATAAATTTGGTTCATCTAGTACTGACTTTGCTAATGCGGATATTTCTAAAGTTCTTATTGATTCATTGGGTGCTATCACCACTGATCGTGGATTATTGAATGAACTGCCGGAAATTATCATTGCTGCTATCAATGCAATTACTAGCATTGTTAATGCCTTGGGAGTTAAAACACTTGGTTTGTTCCCTAAAGTGGTTCCACCATCACTTAAGATCTGGGAGACTACCACAAAGGATGATAGTGAAATCTCCAAATTAGTTCAAGGTTCTGTGTTGGTTTTGTTGTCATGTTATATTAAAAAGATTCCTGCTTTTATGACAACAACATTGGATTCCGTGTTATTGACTATTTTATCAAGTGATTTGATTGAAGATCAAATCAGATCAAGTATTTTGAACTTGATTGTTGATCATATGGATTTGGCACAAGTTTTGAAATCTTTATGTAATGTTTGGATTACCAAAGGATTCTATGCTAATGATAATGCTAATAATATTACCTTGTTTTTGGAAGCTATGCAGTCTACTATTGATAAGATGGAAAAGAAACAGGCCATCACTCAATCTACATTGTTTATGAAATGGCTCATTAGTGCTTTTGAATTCAGACAATATTCAGAAGATAACGATGATAAGTTTGACATTAGTACCATTCATGAATTGGAAGCTTTGTTCCATGGATGTTCTATTGCGTTTGTTATGAAATTAAATGACAAGAGTTTCCGTCCATTATTTGCTAATTTAGTCAGATGGGCTGTTGAAGGTGAAGGTGCTACATTGAAATCGAGTGAAGTTTCTAGATTATCTGCATTTTTCCGTTTCTTTAACAAGCTTCAAGATGAATTAAAGAGTATTATTACTTCTTATTATTCATACTTATTGGATTCAACGTCAGTATTATTGAAGAGATTTTCTGACGGTAAACTCGTGGCCACTAATTTGAGAAGACTTGTTTTGGTTTCATTGACTACCTCTTTTAAATTTGATCAAGATGATTACTGGTCACAACAGGGTAGATTTGATAGTATCTGTTCACCATTATTAGAACAATTATCTAACATTGAAGAATCCATTGGCAAATATTTGGTAAAAGCCATCAGTACATTTGTGACTAATGTTTCTTCAGAAGAATATAACGAAACTTTAGTTCATGGATTGATCAAATTTATTTCCAATGAAAATGAAAATTCATCATCAACAAAGATTTGGACTATTCGTTCCTTGAAAACTATTTTCCAAAAAATGGGTGAACAATGGTTGACTTATTTGCCAACTTTGGTACCATACATTGCTGAATTATTGGAAGATGATGATGAAGAGGTCGAAATGGAAGTAAGGCGTGGTTTGGTTAGAGTTATTGAAAATGTTTTGGGTGAACCATTAGATAGATACTTGAGTTAATCAAGTGTGTGTATGTGTGTGTATAAAAGTTTATTAAGTAAACACTACCAATATTTGTGAGACATGTACAAGTACAGTCGTGTAAATCGGAAATGTTCTAGCATTTTCTACGGTGACAAAAATTTGAACAATCCCCGACTGGAGAAGGACGAAAAAAAAAAAAAGAAAATGAACAGAAAAAAAAAAATTTCAATTGATTATTTCTTTCTGTTTCTCCATATTTGCCAAACGAAGCTATATCCTAACAACAATGGTATGTGAAAAAGGAATATATTACTAATTTAATGAGCAAATTACTAACAATTTATGAATTAGTCCTCAATAATTAGATCTGCTAAATCTTTAAAACCGTTATTTGACAGGGTTTTAGTTCAAAGAGTTAAACCAGCTGCTAAAACTGCCAGTGGTATTTACATCCCAGAAAAGAATCAAGAAAAATTAAACCAAGCCACTGTTATTGCTGTTGGTCCAGGTATTACCAACATGACCACTGGTCAAATTACTCCAGTTACTGTTAAAGAAGGTGACAGAGTCTTATTACCATCTTATGGTGGTAACCCAGTTCAAGTTGGTGAAGAAGAATACTTGTTGTTCACTGATAAAGAAATCTTGGCTAAAATTGAAGAAAAATAAATCTGATGGAAGAATAGTGAATCGTTTATTTAGATATTAATTTTACCCAAATCCTGTAAATAATGAAAGTAGTTTAAGTAAATTGAATTGTATTTATTTATTTTTTATTTTTTTGGTTCATCCAGTATATTTTTCATCATAGCTGCACGTGACATCTCTCCCCTTTTTTTAAAAAATAACAGCAACAATTACAGTGCAATCAATCATAAAAAAAAAAAAATAGAAGAACAAAAAGACAAAACTGAGAAAGGCAACCCAAAAAAAAAAATTAACCATAATCGATTCCAGCATACCGTTCCCACTATCTACGAATCGTTACGAACACAATAAATAAGAATACAATGTCTAAATCTGATAGTAATAAGAAATTTTCACAATTCAAACTTGTTCTTTTAGGAGAAAGTGCTGTTGGAAAATCATCAATAGTTCATCGTTTTGTTAAGAATAGTTTTGATGATTTAAGAGAATCTACTATTGGTGCGGCGTTCTTAACTCAAAGTATTACTATCCCAGAATCAGAGACCACAATTAAGTTCGAAATATGGGATACTGCAGGTCAGGAAAGATATAAATCATTAGCTCCTATGTATTATAGAAATTCTCATGCTGCTATTGTAGTGTATGATATCACCAAATCACCGTCACTTCAAAGAGCAAAAGATTGGATTGAAGAATTAAGGAAAAATTCCAGTAATGATGGAATAATCATAGCCTTAGTCGGGAATAAATTAGATTTACAAGAAGAAAGAGAAGTTGATAAAGATGATGTGGGTGAATATGCTACTGAACAAAATTTGATTTCTTTTGAATGTTCTGCGAAATCGGGTGAAGGTGTTCACGAAATTTTTGAAGCTATCGCTAGAAAACTTTCAGATAAAATTGCTGTTCAGGAAGTTCCAGAGACAAGAAGAATCGATTTAAATCGTAATCAAACTGTTAATAACAACTCATGTTGTTAAGTTACGTGGGCATACTTTAGTTTTTCATATATATATATTTTTTTCTTTTATTTCCCACTTTAGTTTTTATCTTACAATTTATATAGTTTATCTCGAAACGGAATAATTAAATAAAGAGAAACCAAAAATCAGAAATTGTGTAATAAAATTAATTACGAGGCGTAATATCACGTGAATTACTTACTTCCGAGGGTTTGTTCCTGTATACACGGATGAAATGCAAAAATTAATTGTGCACACACGACCCAGGCTTCATAATTTTGATGTAGTGGAAGTACAGAAGAAAAAAAAAAAATTTTTCACCATGAATTTTTCAGACTCTTCCCTTTCTTTTCCTTTTTCTTTCTTCATCATTAATCTACATCAAGATGTCTTCCAGACCACAAGTTTCTGTTATTTCCGTTAAAGGTGAACAAGGTTCCGCCCAATTACCATTGCCAGCTGTTTTCTGCTCCAGTTAGACCAGACTTAGTCCACTCTGTTTTCGTTAGAGTTAACAAGAACAAGAGACAAGCTTACGCTGTTGCTGAAAACGCCGGTCACCAAACTTCTGCTGAATCTTGGGGTACCGGTAGAGCTGTTGCCAGAATTCCAAGAGTTGGTGGTGGTGGTACTCACCGTTCCGGTCAAGCTGCTTTTGGTAACATGTGTAGAGGTGGTCGTATGTTTGCTCCAACCAAAACTTGGAGAAGATGGAATGTCAAAGTTAACCACAACGAAAAACGTTATGCTACTGCTTCTGCCATTGCTGCTTCTGCTGTTACTTCTTTGGTCTTAGCCAGAGGTCACAGAGTTGAACAAGTTAAAGAATTGCCATTGGTTGTTGCCAACGAATTTGAATCTGTTACCAAGACTAAAGACGCTGTTGCTGTCTTGAAGGCTGTCGGTGCTCACAAAGATGTCGTTAAGGTCATCAAATCTAAGAAATTGAGAGCCGGTAAAGGTAAATTGAGAGGTAGAAGATTCACTCAAAGAAGAGGTCCATTGGTTGTCTATGCTCAAGACAATGGTATTGTTAAGGCTTTGAGAAACGTTCCAGGTGTTGAAACTGCTTCTGTTAAACACTTGGGTTTGTTGCAATTGGCTCCAGGTGCTCACTTGGGTAGATTTATTATCTGGACCCAAGGTGCTTTTGAATCTTTAGACTCTGTCTACGGTTCTGACTCCACCAAATCCATCAAAACTGGTTATACCTTGCCAGCTAACATTATTGCTAACGCTGATGTTACCAGAATCATCAACTCTGCTGAAGTTCAAGCCGTTGTTAGACCAGCTGGTGAAAAATCCCAAAAGAAATCTCACGTCTTGAAGAAGAACCCATTGAAGAACAAACAAGTCTTGTTGAGATTGAACCCATACGCTAAAGCTTATGCTGCTGAAAAATTGGGTTCTGCTAAGGTTGAAAAATCTAACGCTAAACCATCTAAAGGTCAATTTGCTGATGTCTTGAAAAACTAAATTTGTATAGGTAATTAGTAGTTCTCTATTATTTCATATACATATGTTTTTGATCTTTAAATGGGACATAATGTAAAAAGTAGATAAAGGTGTCGTTGTCGTTGTAGTTGTTGTTGATGAGAGGTTTCAAATGAATAAAGCCGAATTTTGACAACATGAATGTGGTGGTCTGAAGAACTCAATATCACGTATTGTTTTGTATAATTAATTGACATTAACAACACGATAAAATTTTGGTTAGTATAGAATTAGACTTTGCGTTACATTATCGAAGATTATTTGGTACACCACAATTCAAGGAGACTTCAAAAAAATGAAAAGTGAAACAAGAAAAATATAAAAAAAATAAAATTAAGCAAAATCCAAAGGATAATCGAAAATGGTACAGAATTCTCTTTTCGCAATAACCATACATGCAAACTAAAAAAGTTAGATATATGAACAACGTACACGTATTGATGCACTTAGATGTAATCATTTGTGTGGCCAAATTCTACGGTTATGTTTTTTTCTTCTCTATTAGTGGATTGAATTTTATCCACCAGGTGATTGTGCTAATTTCTGGGAGGAATAAACGGACAACACTAAAAAGCAAAATGGTCTTATTTTGGTTTAATTTGGTTTTTCAGGATGTAAGTCAATAATTTCCATACGATAATATAGTTCATGTAGTACATTTATGGTTGTTGCTGTTGTTGTTGTTGTATTTTTTAATCTCTCAGCCCCCGTCTTCAGGTTATGCAACTTGGTTCTTAATCAATTTCTGATTGATTTGGTTCTTATTGTTGAAGAATTATAATTGATGATGTACTCTGTTAGGGGGTAATGGAAAGTTTAAGATAAAATAATGAAGTAGAGGCGTTGTGCATGTTTTGTGAAAAGTTCGTATATACAATTCAAAGTTTCATTTATGAAGAAGATTACACTGCACCACACTAACTTTGATAATTTGAAATCTAGATTTTCAATAAATGTAATGTACGATAAAAGTGTATTAATAATGAAGTACTGTAGAACTAAATAATATTGTAAAAGAAAAATAAAAACAAATCTAAATTAGTGGTAATTATTCTTTAGCTGGGAAAACATTGTCAACGAAGTATGTATTTCCATCAGTGTAGTTGGTACCAATGATATTACCTCTTGGGTAGTAGTTACACAGAGTGATTTGTCTCCAATTTGGGCTATCGTTAGGATTAGTACAGTTTAATCTAGCACAACCAAGTTGTGTACTACTTCTCCAAAGTAATTGAGTCAAATGACCAGTAGATTGATTGTAACTAATTGGATCCCAAGAAGTAACTAAATTAATTTCACCACCATACCATCCATCAACAACAGGAGAACTACCACCGACATAACCAGCAGCCAAGTTCTCACCGTATGGAGGATAGTTACTATGAACAAGTTTAAGATTGGCACAATCAAAGGCAGTGTTGACGTAATTTTTAGCAAATTGGTATAATGTATCATTCCATACCAAATCGCCAACTTGGTGCAATTCTCTATAATAGTTGTGAGCAGCTAAGATATCATTAGCAAATTCAATATCTTCAGTTGGATGATCAGCTTCTTCAGTAGTAGAAGTGGCTGGTTCTGATGAACTAGATAATGAAGAAGAACTACTCGAAGGAGCTGATGTAGATGTAGATTCAGATGTTGATAAACTGCTTTGAGCAGCTGAAGACGATTCACTTGAACTTGAACTTGAACTTGAGCCTAAAGCTGATGCAGAGCTAGATGAGGAAGAAATTGCAGCACTTGTTTTTTCAGATGATGTATATGAGGAAGTTTGTGGAGGAGCCAATGTAGAAGAATAACTATCTGTACTTTCGCCATAGTTTGGAGGAGCACCGTAAACAGTGGCTAATTGGGTTTTTGTAGTATAGATTGATTGATGAGTCTGAGTGTGCCAAACGGTTCGTGTTGCAGCAGTGACATACTCAGTTATGGTGGCAGCATCAGCTGCAGCTAGTATAGAAGCAATAGCATATAAGGTATTGGAGAATTTCATTGTGGAACTGATGATTCAAGGAAGTTATTTAACGAAAGTATAAGAAAAATAGAAAGTGAAATGAAAAAATATCAAAATTTGATAATTATTCGGAATTTCACTCGATATTTAAATAATTAGTTTGTAAAAATATTATCTTCCCACTTCTTCTCTTTCTGCCTCCGTCCAGGGGGCAGTCTGTACAAGTTTGCAATCAAACCGAAGAAAAAAAAGTATTGCAGTCTTCATTATCTATTTAAAGTTTTCTGGTTGCATTGCTTTGTATATTTTTTATTAATTTCTGCATATTACACAAAATCTCAATCTGGAATCCCATCACCAAAATTGATGCGGAAAAAAAAATTGCAGTTGCACGTACATACGATCTTATTGTTCAGAGCAGAAATCTATCTCTTATATACAGTACAACAAACTTAAAAAAAAATTGCTTGTTGTTTTATTCCCAATTTGGATTCTTCTTTCTTCTTAATGATGATGATCATCATTATCATCACCACGTGAATTGTTTATTCTTTTAAATGGTTTTACATACAAATTTAATGTTTGACTGCAGTTGCAGTTGCAATTGTTGTTCATGTTGCTGCTGTTGATGAATTTGTAATTCACTTACTATTTTCAAACATCACATCAAACGTCATCATCTTCATTTATTAATTCATTCATTCGCATGAGATTTCAGCTTGCAAATACGTTTATGCATGTAGAAGTAAGTGTCATTTGGTTTTTGTGTCTCTTTAATCGCATTATTAATCATGCTATTTTATATTGTTGATGTATAAACTTTACTAATATGTATGCAATAAAACCAGCATAGAAAATAATAAATAATAACCAATGAATCTTGTAATCATCACCCACCAGTGGAGGATAGGTTATGAATTGTAGTACACAATCATTGTACGTGTTTTCCAACATTAGTCAAAGCTTATTAGACAGACAAAAATATTTTAATTAATTATTGGGAATTTATTATTACTATTTTAATTTTAAGTAATATTTGAGTTTTGCTTAGGTTCAAAGCTTTGTAATTAGATTTAGTCTCCATTCCTTTGAGTAGGACATCTTCATTGGTATAACGTCTGATTTCAAATACATTATTTAATACTATCGATCATCTAATTTTATTGATCTTTGAGTTACCAGTACAAAATTCACAAAGAATGAAAAATTGTTGATAAAATGGGCGTCTCGCACAACAACAATAATTTATGCATGGTACTTTTAAGAAAAAGAACTCATCACCAGAAAATGAACGAACAACACGGTACCCATAAAAATATCATAACCGTTGTGGTGTTGTTGTCCTGACATTTATTGTTGATTACTTGCCAAATCCAGCCTAATTATTTCTTAATTTAGGTTCAAGTGCTAAATTATTTTTTGGTTTTTTCGTGTTTATGTCAATGTTCAAAGATTTTGAGAGATTATGAGAGATTTACAAAAAATAAAATATTATACTTCTCATCCAACATGTACAATTCAATTATACTGTACATCTTTACATTTCGATGGATATTAAAGTGCGTGCATGAATTTATGCACACCTCATCACGATTCAAGCTCGCTTCGGCCGAACTTTAATGTAGATTTCATTTTTGATGTGAGATCCATGATGATAACAAGTTATACTTAATTTTTAATTTGAAATACAATGATCAAGTAGCCACTTATTTGTCCATGACTAAATGTTGTTCGATATGTTTGAGGTAATTTTAGAAATAGTTTAAGCTGGTTTAAATTTCACATTGGTGGATGTTAATGCAAGCACATATATATTTTTAGATCATTTTTGTGGATTTATTATTTTACTTGTGGTCTATGGGCTAAAAAAAATAAAACAAACATCTCTACGTTTGTGTGATTTAAAAAAATTTATTCTAATTGGTGCACTACTTTTTGTATTCATTTTCTTTTTTCTTTTCTTCAAAAATTTGCAGTAATTCTAAATCAAAATCAATCAAAGTAAAGTCAAAAAAACTCAAGTAAGACTTTATACTTTTTTTTACTATAGAAGAAATCAATTAAACCTATTTAGTCTTTATGGTAGCATCAATAACTTTAATTTCCCAAAGCTTTAAAATGGCTGAAAACACATCTCTAAGAAAATATTCAGCATCACCAGCTAGTTGGAGTTTCCATATTTCTTGAAAATACCTTATAATAGCAAGTTTAAAATTATCACTACTCTGTAATACTAGTAAATTAGTTATGGTTATGACATTTCTTGTCCATTTCAAATCTTCAAATAAAATCCTAATCACTGGTATGTTGGCTGCGCTGAAAAAATTGGTTTCTACAAACGGCAATGCATTTAACAATGAGTCTAATTGATTATGAAATTCCAATTTTATTCCTTCTTCATAAGAAAGTTTCTCTTCATTTGTAGATATATCTTGTAATACATGAAATATATTTAGTAATAATGGAATTGATTCTTTACTCAATTGATTAAAAAATCTATCATGATCAAAATTATTAGACACAAGGGCATCATCAATTTTACCATTTCCATAACTTGGAAGATAAACTGTTGGGATTTGATCGTAAGAAATTTCTGTTATTTGATTTTTACTAGTTTTAGTTCTTCTAGGACGTAATTGACCCCTAATAGCTGATATTTGGGAAGCAAATCTCTTCATGTTTTTAGCAAATATGATATTATAGCAGTAAAATATTATAAACCTAAAACGGTCAAATTTGGAGAGAGAGAGAAAAAGGTTACATTACCAATAATAGTTCCATGTTTTCGATTCGAAACTATTTGGATATGCTTTCGCAGCCGTAAACAGCAGCGCGTGATAAAATATCACGTGTATCCAAGCACATGCACAGATTACACGTGTAATTTTTGGCATATTTCTTTAGAGGAAATCTGACACGACAATGCCAAGAAGAAATCCAACAAATCGGATATGAATTACAGTTAAACCAATCAAAAGAATTTTTTCTTGATAGCTAGAGAACAAAATATACGAAAGCCAATAATAAATGTATGGATATCATTAATAGCGTGTTCATGGGTTAGGTGGTTGTTGCTACATGGGTGATGTTACATTCGAAATAAATCCGGGACTGATTTCAACCCAACAAAAGAATTTAAACTTATTTCCTTTCGGGTACGTAACCCCGCGTAGGGATCCTATAAATTTGTGATGCAAGATTGGCTTTCAATAACCTTTGTTGTACTAAGACGTCATGTCATTGGCTAGCGAAACTAAACATTTACCGTTAATTCATTTTCATTAATAGCTCAAGTAAACTACACGATGGGGTGGTGGGGGGTACAAAGGAAGTGGAGAAAAATTTTTTTTTTTTTGTTTCTATCTTTATAAGGTGATTTTGATATTTGTGTAATTTCCCAATTGAATAATCTGATCAATATTTTTCTCGGCACCAATGGACACAATTTGATTGGCTGAAAAAAGTGTTGTATACAGGAAATGGCTTTTGCGAAAGCCACAAAATTCTTTATCCCAATTCAATCTATTTGATCAATAGTAAAAAAAATTAGTTAAGCCGTAGAATGCATTAATTAATGAATAGCCAATAAAACGGAAGTACTTTTCGAATTTCGGGTAAAAAGAAAGTTTTATTAAATTGTTTCCTTTTGCACACTCTAAGTTCTGTATCTTCATTGGCCGTTTGATTGTTATTTCAGAGCTATTCAATAATTTGCAAAACTAATTAAATTTAGGGAGTGCAAATACAAAAAAATTATCATGAGCGAACATTAATAATTTTGATCAATTAACTAATGGCTTTATTTTCTACATTAACTACTTATGAACATATAATCTGTTCCCTGACATGTCACGTTTCATTAAGTTACGAAATCCCCCCTAAGAGTTTTACTAGAAATATTTTCTTGTGAAAAGGTACCGTTAGGTCTACCCAAGAAAAATTTTTTTGATAAGAAGGTCCTGCAGGGAATGAGGATGACATGAATTGCGAAATTTTTTTTTTTTTTTATTGTTAAGACCTCCAACTCCCTACTTTTGAATTCCCACTATAAATAATTCCATAAACTTCCCCCATGTAAATAGTTTTGTAGTTTTTCTACTTTCTTCTTTTTCTTTTTTTTTTCTTCTTTTCTTTCTTTAGATTTCATTAAGTCTCCCCCTTATATTATTAGAAAGTAAATCATTATATATTATTTTGACTTAAATCCTTTTGTTTATTTTCGACTTATAATTATTAGAGGGACATCATGGCTGACGTATTTAATGTCCAAATCTTTTTCATCGTTTTTAGAGAAAGTTTAGAAGCAATTATTGTTATTTCTGTGCTTCTTGCTTTTGTTAGACAATCCTTGGCTAGTGATGCAGCCTTAAAAAAGAGGCTTTATAAGCAAATTTGGATTGGTTCTGCGCTAGGTCTATTTGTCTGTCTTGTTATTGGTGGTGCCTTCATTGGAGCTTTCTATGGTTTAGGTAGAGATGTCTGGGGTTCTTCTGAAGATTTATGGGAAGGTATATTTTGTATCATTGCTACTGTTTTGATTACTGCTATGGGTATCCCTATGTTGAGAATCAACAAGATGCAAGAAAAATGGAGGGTTAAATTAGCCCAATCATTAATTAAGAAACCATCCCATAGGATGAGTAAATTCAAGATTGGTTACCTTACTAAGAAATATGCTTTATTTATCTTGCCTTTCATTACTGTGCTTAGAGAAGGTATTGAAGCTATTGTTTTCGTTGGTGGTGTCGGTCTTAATTCCCCTGCTACCGCTTTCCCATTGCCAGTTGTTATTGGTTTAATTGCTGGTATTTCCGTTGGTTTGTTCTTGTACTACTTTGGTTCTTCTTTGTCCTTGCAAATTTTCTTAATCATTTCCACCTGTATTCTTTACTTGATTGCCGCTGGTTTGTTTTCCAGAGGTATTTGGTATTTCCAAAATTACAAGTACAGCAAAGCTACTGGTGGTGATGCTTCAGAAAATGGCTCTGGACCAGGTACTTATGATATTAACCAATCCGTTTGGCACGTTAACTGTTGTAACCCAGAAACCGATAACGGTTGGGATGTTTTCAATGCTTTGTTGGGATGGCAAAACTCTGCCACTTATGGTTCTGTTATTTCTTACAATGTTTACTGGATTTTCATCATTTGTGTCATTTTGTTGATGGTTTTCGAAGAAAAACATGGTCACTTGCCATTCTGTAAGAGTTTAACTTTGGCCCAATTGAATCCAATGTACCACATTAAAGGTAAGAAGAAATTTGAATTATCTCAAGCTGAAAAGGATGAATTGTTTAACAAACTTAAACAACAAAAATTTGGTGACGCTGAAGTTGATGATGAAACTTCTTCCAATAAGTTGGCTAACGCCGCTGAAAAATAAATTAATAAAAACTAAATCATTATGCGTATCGCTGTTCTTATTATCGCACACACACATATATATATATTTAACTGAGACAGCTTTATTCACTAGTGATTTATTCTTTTTACTTTACTTATTTTGATTAAGATCAAAACATTGTTTTAATTTCTATATAATTAAGGGGTTTCTAAGGGTATTTACTTTTTTTTTATTATTGTTAATATATATTTAAACGGGATTGTTTTAAAAAAAAAACTAATGAATCTTTTACAAGAAGTATATTCGTTGGCATACTTGTAGTAAATTTATGACTATGATGTCACATTTTTGTTTAATAATTTTATAGTCATAACACTTTGTCCAATTACAAGTTGTGATATGATTAGATTTCAGGATACATAAAATGTATAGACATTCTATGTTTATGCTTTGGTTATTTTACATCAATTTTATAGTTCGTATGTGTTAACGTGTTGAATATCTTCATGCTGAATTGTATTGCAGTTAGCTTGGATTTCTGGAAGCACATAACCTCATTCTATTTCTTCCACATTGTATATAAATAAATTACGCGAGGCTAAGTTTACTCAAACTCATACATCTGCTCACTACTGACCAGGGATAGATATCAGACAGATATTGGCTTGACCAATACGATACTTCATTACTTCTTTGGAATGTACACTTTGTCTTCATCCCATATTTTGTTGGAATTTACACGTCTTCCATAGGGCTCTTATCTATTACAATACATTTAGTTAAATACTATAAAAATAAAACACTTCTATTTCATCTTCTTATAATCTGCAAATGACAATTTCTTGACAACTTTAGGAGCAGTTGTGCTGATTTCTTCATCTACTGGCAAAACCTTTTCAATTAATTTTTCTGTATCAATATTATTAGCTTCAACTTCCTTAATTATTGGCTTCAATTTTTCGTCAAGGGTTCTTTCTATAATTGCTGTAATTTCTGGAATCACTGGTACAGGAATCACTGAACTTATTGGGTCAGAGTCATCTTCACTTGCAACTGGAGTAGGCTCTTGTATAGTGGAAACAGTTCGTTCTTCACTATCTTCTTCATTCATTCTTGTGGTCTCCAATAATTGTTGTCTGAATGGTACTCTGAATAACATTCGAGGTTTTTCCACTGCAACTTCCTCTTTTACGTCGGGAACAACACCTTCTTCAACAGAGCTTTCTTTTGATAACAAATCTTTTGAAATTTTTTCATTTCTTTGATTCAAACGCTCTGACCATGGTGTATACTTTTTTTCTGGTCTTGGCAAAATCAACTCATCTTTAGATTTAGCCAAATTAATGTTGCTTAATGAAGCTGCTTTTCTCGTAGACCTCATCAAATAAGATGTGGCCTTTTTAATCTTGAAGATTGCACATTGCCCATTAGTGTTCGACGTCGTACATCCACATTCAACAAAATGTAAAATATTGTCAATATATGTAATCAAAGCAGATTTCTCTTCATTGGTCAAATTTTCAAATTTCTCCAGATTATTATTGGCATAAAGTTTTAAAATAGGATGATCTACATCCCACTCCCACGGTAATCTTAACTCTTCATCTTGATTTTCAGATTTCAAGGTAATTGGCTTTGACGTATAAACCATAAATCTAAATCTGTTTTCTTCAGGAATATATACTGTTTGAATCTTACAATTAGACGATGTAGGACATGATTTTCTAATAAATCTACTTTCATTCCCAACAAATCTTGAATCCAACACAATGCTCAACTCTGATGCATTTTCTCCTGGTAAAAACGTTTTCAACACTTTTGGTTTAGTCGTACCCCACATAATGTATTGATTAATAGTATCACGACAATAATTTTTAAATAAATCAACTTCTCCAAGATACTCTATTATTGGCGTATCTTCAGGTATAGTCAATGGTTCTCCACTGTTGACACTTATGAACAAAGAAAGTTTAGACACACCATTAAACTTTTGTTTTTGATTATCAGTATATGGCTTCACTTGAATGGTTGTTTTGTTTGAATTGTTCTTTTTCCTGAGTTTGTTGTGTTCTTGCAAGTACTTGTTATACTTTGGCAAATTAATCCTACTTGTCTTGATAGAGTTGAATTGGCTCTGTGACATAATCACAACATTCTTGTACACTTTACTACGTTGCTCACCGCCAGGTAATCGAGAAAGTTCATCAGCAAATTGATGTCCAATACTGTCAATAAACTCTTTAAGTGGCTGTGTTTTGAAATCGTTCTCTTTTAAATTATAATATACTGTCTGGTATGATTCTGCCGTGACTCCATCCTCTAACAATTCATTGCTCTTGTTTGGTAAATCATTCATTTCTTCAGGACGTGGACTTTGACGCTTTGGAGTCTGTGATGCACTACCACCAGAACTTGATTTCTCTTCCGTTTTCCTTTTCTTGTTATTATTGCTATTGTTGGCGTTGTTACCATCCAGTTGTTTTCTTTTTGGTACAGGTGGGGTGATCCTTTGCTCCGGTACATTCTTTGGTTCTTGCTTTTCATTATCCAATCTTTGTAATGTCCTCATCCTGGAAATCTCTGGATCAAACTTACCCCATTTATTCTTGTCACAATAATAGCACTTGTACTCATCCTCTGGAACTTCATCGCCATTTTCATAACCCATACAGACACAATGCTGCCATCTAAAACATACGTCACATTGTATGGTAAACCCATCATCATCTTCAATTCCACAAATACATCCAATCAATCCTGAATCTGGTTCTACTTGGTACGAAGATAATTCCGGTACAACAAAGATCTCCAGGTCATTTACTTTCCTTGATTGCTCTTCATCATCTTCATCATCTTCAGGTTCTGTGGCCTGATCTTCCTCGGATTTAAAAGGCTTTGCCTCAGCAACTGGGATAACTTGTGCTTTTTCCTTGACCAATATCTGTTTAGGTTCTACCACCACTTTCAACGGAAGGGGAATATCCGCAGCAGCAGTTAATGCGGCAGCTGCAAGTTCAGCATTCTTGGTATTTCGTTCTTTGGATCTTATGTCAATCCCTCTTTGATATGTTGGAGTAGGAGACATTATTTCGTTCTGTTTCTTCATTTGTAACTGGTGTTGCTCCAACTTTGCTATAGTGGCTTCGGGGGTAGAATTAGATCTTTCATGAGTAGGTTTAAAACTTCCCTTCTTTGGCAAACCAGAAGTTGGAGATTCAGACTTTTGTTTTGGCAGTTTAACTGAAGGTGGATCAGGGGTATTCATCAATAAACTGATTGAACTTTTTCTCGGTTGGGTAATATTAGTGGTTGACTTCGGTTGGGCAATATTAGTGGTTGGCTTCGGTTGGGCAATGCTTTGTGTTGATACAGTAGGAAGAACAGGTTCATCTAGTTCCGTCGGTGTGTTCAAGATTCTGTCATGAAAGCTTGGCTGTGGCGATGCACCTGAACCAGTAGAACTACTTTGCTGCAGATGTTGTTGTGGTTGTGGTAGTGGAAATGGATGAGGTTTTGATTGTGGTTGTAGCTGTTGCTGAATAGATGGTGGAGAAGATACATTCGAAGTTGGCGAGGACTGGTTCAGCAGTTGTTTTGCTGCCACATTTGCAAACATTAATAATGTGGATGCATCTTGAAGTAATTGTTCTTCGTCCTTGTTGGCCATGATGAAAAAAAAAATGGGTGGTGATTTTAATAATCAAGAGTAAAAATAAATTCACCAAAGATACAAAAACTCAGATTAACGTAAATGACAACTTATAAATATATTCTCCTTCGATAACTTTCTTGTTAGTGTAAACGATAAATCTGAGAATAAAAAGTTGAAATTGTTGAAGAAATGTGTTATATCGTAAAGTACTGAATTGATACAAATTCTGCCTTTCGTTCTGTTTTCATTTTTCTTCTTTTTTTTAATTTTTTTTTTGATTGCAGAATTATGTCGTTTGCTTACTTAATATTGTACGAATTAACTCTCGTTCCAACTTATTTTTTTTTCTCATACGCTACACAATAATGACTTGAGCTATACGACCAAGTTATTAATTTTGCAAGACTCCTTTGTATTATAATCTTTCAAACGATTGTATGAAGTTTCCATTTAATTCATTTGCTAGGATTATACGACCAATCTTTCTGTCAAGAGTTTATCGTATAAACAACTATTCACTTGCATTTCAAAAGTCTCCATGAATACCCAACTAATTACTCTCTCCATGCGTAACCTATATGTGCATAATCATATGATCGATCATCCCGTAAATAAACCAAAGATCACTAGTTTGCAAAGAACGAAAACAGAGATCGAAAGAGTTAACAAATTTTTTTAGCAATACCAATAATACAAAATTGCTACTGAAGGTTCATTCCCTAAACGAAAAAGAACTGAAAGGTGAAACCACCAGCATCAACCAATGTTCAAAAAAAAGTTCGTCATTAATAACATCTCATGTGCATTTCAAACTATCTATTTACAAATATGACTAATATATAAAACGACAACCATTCCATCCATCGACTAATAATCAATTCGCAGGCTCCGACTTTTCATTCTGTACCTTTTCCAAGTACTCTAGTTCTTTTTTCAAGGTGTCCATTGCATAGTATATCTTACTCTGAAGATAAAAGGAATTTCCCTGTTCCTTGGAATTCACTTCGAACAAATAGTTGTATTTTTCATCTATTTTATCCAAACTTAATTCATTCTTTTCCAAGTTCAAGATCTTCATTGCTTCATCAACTTGGATACCACCAGCCGAAGCGGCCTTGGTTGGTCTTCCTGCTGCTCCAGCAGCAGATGCCTTTGCAGCTTGTTTGTAAGCTTCAGTGAAAGCACGTCCAAAAACAGATGCACCGGTGAAAATAACGTTAACTAATAATCTATGAGCCATGGTTCTAGTTGTGTAGTAGTGGTAGTACTAGTAGTTTCTTTATGATCTTTTTGATGGCCAAAAATCCCACCTTTAAGAAATAAATTTTTTTGTCAGTGAGTGAGAATCATTCTTGTGGAAAAAAAAAATTATTAAAAAACTGAGCTCATATACACGACCTAATAGATTAAAACCTATAAGGACTTGGTTACAAGTCCTTGATAAATATTGTTGATAAAGGTCATCGAAAGGGAGACTAGAAGAAATATTCTACAATATATTCGAAATTATAATAAAAAAATGTAGCACCATGCTTTCATCTGGATAATCATTGATATTTCACTAAATTACCAGAACTTATTCAAAAACACATGTAAATGCCGTGATTCATCTAAAAGACCGAAACGAAGTATTGACTGTGGCCATGTTGTTAGCAAGGTCAATCAAAATACTTAGCTATTGGGTTAATGATAAGACAAGTTCTAAACAGTACACATCTACGATATACTATCGGTAGAACTTGCCATAGTCTTTATAGTAAAGTAAGTTATATTATATAAGTATAGTATAACCACTACTGATGATTGGGGAAAAAAAAAGAACTAAAACTGTGAAATAAAAATCGAGAAATGAGCTCTATTTATAGTAAATTACTATCCTGCATATAATTGAAAATTTTTCACTTGTGCTGGTTTTGCAACTAATTTGCACTACCTTTTTTTTATGAAATTGTGAGATGCACTGATCTGGATGAGTTTGTTTAGGGTTATTTTGCAGTGTGATTTGTTTTTTATTTACTTTTTTTTTAATTTAGTTTGGAATTGTTTTTATTGATATTACCATTAATATGTTATCAACACTGGTGAGCAAGATTGATTCATTGATAAATTGGTTAAACAAGAATTCATACTGGAGAGATGATTTAATTATAAAAGAATCTCAATTTGGAGGAATTGGTGTTTTTAGTAAAGGTCCAGTTGATTTTGAAGCAGACGATGATCGATTATTACTACGTATTCCCAAATCTAATTTGTTATGTCCTAAGAATTCTTATATTTATAATTTATTAGTTGACTACGAATCACTTAATGAGGATATAATACTATCTGAAGACATGTTTGGATTGGTGGTGACTGTGATATATGAGCTTCAATGTGGATCAAACTCACCCTGGGCAGAATATTTGAGTTCTATTGATTTTGAAAATTCAGAAGTTCCAATTTGTTTATGGGATGACATGGACAAGAAGAACTTACAAAATACTGAGTTAAATGTACAAGATTTGCTGAATCCACAACAATTGATTGATTTTTACATTGAAAGTATTCATTTTGCTAATGCAAACAAACTGGTTGTCAGTATTCCTAGTATATTCGATGTAAAAACATCTGAATTAACAAGTGAGATAATAACTAGTGCATATCACTCCCAGTTAATTCAATTTGGTCAAATTATACAAAGTGTTAGTTCTAGAGCATTCATGGTTGATAATTATTGTCAATTGGCATTGGTTCCAGCCGCAGATTTATTCAATCATTTATCCCCTATAGTACAAGATGGAAAAGTGATGAACCGTGAAAACATACATTTTGTCTGTGATGGTTCTGTATGTGACGAATGTGGTGAGCAAGATTGTAATCACAATCAAGATGATAGCGATGTATATGATAACGATGAAGAAGATAGCGACGAAGACGACAAAGAGGAAGCACTGTCGATGGAAATCGACATGGAATTTATCAAGTCTATGGAAGAAGAAGAGTTGAGTGATGCAGATACCGATTTAGATCCCGAGGAAGTATCTACTGTCTCCATCGATGGCGATGTTGCAGCTCATGGAGCAGAAATAGATTTAGCCAATGAATTGTCAGATGGTTCAAAATGTTGTGATGTGGTTTTGATTAGTGAACCAGAAGAAGAGTATGGATATGAAATCTTTAACTCATATGGAAACGAATTGACCAATTGTCAATTATTGGAGAAATATGGATTCATTGGTATGGATGATAATCCTAACGATACATGTACATTATCTATTCAATTCTTTAAACAGATAAAATCATTAAAACAAAAATTGGTTACTACCAAGAAAGTGAAAGAGTTAGATGAAAAATTACAATGGTTGGAAGATTCAGGATACGATTTGATGAATGAAATTATTCAAAGCATCGAACAGGACCATGATCACGACCATGACCATGGCCATGAGCACGACCACGAGCTCGGAGATGAAGGTTGTGATGAAGAAAACTGCCAAGAGAACTGTTGTGGGGAGGAAACTGTCGTAGATTACCCTGAGTCATGGCCACTAAGTATTCGAGTTCAGAACATAGATGGACAGTGTTCAGTGCAATCATATGCGATTTTGAAATTAGTTGAACTAAAATATTCCGTTTTTGCCCAGAAATTGTTGAATGTCAAGAATGAAAAGCACCTAATTACAAACATACAGAAGTATTTATTAAACAATAGTGTTGATGAGATCCAATCATTTAATAAAACCATCCTGCATTGGTGTAAAAATCGATTGAATAGCTATCCAAAATCAATATCACCCAGCAAGTATAGTAAATTAATTGAGAAAATAATTGAGCAAGAGAAGAAGATATTGAATAAGTTCATAACTCTAAATACCAAGGAAACTATATAGTTGAGCATTTTTGTACAAATCACAGTAAACTTTAATTTTTGTTAGTCTACGCACATACACACACACCACACACACTCTCTCTTTTTGTCATAGTCTTGGTCTTTTGCCGGTATTATTTCCATTATCCACTTATTTATCTAAACAATACAGCAATATACATTAAATGTCTTTTGTTTTATCTTCTTTCTTGTAAATAAAAAACGTCAATACCACGGCAAAAAAATGAGAATTAATTTAGTTTGTTTCGATCCTTTATTACATACGAATCTTATTTGTTTGAACTGTGATTATGAAATCTTTTGTTTTTTTTCGTTTCTCGTTTTTTCTATTTTTTTTTAGCAGGACCAGGCCCCCACTCTCTGTTGTCTCCAATTCTTAAGCATGCATTTTTTGTTTTTTCGTAGTACCACTTATCAATTTTTACAGTCTGTTCTCGCAATAATTTGTCACACTTCATATTTGCCTTTCAAATACTTTAATCAAAGAGACATAAAGTATACTGCTAATATATACCAACAAACTGATTCATTAAACATTATACGGACTGAGAAAATGAGTGATTTAGAAGATGATAATATACTGTTTGATTACGCGGATGATGATGACATGGGTAGCGAGTCGGGTTTTTCTTTTGAATCTGAGGACGAAAGAGAAGGTGACGACGATTATGAAGATGAGAAGAGATATTTGTTTGAATTTGGTGATAAAATCAGTGATGGGTGCATTGCTGTACGGGATGAAGCTTATATGGAAGGATGTAATGGCACTCCTTATCTACCGTGGACGTATGAGTTATTTATTCAATATCAATTTTTGGAACCATTGAAGAAATTACAGAAGGTTCAATTAAAAGATTGCACAGACGATGATTTACTTATTATGTTGCAGAGACTGAAATGGCAGCTGGATAACGTGATCAATGAATTTTTTGAGCATCATGATAAATTTTTAGAAAAGTGTGGGTTACCCGTTGGTAAACCTTCCAATAACAAATTTGAAGAAGTTAATGATTTTGATTGTATGATTTGTTGTGATACATACCCCAAAACTACTGTTTATTCGCTTACTTGTAACCATCAGTTCTGTATCAACTGTTACTACCAATATATCAATAGTTATCTTTCTGATGCTTCAAATGGTGATTTAATTACATGCATGGTACCAGATTGTAGGTACGTTATTCCTCATAAAGATATCCAACATATTTATGACATTAAAGAAGCAGAAGAGAATTTTATTTATATGGAAAAGCAATTAACAGCAAACCCATTATTACGTAACGCGGCTCGTGCATTTATTGATACCAAACATAAGAAATATGTTGCATGTCCTGCTCCCGATTGCAACAGTTTTGCAGAATTGTTATACCAAGAGTCAACCTGGCAAGAAGATTTCAAAAAGGTGGAAGATGATGAATCTGCGGATATTTCTAGAGTTCCTATAGTTGGATGTATTGAGCAACATCAATTTTGTTTCTATTGTACCAAGGAGAATCATTTGCCTTGTCCATGTTGGATAGTTAAAAAATGGGAGAAAAAGTGTAGTGACGATTCAGAGACAGCTAACTGGATCGATGCAAACACTCATGGCTGTCCCAAATGTGAATCTTCTATTGAAAAGAATGGTGGTTGTAACCACATGACATGTCGAAAATGTAAATATGAGTTTTGTTGGGTCTGCCTTGGTGAATGGAGTACACATAAGCAGAATTATTCTTGTAATCGATTCCGAGATGACAAGGCCGAAGACGAGCTGAGGAAGAACAGAAGTAGACAATCGTTAGAAAGGTATTTGCATTTTTTTAAACGTTTTGCAATTCATGAGAATTCAATGAAAGCTGATCTTAAAACCGTGAAGAAAATAGAAGAAGTGACGCGACTTTATATGGAAGATAGACGTGAAAATGGTCAAGAGAACTTATCCTGGAATGATATTCAATTCTTATTAGATGCCATGAGAGCACTACAAAATGGTAGAAAAGCTTTGAAATGGACATACTGCTTTGCTTATTATTTGGCTAAATCGAATTTTTCTCAAATTTTTGAATCGAATCAAGATTTCTTGAATAGAACCGTTGAAGATTTGTCAGAAATATTTGAAAGTATTATGGATAAAAAGAATAAGAATAAGGTTGATACAATTGTCAAGAACAAATCAAAGATTATCAATTTAAGTGAATTGGTCAATTCAAGGCAAAAAACAATGATAAAAAGTGCTCAAGAGAATTTACAGAACGGTTGGTTAAGTTTTGAGTTTTAAAATACTGAGTTGTGATAATAGGTTGATAACCGTGGTTATATAGTAAGTAACCGTATGTATGTACACAATAAGGATGGACAATTTCTATTTCCTTATTGGTGATTGCTATGAATTTTTATTTGTGAAAGTTTAGAGTAGTGTACATGAAGCGAAAAATAATTTTTTTTTTTGTTTCTGTTTCTCTGTTTCTTACTGTTACTGTTAATTATCGAGCTTTGTGTAATTTTGATTTCCTTATCAATGGATATTTTTATTGGATTATCACAGATCGCGTAAGTTAGTTTAAGATAAGGTGGACGAGGGGGCCAGCAATTAATTCTTTTTTTTTACTATTATATTTCAAGAAAATTTACAAAACAAATTTACCCTATATAGATATTTAATATTCCTCTGATTATTATTTGATCTCTATTTATTATTTTTTATGGAGATTTTTCATATTGCTTTAATCTTTACTCAGTTATGACTTTACGAACTGCAAGTCATCTAGCGCAAGAACTACATTCACATTCAAATCATGAAGAAAGGGGAAGATCAAAAAGTAAAGATTTGAAGAGATCAGCAGATTATTCTCAAATTTCATTGGATACGTTAGAAGTAATTCAAGAAGTCGCAGGGTCCAATAATAATAACAAGCGTAACTTTAGATCAAAATCAACAAATGATTCTTTATCCATGGCAAATCGAAAACGACATCCACCCGCTAATCCAATAGTTGCTGCTCCACATACAGGAAGAAATCATTCCGAACAATTATTATACACTGCTATTAATCAAAACCATCAATTTAAATCAAAATTAACAAAATCCATGTCATCTCAAGGAATTGGAGGAAATCTACCTCAATTGTTACCACCAACCTCAATTCAAAAAAACATACCTATGACTAATCAGGATGGGTCACATACAACAAAACGACCTGAATTTAAACGATGGAATTCTTATGATATTCCAAGTAAAAATTCCAATGATCTGAAACTGGATGTATTTAGTCGTCCTGAAATACCAGGAAAAGATAGCGTTTCTCCATTAACTGTGTTACAAGACAATTTCGATACCAAGAGACCCATAGTGAATAATGTTGTTACCATGCCGACAGATAATTCGTTCAAATCATTATCAAGAGAATCAACCATTGAACCAGATAGAACCATTCAATCTGAATTACCCAAGAAACCTAATTTATACGAGAAGATGAAGAGTTTTGCTCAATCAGGTATGAATTCATTAGTAAGTTTTCAAGATAGAGAAACAAATCAATCGAGTGGTAGGACCCATATACAAAGTGAGCTGGATGACGATGATGACGATGATGATGATGATGAGTCTGATTCAGATGTTGAAAATGAAACTTGGATAAATAGAAATAAAGAGACTATACGTGATTCGTATACTCAATATCCTATAGATCAAGTGGGTTCAACTTTTTCTGGTCAGGAGGAGGACGAACCTATTAATTTTGAAGAACTTATAAAAGAAATTGATGAATTCCAGGGAAATTTTGTTAACAAACAAGCTAATAGAAGTGATGCATTAAGAAGTCAACAAAGACAATTAGATTATAAAGAGTTATATGATTATGATGCAAATGACAATACTCCAATTGCATTTTCATATGAATGGAAGATTCAAAATGAGACTATTATCTCACAATATAATGCTATAAGATTGAGATTTTCATCTCGTCATATGGGAGTCTTAGGGTTTATTCAAAGATATCAGGATTGTAACAAATCAAATATACCTAAGGATCATTCTTGTTTTGATGAAATTAATTCCCGGTTAAATAGTGTATGGGAGCAGGAGTACAGTTCATTATTTAAGAATTCTGCTCCTGTACACCAAATCCTACAAATATTCCTGATTCTGTGCACAAAAATGAGAGTATAGAAGATCAAAATATTTACGACAATACAATCACCAATATGGCTAATCTTGCAAAAAATGTAAAACTAGGAGGTATTTAAAGTCTTGCGGATTTATTTTTAATGTACATATATATATATATATACACACTTCTATTTATAGACTAAAACTAATTAATTATTTTAACTCATCTATAATTTCTTTGGAACCTGTGAACGATTAGTATAAGTTGGTTGGACTTCATATGCATTAGGTTTGGATTTCCTACAATCATCATTCTTATTCTTTTTATCAGGGTTCTCTTTCTTTGGTTTGTCTGATTCATCACCAGAAGAATCACTTGAGGAATCACTATCAGAATCACATTCTCTACTACCATCTTCATCAGTTGGATGAAAAATACAACATATTTTGGTTTTCCTTCTATTTAAATTTTCATTATCAATTACACTTTCATCCCAAGTTACTTCTTGTCGGCTTTGTTGATCAGCTTCTAACCTTAGAACAGGAGGTGCAGTTATAGTAACTGTTTCACTAACTGTTCTTCTATCTGTTTGGGGCTGCTGTTGAGACATAATTCAACTATAAGGGATCCTTAAAAGGAAGTATCACGAATTGCTGTAGTTTTTTTTTGATTAACTATTTTCCTGTAATCTGGTTCGATCACACCATAGAAATAAATAAATAAATGATGCAGTTAATAATCATTACACAAAAATTTCAGTAACCTTCGTACTCTTTTTTCGCTTGTTCTTTGCCGACAGAAGAGAAAAAAAAAATACATTCCTGTGTCCGGGTTGTCGTGTCGTGCAATATGGCAGAGCGAGAACAAAAGAGAGCATAAAACTTCAACCGTAGAAAGAAAAAACTAAATCCTAAATCAACATTGTTGCAGAACCCCTTCACTGATATCAAATTCCATGAGCAAACGTGTCAATTTACCATATAGTACTCAAGATTTATTTCCACAGTCAGTAGCTACCCCTTCATCCCTGAGAATTGCAGGGGGTACAAGTACACGAACTGGATCAATTGTATCTAATCAATCTTCAATGTATATTCCACGTCCAACTTTAAATTATGGATGGCCATCATCATCATCATCATCATCATCAAGTAGTAATAATTTTGTATCTAGATTACATAATACTAAAACCATGATTAAAAGATTATTTAAACCTAAAACATTAGATTTTGAAACGGCAATTTGGGAAATTTTCCATCTAATTATAAATCCTCGTAAAATGTATCGATCTCATTATTTTTATAAACAACAACAACAACAACAAACAGATCAATTTGGTGCAAATTCATATTCTAGAGATGATCCAAGTTTTTTGATCTTATTGACGGGATTTTTATCAATTAGTGCTATTGCATGGGGGATTGCTTACCTGCCTAGTATGCTTGATATTTTTAAATTAATAATATATATGGTACTTGTTGATTTTTATTTAACAGGTATTGTAATTGCTACTATTACTTGGTTATTTATGAATAAATTATTTAAAGATGGGATTCAATTCAGTAAATATAATGTTAATTATGTATCCTGGGGATTTTGTTTTGATATACATTGCAACTCATTTTTGATTATTTGGTGTTTATTATATGTTGTCCAATTTATATTATTACCTATTATTAGAATTAGAAGATCAGTTATTGCATTGGTTTTAGGAAATCTGTTATATTTTGGTAGTATTGGATATTATTTTGTTGTTTCATTCTATGGATTTAATTCATTACCATTTATAAGTGCAAATTTTAGTACTACTAATAACAAAAAATCACCAGCTAGAATTCTACAACTAGTGGTTATTGCTGGTATCTTGCCTTTATTGGCATTAGCTTGGTTAATAACATTAATCTTTGGATTTAATGTTGCTGACAGCATGGTAGACACTTATTTTAACTAAGGAGTAACTATACAGGAAGAGATCCTTCTCCCACACTCCTCTCTATATCCTGTCATAGAAAAATGTTTAGTTTATTGCAAAATAAGAGTAACGATCTTAAAGTGAAATAAAAAAGAGAAAAATGTATAATAATTCTAATTTCTTTCAATAGAAACACGCACATTATATTGAACAATAAAGTCTAAATATTCGCTAATTGATCTAATCTATCACCGGCTGCTTTGATTCTCATACCAGTTCTATTACTTAATTCATAATCACCTTCACCAACTATTTCAGCTCTTTTAAGCCAACTTCTACTTTCTTGTGCAACTTGTCGAGGGTCAGTCTTACTTGATGGTCCAGTTCCCATTAACCAAGTAAACATTGTTTTCTCATACAATGCAGTTGGATAAAGATAAGGACTATAGGTCAATTTGTTGAATCTGAATTGATGAAGTGAATCGTTAATCACATACTTAGAAATAACTTTTTCATTCAACAACTTCAACCCTTCATGAACATTACCCAATTGTCGCAACGCAACAGACTGTAAAAAGTGTCTAATCATAGCTTCATCATCAGTTTCTTGAATTAAAGCATAAGAATTTTCTTTTGTGTTTGCTGAATTCTCCGTATTTGGAGCACCAGAATAACTCAACATTTTTAAGGCAATTTTCAAATGTGGACCTGTCATTCTATTATACCCATTCCAGAAATACACCAATTCATGAATCAATGAAGTACCCACTAAATCCACGTTCGGTAAATTTGGATACTGCTTCTTCGCAGCCTCAATGTTTCTAGTCTTACGCAATAAAAATTTATCAAATGGCATTTGCTTATTACTACCACCAATACCACCTTTCTTACCAACAGCATTACGTCCAACACCTGGAACATAACTCAAGGAAAGATCAAGGTATTTATCAAAAAGTGCAGAATATTTAGCTAATTCTTTAGCTTTATCATCAACTTTAACAACCCCCATTTTGATCATTCTGTATTTCTCTAAATAACATGCAGCTGCCATAAACAAATAAACCGCTTTAGACCAAGAGTTAATCTCAATCAAATAAATCAAATCTTTAGCAGCTCTATCATATTCATGTTGGAAAATATAAATCATTGATCTATCAAAAATCAACAAAGCCTCGGCTTGTTGCATTTGAATCTTGGTAGCTGGATTATCAGTAAAAGCTTGCATGGTTCCAGAAGCTTCAGACAATTTACCTTCTGCTGCCAACATTCTCCCTTCTTGTAAAATCCAAAGTGCATTATGAGGAAACATTCTTCTGGCTCTTTTTAATAATTGACTAGTATAAAGTTCTGGATTATCCAAGATTTTATCCAACTCAGATTCGGAAATGGTTGCTTTATTGTCCAAAGAAATGACACTTTTAGTCAGGTTGTCATTTGGTAATTGGAAACCTGTATCAACAAATTGTACTGGACCATCATAAAACACCAAAAGAAACAATAATGCCAATTCACCATGAATGTTCCTACAAGTAATGGCAGTTCTCCATAATAGTCTTAACCCTACGTCTCTATCACCTTTAAATCCAACAATAGATAAAACCTTACCAATAGCTGGTGGAATCAAGGATAAAACAACTTGTAAGATACCAAAACACAACTGTACACCAGAATGGATATACTCATCAACAGTAGAAACATGCAAGTGGTTATCTGATGCTGCTTGTGAAGAACTTGGACTTGTATCGATTGACGAAAGGACGGATTGAGCACTTGAGCCGCTAGCTGGAGGTGCAAGAATACCGGGATCCTGGTCAACTCCGAAATCATCCAGAGCATCACAAAAATTATCATCATCATCTTCTTCTTCTTCTTCATTTTCATCATCACGTTCATCGTCACTTTCATTCTCCTCGTTTGTTTCAAGTGGAACTTCTGGAGTATCCTTTAGAGTGGTATCGTTGTTGTTTGGTTTGGTCAATGTGAGAGAACTAGTCAGATCATCAAACAAATTTACTCTATCAGGATCAACATTGTTTCCCAAACTAGCCCCTTCAATTCTTGCTTTTCTCATCATGTAGACTTTTTCTAAATTTTTCATCAAGGCAAGGTCTTGTGGTAACGAAGCAGATGAACTGGATTGGGAACTATACCCCGGTAGATCGACAGTACTAATGGACTGGTTATTTAAGAATATAGCGTTACTATTCTTAGAAGAACCATTATTGGTTGCAGCAGCAGCAGCTTCTTTCTTTAATTTTGCCAAATTCTTGTTGAATATTGGTTCCAGCTCCTTGATTTTCTTGTAGACAGAGTCCAATGTTTGATACGCACGACGCAACTTATACAATGCCTTAACACTTTCCACCATGCCATTATTTTCGGTCAACAACATCAACAAGGCATTCAACAATGTTGATTCGGCATAAGTAACTTCGAATTCGGTTCCTGGTGGATAAATCAATGATGTGGCCAATCTGTATCTTAAATTGTATTTTGAATTATTCAATGAAGCATTTTCAGCTTCAGATAGTGTTTTATGTGCTCTTGCCATCACTTCTGGTTCAAACCCTAAAGTAGCTTCAATAAACTCCATTACTCCTAATGCCAAGGGGAAAATTGCATGTGGTTGAGTTGAATCTTTATTCTTTTTGGCTTCATCTTGCAATAAATCAGTACCTTGTTTGGTTCTATCGTCCAATAAATAATCCATTGCCTTAAGAGCAACTTCAAAGTCATAGACTTGAGCTAATATCTTATCATAAGAACCATCTGCATTGGATCCATTTGAACCAGTTGACTGGGTGGAAGTTATGGATGATATGGAAAGAATAGATGCTTTTTTCCTTAAACCTTTAAACATTATACTAGAAATATAAACGATGAAGTACCAATGTAAGATCAAAGATGAATAGGTTTCTTAACGATCAAATATGGGTTGACAAAAGTAAAAGATAAAGATAAAGAAAAAAGTCAAAAAAAATCAACGACAAATCCGAACAATCTGAATCTCACTGTAATTTTTTTTTTCTCTGTCTCTCTTTGATTTAGAGCGTGTGTTTGTGTTGCCTGAGGGATTTAATGCGAAGCGGTGGTAAAAAAAAAAGTGTCTAGCGTAAATCAAATTGTAGATCAACAGTAATTACTACGAAGGTTTTAATTTTTCGAATTATAGTAAAAGTTGGTTATCCTTCTGTTTTGGTGTACAAGAAGAAGTGATGATGATATTGGGTTAAAAGAAGAATTATCAATGAATGAGAATGAAAATAAAGTGAATGTTTCGTGGCTGTAAACAAAAAAAATGACTGTATAGAAATTTTTCAAATTTCAACTTTAAAATAATTTCTTTCTTTCAAATTGATAAGTGAATGATTTTTATACGACGACCCCAATTTTATATACAAAAATATCAACAACAACAGAAAAAAAAATTAACATCCGCGTTGTCCTTTATTTTTTTTTACAACACAGAGTAAATTTTTACTAAGGCAACTTAGAGTTTCTTTTTTTCCTTCCCCTCCCCTCCTTTTTTTACTATGACTTTTCCATTCGACCTATCTAGGCGGAGTAAGATATATGCTCCGTCCACATTAATGATAAAGTATCACTAAATTTAGAATTTAGATAATCAACAATATCAGGATTATGTTTACTGTTTGTTCTATTATTATTCGTTAACCATGCCAATTAGATTTCACTTGCTTTTAGTTATACTGATAAGTGAGTTTAATTTTAACTGGTTCCATTCTAGTTGATAGTAAAACCAAATTCTGTCACGTTTCATTTGTAATTTTCGTTTTGCACAATCCTCTTGTGTATCGAAATCTACCCTTCATCAGGAAGCTATGACTCCTTTTTATTCAATATTATCCTTCCATATTGTGAACAAAATTGCTATTACCCCGGTTAATGCTTACCCCTATTTTCTATTTCACATTTAATATAGTGGCTTTTATTTTGCGACTTATTTTGTCCCCAGGTCTGTACGTGTATAATGTACCATTTTATTGCAAAACAAAAAAAAAAAAAAGTTCTGCAGCATATGCAAGAAACTATACATCAATATATAGTAATCAAAATTTATTGACGCTACCAAAAAAATGCCTGCTGCAGAAATTATATACATAGAGAAAGAGTTGTGCAGCCATACTGTAGTTTTATAAACTAAAATACTACTGAATAAATTCCTAGTCTGTTTTTTTTTTTTTTTGATTTAACCCGTTAAATTAAATTTTCATTAAAAAAAAATGCTACAAAATAAATATAAAAAATTAACAACATTGAAAGAAAATCCCTTAGAAACCAACAAATGTAAAAAATAAAAAAAGATCCAATCCCGTAAAAAAATAATTTGTTAAAAATAGAATAGTCCAATTGTTATTTACCTATCAATATATTAATATGTGTGTGTGCGTGATCTTGATAGATAAAAGATAATATTAAACATCAACTATTTTTGAATTGTATCCAATTCAATTGATTCGATTTGACTTGGAGAATTTTGATTACCTTCTTCAACTTCACCAAAATTTTGTTGTCTAAGTTTGTTAAACAATTCATCTTTTTCAGCTTGTTTCAATTCCAATTTCTTCTTACCTTTAATATGGTACATTGGATTCAATTTAACCAAAGTTAAACTCTTACAGAATGGCAAGTGACCGTGTTTTTCTTCATAACTCATGAGCATCAATACAATGATAAGGGCAAGCCAATAGACATTGTAAGAAATAACAGAACCATAAGTGGCAGAGTTTTGCCATCCCAATAAAGCATTGAAAACATCCCAACCGTTATCAGTTAATGGATTACAACAATTGACATGCCAAACGGATTGGTTAATATCATAAGTACCTGGTCCAGAGCCATTTTCAGCAGCATCACCACCAGTAGCTTTGTTGAATTTGTAATTTTGGAAGAACCAAATACCTCTGGAAAACAAACCAGCGGCAATCAAGTAAAGAATACAGGTGGAAATAATCAAGAAAATTTGCAAGGAAACACTAGAACCAAAATAATACAATATAACACCAACGGAAATACCTGCAATTAAACCAATAACAACTGGCAATGGAAATGAAGTAGCTGGAGAATTGATAGAAACACCACCAACAAAAACGATAGCTTCAATACCTTCTCTAAGCACGGTAATAAAAGGCAAGATAAATAAAGCATATTTCTTTGTTATATTTCCAAATTTAAATCTTTTCTTTTTAGATGGTTTTTCAATTAATGATTGGGCTAATTTAACTCTCCATTTTTCTTGCATTTTATTAATTCTCAACATTGGAATACCCATTGCAGTAATTAAAACAGAAGCAATGATACAAAATATACCTTCCCATAAATCTTCAGAAGAACCCCAGACATCTCTACCTAAACCATAGAAAGCACCAATAAAAGCACCACCAATAACAAGACAAATAATAAACCCCAATAGAGCACCAAGCCAGACTTGTTTGTAAAGCTTCTTTTTTAATATTGGGTCATTTTTGCCCAAGGATTGTTTAACAAAAGAAAGAAGCACTGAAATGATAATGACTGCTTCCAACGCCTCACGAAAGACGACAAAAAATACTTGAACGTTAAATACGTCAGCCATTTGGTTATTTTTTGGGAAAGGATTGAGGAGTCTTTAAATAATGAAAAGAAAAAAAAATCAAAAACTGCTATGAAAACAAAATAGAAAATAATCAAAATTTTCAAAAATTGAAAAACTGGGATATGAGTTACAAGAAGGAATATTTATATACTTAATAATGAAAGATTCAAATTCCGATGAGAATTCTTACATTAGTGAAATTTGTGCTCTTTGTTATTTAGAATAATAATAAATCTGTACTATACACAATTAAATAATATTAGAACAAAAATAGAAAGAAGAAGAAACGAAAAAAAAAAAAAAACTAAAACACAACATACAGTAACAATAGCTGCAGTACTTACGAACTTAATGCAAAGTAGTTCACCACACAATTTGTTATTTTACTCAATGCAGTAGGTGGGTGGGTTTCGTACTATAAGTTTATTTAATTTATCTACAAAATGTTTAATTTACTTTTCAGAAATAAAGGCTTAACTGTATTTCCCTTTAAAGCAGAATCCTGGTATTAACAAGTCAATATTATGTAAATAAGAAATCGTATAAACCAAAAGACTAGTTAGTTGAGGTCATAGAAACAAAATAATTTAAGGGTCTTGTTTTCTTTTATATAACGAACCCCAAAAGAATCATAAATCCAATAAAATAAAATCAGGTGATAATCATCCCTCCCCTGAACCAAAATGGCTATTCGTGTATTACACAGTACTATAAAACTATTTATTATTTAACGTAAAATCTTATTGTACATGTAAATTCAATACTCATTAACCTCAGGGGGAAGATTTCTTGGCGGAATATGAACAATTTCAAAGGATTCTTTAAACAAAACAGGGAAATGCAAAGGAAAGAATACCTTTAATATACCATTTACTTTGTAATTATTCTCCTTGTTTTACTACTACTGTATACATTTGCAATTGATAAATAATCTCAATTTTGAATAATGTAATACATACTTGTATTCATACACATAAGATTGAACTGTGTGTGTCCTGTGCATACAGAAAAAAAAAAGAACCGTTACATGCCAAGAAAAATATAAACAATCTAAACTGAGGTTTGTGGAATATATTTTATTTTATTTTCTCTTGGACCAATCAGAATTGACCTAATAACAGTAATGTAATAATATTAATCCCTCAAAGGCTGCGGCTAGAATTGTGTATAGATTGATTACCTACTCTGTAAACTCTGTACACACTGTACATCATCGTCGCCAGCACAATTGTAAAATTTACTCACTATCCACAAATTCTAATTACAGTACATCGCACCTTATTGTAATTGTAATCATCAATGGTTATATCGAGTCAAGATTATTTAAAAACGGATTAGTTTACTTTTTTATCTTTTAAATCTAGACATAATTTCCTTGGAATAATTCGTTTTTTTTAACCCTACTATTTTAATTAACATTTTTTGATTTTTTTTTCTTGGTTGAAATTATACAACAAGCTACAGTAAGTACAGTACAGTTTAATTTATTCAGCCGTGCGTCTACGGGAGACTATAAAATTCAAGAGAAAATAAAAAAAATACTGCATACTGTATACTGTAACTTAATTTGCCGAAATAGCTGTAGAAGTTTCTTGATCAATGATAACATGCGCACCCTCCTTATCTTCAATAGGCTCATTGATTTCTGATTGTTGTTCATTACTTCTAGTGTTCTTCTCTTTAATGCTCTTTTCTTGTAATTCTTGTTGTTCAAGTATCTTGCCAAATACGTTTCCTAATTTCTCTTTGTTCATTTTGACTCGAGAATAAATATCTTCTTGAATCAACAGCAAATTAACCAACGACAACAACTTTAATGTGTATACAGATAAATCTTTTTCAAAGCTCCAGATCTTTTCCTTCTCGGAATTTTCATCATCTCCATTTGATGTGCTTGTTGCTTGCAGTTCCTCATCATCAAACATACTTGATTCAGCAATTGATCTATTATTATTATCATTCTCAATGTAATCGTCAAAATTTACATCTTCTTCATCAGCTCTGTCTAGATCCACTTGTAATACATGTGCAAGTTTAACTTCTTTCACCAAGAAAACCTGCAATATCTGGAACTGCATATCATTTTTTATAACCAACAATTGCATATTAGTATTGAAAAACAGCTGGAAATTATCAAAATCATTATCACCTTCAAATTTAACGTAGAAACTTTAAATGACAGTATAAAGTCAATATACTTCAGAATTAATATAGTCTTCAAATCAACAAATTCGGCCGTTGTAGAACATTGATAAACTAATCTCATAGTCTGATTCACCAACTCCACAATTCCATCAAATTCAAAATTGATATCGATATGATTTTGATCTTCTTTACTTGCTTCCATTAATCTTTCAAATTTCCATGAGACTATAACTAATATTAAATCATAAATACTTGTCATTGATTTCAAAAATGTCGGCATCTGTTGTAAAAATTGTGTTTCCATTGAGATCTAATTAGTGCCAAGTCAAATTTTCTCAACACTTTACTTACCAATACCGTTATTAACTCCGATGCGTCTGACAAATTGGCAATATTTACAAAATCACCCAACTCTCTCAACTTACGTAACGCTGGTGCAATATCGTTAATCAACTTGATGAGACCAATCTGTTCCGTCAATTCCTCGTCATTAGAATCCAAATCAAATATAGCATCATTCTTTTCATTCACAGTTCTAATCACTTCTTGTGTTAATTCATCCAAAATTGTTTGAACCTGAAATTTCACAGCAGATGTTAAGCCATATGAATCAAATAAAGCAGAAAAAAATGAATCAAATCCAGCTGATAAGTCAAACTCTTTGAAATACTTGATGACTTCGGAGGTGATATTATCATACTCTTCTAGTTTGTTTAATTTTCAAAAAGCTGTAGGCAGAATCTTTCTCAACAGTCAAGAGGGTCCAAATTTGTAAAAAAACTGGGAATAATTTGGCCGATTTGGTAGTAACGTTCAGTATTGAAGGTAAATATTCAACTAATTTAACCAATTGTGTTGAAACCTCGTCATCAAACTTCTTTGAATAAAGATATTTAACATACCCAAATATGAATTTAAGAAGAACCAATCGTTCATCGTCTGATAAATCAATTTGCAGCTTAAACTCGTCAGTCTCTTCATTATCAGAAAATGTTTCATCACCATCTTTTATGAATTTGATCAGAAAAGCATCCAGCAAAAAATACTTTAGTAAAAACTCCCAGTTTGCTTCATAATGAACGCTCAAATTCTGGAAAATACTCTCTAGTGGCTTATCAGCAATTGGAAGAAGCAACTGTATCAAACTTTTAACATTCAAACAGATATTGATGTCATCTTGAAATTGATCTGGCTTGTAAGTATCCAAAAGCAATTTATACTTATCATTCAAATTTGATGAACTTTCTTCATGCAAAATGGATACAAATTTGGCAGCCTCGACTTGAATCTTGGCACTACCTTTGAATGGATAGTTTTCAATAATTAACTTGGTGTCATCATCATCCAAAAATCCAAGTTTCAATAATTCGCAGCAAATTCCAAGTGTATTCATTCTTACTTGGGTGTCATTATCAATTTGACTCATTTTGATTAATTGCAATTTGTACTTTTCCGAAAATTGACGGAGACCCAATGGTAAGTTATCCACTGAAAAAGAACGATATAATTTAATCAAAGCCCTGGTATTTTCAACCCTTACTTGTCCAATTGGGTCATATAACAACCAACCAAAATATCTCAAGTAAATCCCTTGACAAAAAATTCAGGGTATGATACAATTGCTTCACCTAGGTGTTTCAAAGTTGTGGATCGTATTTGTGGATCAACATCTCTATACCTCTTGTCCGCCACGATAGTGACAATATCATTGAAATATTCCAAAACAGTATTCTTCTGAACTTGACAACTTGCAATGGTACTTGTCAATGTTTCATATCTTGAGGTATTTGATTTTTTCACTTTTGTTAGCTGACGTTGTGATCGTTCAAGATTTCCTTCTATGGATTTGATAGTCTTGCATAACTCTGATTGGATGGAAAAAATAATCTCAGTAGCAGTATACCTTAATGATCTAATTGCACTTGTGGATAATGATGTCGTCCAAGTTAAGAGGTATGACATCAATGGAGAAATTAAAGATTCTTCATCATTTTCATTTTCATCGTTATCATCACCACCATCATAAACGTATAATAACCCCTTTTCATGAGCAAGTTCAATAATGGCCTGGAAAAGTTGCAACACATTTTTTTTGAATACTGGCAAGGCTTTAAATGGAAATTTGTGAAATGATTGATCTCCAAAAGCAATGGCAATCTCTCCAACCGTATCTGCACTAGACTCCAAATTACTTAAATCATGTGGTTGGAATAAATTTAATGATCCACAACTACGTAAAATCAAGTTAATTAAACCTGTTATGGCATCATACTTTTCATGATTAAGATCTTCTTCAAATTCTTCAACCCAATCAAGGGCAACATCTTGGATATTAACTTCAGTATTTGCCAAAGACTGATACAAATAATTTTCTTCCAACTCATCTTCTAATTGCTTCATAGACTTTTTTGATTTCTTCTGTTTCTTTGATGGTTGTCTGGATTTACCACTAGCCTTTCTCTTTTTTGCTACCTTTTCTACCACAATGTATTCTTGTTCTTCTTCTTTCAGTATTTGAACATCATCTTCTGAATCACTGGAATCCTTATAGGATATTTCAGGAACATTTTTCCTTCTAGACAGTCTTCTAACCATGATTATACTTGAAATGATCTCCTCTTGGTAGCAATTTATCAAAAAAAAAGCCAAACGAAAAATAAACAATTATTAGAGACGCGTTTTTCATTTCTTATATTTTTTTTTGGATTTCTAGATTTTGATTTCAGCGTGTATCTAGTTCAAACACACAATCGTGTACTACGATCAAAAATTTACTCAACCGAAAAAATCTTTTTCAAGTTCAACGAGAACTTCATTTGGTGAACAAATAAAATCAGAAAAACTCAATGTGAGGAAAAAAAAAACAAAGAAAAAAACATAGAAAACAAACTTTGCAAACGTTGAATAGGAAATACTAGTTTGATATCATTCACCTCTCAATTTAATCATGTCAGTTGAACCAGTTACACCAAGTGTTGAAGTCCCTAAGACCGAAGAAGTTGCAGCAGATTCTACAAAACCTTCTGCAGATATCAAAACAAATGAAGCTATTGATGTTGAAAAACTACAAGAAGAGTTCCAGGAATCTGCGAAAAAATATTTGGTAGAACAAACTGTTCATGTCATTATTCCATCTTTTGCCAAATGGTTTGATTTAAATAAGATTCATCCGATTGAAAAAAAGTCATTCCCTGATTTTTTCAAAGAAAATGCATCTGTTTATAGAACTCCTGAAAATTACAAGTATATTAGAGATTTTATTGTGAATACATTTAGATTAAACCCAAAGGAATATTTAACTATTACTGCTGTTAGAAGAAATTTGTCTGGTGATGTTTCAGTTATAATAAGAATCCATCAATTTTTGGAAAAATGGGGATTAATCAATTATCAAATTGATCCAAAAACCAAATCAACACTTTTAGGACCACAATACACTGGTCATTTTCAAATCACATTAGATACTCCACAAGGCTTAGTACCTTTAGTTCCAGAGAATGCTACATTATTAAACAACTCCAAAGCCCAAACTTCATCTAAAGAGGAAGAGAACCAAGGTGAACAAGAAATTGATGGTAAAGGATTCCCATTGAATTTAGAAATTAGAAGAAACATCTATGCCACTGGGGAAAAGAAAACCAATTTCAAGACAAATAACATTGTTAATTATACTTGTAGTATTTGTGGTAAAGATGCTACCGAAGTTAGATATCACAATTTGAAAATAAAATCCTATACACATAGTCCAACATCAAACATAAACAATGCCAGTGTCTTGTGTAGTATTTGTTACGATCAAGGTTTGTTCCCACTGAACTTCCAATCATCTGATTTCATCCAATTACAAAAAAACCAAGAAGGTGCTGAATGGAATGAACAGGAAATATTGTTACTATTGGAAGGTATTGAAATGTTTGGTACTTATGAACCAGCCCCTGTTAATGGTGCATCTAATATTCATTCCAATTTAAATAACCAATGGGATAAAATAAGTGAACATGTTACTTCTAAAACCAGAGAACAGTGTATAATCAAGTTCATTCAGTTACCTATTGAAGATAAATTTTTGACAAAATTAATAAAAGAAGAACCAACTAGTAAAGACCAAGTGGTTTCTGATACATTGGTACAAGATATTGTTACCAAGTTAGTTTCCACACAAAACGGCAAAGAATTCATACAAGGAAACTCAGAAGAAAACTTAAAACATGCTCAAATAGAACAAACTGATTTGATCAATCAAGTGATTGAATTGACTTTAGAAAAATTTAATGCCAAATTGAAAAAAGTAGATGAATTACAAGATAATTTGATCAAACTTGAGAATCAATTAAACTTGGAAAGAAAACAAGTCTTGGTTGAAAGATGGGTTCAATATGAAAAAATTGAACAATTAAAAAAATCAAAACCAGAATTAACAGATGTCTTGAATTATTTAATAAAACCTGTTAAAATAAGTGACCTCACCAAAGCAGTTAATCAAAATAACTCCAATGAAAATGGTGAAGATGATATGGATGTGGATGAAGCTAATGAACAAAACGATCAAATCGACTCAAAATTACCAGTCAGTGTAAGCCAACCAAAGGCTTATCAATTCTGGTCTGGTTAACTTAAACCGTATATTTTGCTGTTCCCTTTTCTGTGTACAATTTTGTAATTATAATTTTAAGCCACCTTGATTTAACAATAGAATAAATATATATATATATATCTAATGTTTATTTAGGTTTTTATCTTATTTTCAATCTATTTAGTTCTACCTCTTGCTTCTAGATGACTATTTATTTTCAAGTCCAGTAGTTTAGAATGATAATCCGTTTGCACATTTGAGTTATCATCTTGTGGCAATACTATTCGAGGTATCACAGGTCTAGAAGCATCTTGGGGTTTATCAACAACTTTAAGGTTTTCTCTGTTCGAATTCATATTTGGCGGTTTCGACCCATGAGATGTTGGTTCTCCTATTGTTATATCACTTCCACTTGTACTTGAATTTACCACATCATCATGTTCAAGTTTTAAGACAACATTAGGTTGGACAAACATTCCGTTTCGTGAAGAATTACCGGCACCACCCGACATTGATCTTAATGATAAATAAGCTCCACTAGGTGCATGTGGTCTTCCAATAACGTCGTTACTTCCAGTGACAGTAGACTCTGATAATGGAGTCGAAGGAGCTGACTGCGAAGATCCATTTATCTTGGATGCCAATATCCCTCTAATATTCATTTGTGATTCAGGAAATCTCACAGGACTCAAACTGGCTTCACGGATAAGGGACGAACCTCTTTCTGCAAGTGATACCCCTCTTCTAATTGATACTCCTCTATCTGATGGACTAAGCAGTTGAATATCATTGTTATTCTTGGTCTGTCCCTTTTTGTAAAACTCAATGAACTTCTTTCTGTAAAGATATGCCGAGTCTTGTCTAAATACTCTAATTATACCATATTGATCAGCAGTAACAACTATATCACCAGTTTGAACAGAATTATCCAATTTGACGGACTTACCATTACAGGTGAAACAACTAGAAGGATCAATTCTACATGCATCACCACGTTTCTTTAAATCATAAATCAAGTCATCGGACAATAACAAAAGTTTCTTGGTAGACTCTGGAGCAAAAATGGCAACATTACATTTGGAATGATGGGCATGAAAATATGTGTAACTGTTGTTTTCATTGGCAACAAAGTCATGTCTTGTATTATTATCTCCTTCCAAAAACTTATCAAACAATTTACTCAAGACCATAAATTTGGAATACTTTTCATGTTTTTGATGAAAATCAGAAATATGCTGCTTACCATCAATCACAAACTCCTTAAATGATTGCTTGAGCTTATTGTTTATGATGCTGTTGTTATTCTCCCAAATGTAGCAATAATGATCCTCTGAACCAGAGATGATATATTTTTGATCTTCTGTACTTTCGGCTATAATTGAGGATGAGTTGTTTGTCAATCCACGGAATCTAGTTATCAATTTCTTTTGAGCAACAGTAATCATTCGTATTTTGGAATCATTTGTTGTCACTAGAACAGCATACTTTTCGACTGCTTTTCTGCCTTTTTCTTCTTCATACAATGGATTATCAAACACTTTTATACCGGTAATCTTGTTTCCATTTTTGTTTTTAAATGAGTGGACAATGGATCGTTCTTTGATCTCCACTTCAAATACAGAGTATAGGCCCTTTGTTTCCAATATAAATAAAGATCCATTGAATCCTCCAACAAAACAATGCACTCCATCAGGAGCAAATTCCAAGGCAGTGATCAATACATCATCTCCAAGGTGTTTATTGAATGCAACTGATTTCTCCAAAATTGACCAAAGACGCACTTCATTATCAAGGGATCCACTCAAAAAAAATCTATCATCATGAGGGTGAAACTTAACGGCAGTAACAAAATCCTCATGTGGGAAAACTTGTAAACATTGATTACGATCAACATGCCATAAACGAGCAGTTCTATCCATACTCCCCGTTATCAAGAAGTTATTTTTACTCCATGTTAATGACAAAATATTACTGGAATGACCTCTGAATTCACGTATAGGTTGTCTCTGGAAAACAGGCGCAGGATCAAATACATAATCTCTCTTGTTGCTTCGTGGAGGAGGCCCCATTTGTTTTTCGAGTTGGTTAAATTCCATTCTTGCCAATGGTGATGAAATTACTTTCCATACTCTAACAACAGCATCTCTTCCTGCAGCAGCAAGATAGTTACCATCTTTACTAAATTCCATGACAAAAATTTCTTTTCTTTTATCACCTCCCAATTCTTCATCATGCAGCAAGTCTCCATCACTGTTTATAAATGACAGATCTTCAAAATCATCATCATTAGTGTCACTGCCTGCATCATTATCATTATCATCGACTCCAACATTTAATTCTTGAGCAAGAAACAAATTATTGATGATTTTTGGGCTATGTTTATTCCTCCTTGTTGTTTTGACATATTTGGGGGTTAAGAATGATTCATATGTTAAGCCAGCATACGGAGGCTCATTATCTTCAGGAATATCTAAATCCATATCCAATCCCTCTGGAGTAGTTGGAAAGGCCACCTTTTCACCAACACTATGATTATCGAATGTTGAATAATTGTAGGAATTCACTTTTCGTAATGTACTTGCGCTGGATACAACATGACTTACAGGTTCAAAAATAGATTCATCAGTGTCATCTTCAACCACAGAATTGGATTCATCGAAATCATCATCATATAAGGAGGCCTCATCATCGTCAACAAAATGTTTGCTTTCAAGTGAATTTCGTTTCTCTCGTTTGGTACTTGATTTTCTACTCGGGAGATTGGTAGAATTGATTGATCTTGGAGATTGAGCGGATTGTGGGGATGTATTCCTTGTATGAGTCGATTTCTTGATTAATTTGTTGAAGAACCCACCTTTCTTCTGATTTGGACTAGAAGCTTGTCTAGTTACACTAGATACTTCTTCTTCATGATTAGTTGACACCATATATTATAGTAGATGTTCTAAAAATAATCGAATCAGGGGGGGGGGGATTCGAGAATGGACGGAAATAAATATAAATAATAAAAAAAAATTTAAATAAAAGTTTAAGCCAATATTCTTTAATGTAGGATATAGATGCAAATTAATATAAGGTACAAATATATAGAGCTAATAGTAAATGATATGGGTTGTATCTGAGTTGCTTTACTTATGATTCCACTTGTATATATTTTCTTCCACAAGATCCGAAAGAAATGACGATTATTATTTTAAATTGGCAAAGGACAAATATACTTATCACAACTGACCTAAAAATAAAAGGAAAAAGAATTACAGGACTTTTGAGTGCAAGAGCTGGACGGAAATGAGTACTGTGCCACACGGAACAAAAAAAAAAAGGAACAAATAATGGGAGCAGGTAGGCGAGGGATTTCTATTATGTAATGGATAAAACAAAAAAGAATTGGAACAGGAAGAAGAAATCTATGGTAATAAAAAAAGTGATCGATGGTTTTTATATAATCATGAATAAAGCAAAAGAAGAACAAAGAAATGATAATGTTCAGAAAATGGAGAAAACTTAAGAGCAACTATAATTTATCAACTTACAGCAATAACAATTTTAAAAAATTTGTGAAATCTCGCATGATTGAATTGAAGCTACAGTTCAATACATGCTCGAATCTTTGAATTCTTATGTAATCAATCACAGATTTGAGCCACGAAATTACTAAACTCGGCAAAAGTTGTTCCTTTCGGCGGCAAAGGGGAAAAAAAGAATACTACAATGGTGTATCGAAGGATTACATCTTTCTTCACCGAGGTTTCTAAATCTAATAACAGGAATATGTACATTTTTGCACCAATATCAAGACGTAATAAGTAAAGTCAAAAATGCCCAATAATTAACTCTTGTAGGACCACACCAACGACTCGATTGTCTTGCTTTGTTCTTTTTTTTTTCTTAGTTTTATTATGTCTCTTATTTAATTACTACTACACATTTTGTACAAAAACGAAGCAGATGAATCAATGAACCTCGATATTCACATTCCCAATCTACAACTTCTTCTTTTTAGACCATTCCAAGTGTAAAATCAAAGAATGGTAACCTTTACCATTGAAAGTATCCAAAGCTTTTTGGGCAATTTCTTCAGTAGCAAAAGAAACATATGCAAAACCTCTAGATTCTCCTGTTTCTCTATTTCTAACAATATTTACTCTTTGCAATGGACCAAATTTAGCAAATAATTCATTTCTAACCATATCTTCATCAACAAATGAATTCAACTGACTAACCTTCAAAGTAGTTGAATCATCTCTAGCTTCTCTACTTGGAATATTACCACTAGCATCTGGCCTCATATGTCTTGGAACGTATTTACCTGGACCAGTAGCACCACCTGGACCAGCTGCACCATCACCAGTAGGTTCAGGTGTAGCATTGGCAGATCCAATACCAGCGGCTGGACCCAAAGTTTCTTTATATGGACATTTTGAAGTATAATGATCACCTCCACAAACTCTACATTTAATAGTTTGAATAGAAACTTTTGAAGCTCTTTCATGAGCTTTATCTTCTTCTTCTTTCTTTTCAATTTGTTTCCATGAAGTACCTAATTTTAAATCAACTTTTTCACCTAATTGAGTAGTACTTGTATCTGGTCCAGGAGGAGAATTTTTATCTTTACCATATTTATGCCAGTTCTTACGTTGCGCAATTAAAGGATGTACTTTTTCCTGAACTTTAACTTCTTTTATCTTTTGAGTAATTTTGACTTTTTTACCATCTTGATTGGTTCTAAAAGTAATTACAGTTTTAGTTCCATCTGGGTTTACTATGATTTCTGGTGGAGCAGAAAATTCGTCACCTGCATCTGCCCATGAATCAATTAATCCTGTAGACATGATGATATATGTATGATTATGATTAAATTGTGTGTGTGTGGCTAGGGAAAGTCTACTACGTTGATGATGATGATGATGATCTGGTATAGGAAAATTTTTCATCTCTCCTACTGCAACAGAATGTTACACACGAAAAAAAAAATAAATAAAATTCGTACAGTAGTGCACTTAAGGAGAATTTAGTATCATAGACAACATCAACAACAGTATCAGACTTCACTTCAACATGGCTTGTATTCACCAAGATCCTATTATGGATAAGATTTTTGCTTATGGTTCTCATGATTTACAGAAAATAAAAGTATTTAATTATACACCAGAATAATAAAACTTATATTTATATTCATGGAGGAGCATGGAGAGATCCAAATAATACATTTAATGAAATGGAACCTGTTGTTAGAGATAACACACATGTTAATCATATTGGAATAAATTATAGGTTATCACCCAAGATCAAACATCCATATCATTTAATTGATATTATTAAAGCTTTAAAATTCATTAAAGAGAATTTTCAAGCTGAAAAAATCATTTTATTAGGACATTCAGTTGGTGCTACAATGATTCTTCAATTACTTCATTTTAAAGTTATTATTATTGATGGATTAGAAAATTTACAAGAAAATGAAACTGAAACTGAAACTGAAATAAATGAATTGTTTGAATTTATTGAGAAAAATATTCAATTTGATCAATTATTGTTCTTTGATGGGATTTATGATGTTGTTGAATTATTAAAAGAATATCCCGATTATGCTTCATTCGTTAATGATGCCTTTGTTAATGTTAATCATTTTCAAGATGCAACTCAGTTAAGTAGCAAAAACTCCCATTTAGATATCCCATTTTTATTTATCAACAAGACTACACAATTTATCATTTATCAATCATTGGAAGATGAACTTCTATCAATGAAACAAACCAAGTTGTTTATTGATTATTTGGTATCAAGAAACCAAAATTTTAGTTTACATGTTGGAAAATGGGGTAAACATGAAGAAATCTATGCTAATGATAGAAGTGAGGTATTTCATGGTGAAATTCCAAAATAAATAAAAGTCTATGTACAGTACATATAGGTCTATCTCTCTAAAATAACATAAAAGTCTATAATTAATTGATACAACATTTCGTAAATCATCAAGTATAAGGGATCCAAAAATCATATAGGTCCAATTAAACATTAAAAGTATGTAGTTAAAAAAAAAAGTTCAATAAAATCGTTTCGATTCATCTTCAATAAATAAAAAAAATTCTTGCTTTAAAAACAAAATGGGGATGATGGTGTTTTCATAAGTTCCAGACAAATAAAAGAATCCAAAACATATACCCATTCAATATTCTGTGATGTTGAACACATGGTTTTCCAGTCTCATTTATCTCTTTTACAATAAAATATTTTTACAAAATAATATAAAATAACACTTCGATGATAGTAATAGGACAATTTGAATAAATAAATAAAAAAAAAAGAATAATAAAAGTTAACAATAGTAATAAAAACATTCACATTTAATTCTTTGATTCAATTCTCTCTTTTTTTAATTCTTAAATAAAAAAAACTCCATATTTTCTAAATCCAGTATCAGATTTTTTCTAAACAAATAATAAACATAATCTTGATTAATCAAATCTTTTTTTTTGATGATAATTTCCCTTTTAACAGTTAAAATTAAAAACGGGTTGGGGATCTTTCACGTTCATAAGATCCACCTCTGTCACCATAAGAACCACGGTCAAATCCTCTGTCACCTCTGTCACCGTAGCCACCTCTACCACCTCTGAAACCACCTCTGTCACCTCTGTCACCGTAGCCACCTCTACCACCTCTGAAGCCACCTCTTCCACCTCTGAAGCCACCTCTATCACCAAAACCACGATCGTAACCGCCTCTTCCACCTCTGAAGCCACCTCTTCCACCTCTGAAGCCACCTCTATCACCAAAACCACGATCGTAACCGCCTCTTCCACCTCTGAATCCTCGGTCGAAACCGCCTCTACCTCTACCTCTGAATCCACCTCTACCTCTTGGTGGTGGTGGGACCCATGGACTGGTATCTTCTTCGGCTCCAATGGTGACATCATTGAAGATGGATTTATCTAACAATGGAATGGCATTTTGTAAATCTTCGGCACTTTCAAATTGTAAACTACAGGTGGTTTCACGAGTCTCAAAGTCGGTGTGAACTTTGACATAGTTAACAGGACAATTAGTCTTTTCTCTAACGAAATCCTTAACATCTTGCCAAGCGGTACCTTCTGGTAAATTGGTGATTGAAAGACGGTATTTACCACGAGTATCTTCTTTTCTTTCTCTAGCAAATTCAATTTGTAATTTATTACCATCTAATTCAGTCTCACCCAATAATTCAATAGCTTGCTTAGCATCTTCTTCATTTTCAAAAGTAACAAAAGCATAACCTTCCATCATACGAACATCAACAACTGGAGCAGCTCTTGAGAAATGATCTTGAACTTGCTCACTGGTGATTTCATATCCAAGAGGTCTGACAAATAATTGTTTAGAACTTTCAACTGGTCCGTCCATTCTTGATTGATTGTATTGGTTTTTGTATGTATAAACAACAAGAAAAGCTGTGTAAAAGAAAGAAACAAATCAAAAAAGAAAAATGTGATGCCCAAATGGAAGAAAAAAAAAAAAACTTCTGAAGAGAAATGGCGTCGACGGCGAGAAAGATTTTCACATTTTGAAAAAGAAAAACTGATGAGCTTGCTAAAGGAAAAAAAAAAGAAACAAGATAAAATAGTACAGTTCTGTACGAGTCTACACGACCAACGTGTGATAATGTGCTACCAAATATACTAAAATAGTGGAAATGCTTCACTTCGATGATAGTTCTACAACATGAATAATACATATTTAAAAATAAAGATGATTCAATTAATATAATCTAAACAATTAACAACACTATAAAAAAAATAATGAAAAAATAAAGAAATTATATGCTATATATATATATATTACATTGACAATTAGAACAAGGAAGGAAATAATCAAGAAATGAAATTCCAACAAACGGCATCAAAATACCAAATAAAAATAATAAGAAAATAAAAAAATAAAAGGGTAAAGGGAATCCTGGAACTAAGGAATTGATTCTAAGGCTAGGATTTGAGGAACTTAATTAATGATAACAGAATATGATAATGATAATAATAATAATAATAATAATCAATAAATTAAATAGTCTCTTATTTAGGGACAAAAGAAAAACAGCTTGACCCATGAAACATTCATGTCTAAGAAAAGATCTTCTTCAAGATTCTTCTAAATCCTCCTTTCTTCTTTTCTTCAGTTGTACCACTGGCTTTGGAAGTAGTGGCAGGAGTACTAGCAGTCTTATTGGCAGGAGTTTCGGCCTTTTTAACAGCTTCGGAATTAATGTTGGCTTCTTTGGTTAATCTTTCCCTCTGAGATGCGGTAGGTTCAATTTCTTCAAGAGTAACATTACCTCCTTCACGAGCTTCAACAGCGGCAGTGAGATCCTTAGCACTGTCACCTGCAGTAGCAATGATAATGTCATCCTTATCATGAGAAACAACAACAGGTTCTTTATGAACTGGAGAAGCATCAACTTCCTGGGCTTCGGTATCCAAAGCAACCTTTGGATCTAAAGTCTTTGGAGCATCAGTAGCTTCAGTTTCAACAATAGGAGTAGAACCGTTAACAACTGGGATAGATTCTTCAACAACTGTGGTAGATTCTTCGACAACTGGGGTTACATCAGCAACAACTGGGGTAGATTCTTCGACAACTGGAACATCAACAACAGCAGCGGTAGTGTTGACACCATCATCCACTGGAGTAACATCAACAGGGATTGGTTCTTCAACATCCTTGGTGACAATATCGTCAGTTTTAGTGGTAGAGCCTAGAGTTTCTGAATGGCTGGCCAAAGCAGCTGATGCAGCAGTAGCAGAGGCAGCAGCAGCACCACCGGCAACAAATCCAGTAGAAGTAATGTTTTCTTTTTCATTTTCTTCACCAGCAACATCTTTGGTGGTTGTTTCTGGGGTCAATCCTTCAGAATCTAATTCACTAGATCCACTAGTAGCTTCACCATTGGCACCCTTGGCTTCAGCAGCATTCTTCTTCTTTTTAGCCTTGTATTGAGATCTCTTGATCTTCTTCTTTTGTTTTTTTCTTTCTTCTGGAGTCAATTGAGAACCTTCAACCAAAACACCAGTAGCTGGAGCTGGAATAGTAGATTGTTCATTGCCATTTGTATTGGCAGTTCCAATTTCAGTAACATTTTCATTTAAAGCCTTGGCATCAGTGTTTTCAAATGTTTCAAAAGCAGACAAAGTTTCTTTATCTTTTGGAACAAAAACACCTGGTTCACCAGCAACAGATGCATGATGTGGATCTTCCTTTGGTAAAACAGTGGTGTTTAATTCACCTTCTTTTGGAACTGGATTGGTAGAAGTGGCGGCAACCAAACCAGATTCTGGAATAAAGGCACCTGGAATGGTGGTTAATTCATGTAATTGTTCCTTGGCAATAATATTATTTTCATTTCCGGATTCGTCTTTAGTGGTTAATTCATCAGGGTTAACTTTCCATTCACCATCAACAACATATTTGTAAACAATGTCGTCGGTTTCTCCTGTTAAAGGAATTTCCAAAGCGAATGAGCCATCGGTTTGTTTAACAAGTGGTAATGACTTTGACCAATCATCAAAAGTACCGGTAAGAATAACTTCTTGTGGTCCAGCGGGCCTGTAATAAAAAAATTTTTATCAGTTAGTAAATTCCTATCTTCTCCTCTTTGTTGAGAAAAATTGTCTATCTTTTTCTTGTTTTCAAATTTAGTACAACCTCGTCCATAAGGATTTGAATAGATATATATATATCGATTCGATTCATTGATCATGGTCAATTATTCATTCATCCAATCCACTTATCATTCGAGTATAATTCTCGGGTTGTTTGTATTCGTTTCTATTCTTGTGGGAAATTTTAATTTGAGGAAAAAGATGGACTATTTAAAGTTGCCATTTGATAAGCATAGGATCTTGTACATACCATTTAAAAGTGTAATGAAGGGACATTGTCTTTAAGTATTTTAATTAGTTGAATATAAAGAAATAAATAAGCCGTATCAATTGATATTATGAATAAAATATATCACTTGACAAGAAGGAAATTAAAATATAAATAAATAAATAAAAGAGAAAGGGAAATAGAAAAAAAAAATTTAGCAAAAATAAAATTTCTCAGTGTGTGTACATTTGTTTTGTTTTGTTTTTTTTTTCATCTACCGCCCCAAAAATTAAAAATTAAAAAATTTTAGCATTGAGGAAAACACACCCAAATACACACACACAGACACTCAATTAATATTAATATTAACATTTATAGATTACATAATCTACTGACAAAATCGAATTTATCTTAGTAATACTTGTATATTTATTACAGTAAATAATTTTCATGAGATTAGAAAGAAAATTCAAATCTTATACAGCGTGTACATTTCCTAATTCATCATTACTAACCAGAAATGAACAATTTCTAACCATAATAGTTTTATAGTAAGTACACAAATTGTTGTTGATGGAGCGAAAAAAAAAATGCATGACTATATTAGACAAGTTCATCGTGGAAATTACTACAAAGTTTTGAAGTGTTGAAGTATTGAAGTGTGGAAGTTTGAAGTGGGAGGGAGAAGAAGAAGAGTAACACAAAAGTTTTTGAAGTTCCATTAATTCATTTACATTTGTGTAATTACTACCCAGCCATCTCTTTCTTCTTGTTTCTTCTTATACTTGAATATATTTTAATATCAGTGTCAGAATTTTTCGCTCCTTGTTTCTTCTTCTCCGTTTGATGTGAAATTCTCAATTTCCTTTAATTTCAGACACTTGAATTATTACTACCCATTTTCTACTCTGCTTTAATAAAAATCTCAAGTATGAATATCATACTCGGTTGATCACACTATACATGACTTTCATTTTCGAGGCTTTTTATACTTCATGTATGTACACTATATTTTGTTGTTGTTGTTGCTTCGATAAAAAAATTTTTTTTTTTGCTTGTTTGTTTGTTTGTGTTTTGGCCCTTCGTCATTCAATATTTTTGATGTTTGTGCTATAAATTCTCATTACGTAAATCGGAAATTAAAGAAAGTTATTCCTATCGAAACGAGGAAAGCACCAAGCATTCAACCTAACTAACCAGCCATATACATTATACATACACTATTATTGTTTATTGAGGATACTATATATATATATACTCCTTTATAAACTCAACAACACAGGTAACAATACAAATGCATGAACAAAACTTATCACAACTAATGATAACCACATTCTAAAATAGTAAACTTCAAATATTTGTGATCTTGTAAATGCCAATATTGTAATACCGATAATCTTTGTCAATGTGACTCCACTGATTAATGAACCTCCAACTTTACATAATGCATTATATGCCTTGGAATTTCTGAAATTGGCATTGATACTGTTAATTGAACTTCTTCTTAAATTTTGTGGTTCAATATGTATAAGATTATCATATACTTCTTGTTCTAAAATATTATCAAACATTTTAATATCTGAAACACAATATGCTCTTGTCAAATGTATGGTAAATTCAACTGCAAATCCAACACATATGATTAAATTAACCAAACTAACTGCATTCAATGATATTGACCATAATGCCATAACACCTCCAATATTGATCATGATTGTAATTATCGTGATGGTTAAAATACCTGCTGCTCTAAACGAACTCAATAAAACTGTACTAACAATTAAGATTATCACCATAGCAATACTCAATAATAAAATCGTCAATAATACAATATCTTGATATTGTGTAAAAAATATAAAAAATGGGGAAAAAACAAACATATCAACTGATGGTAAAAACTTTTTAATCTCTTTTAAAATATTATGTCCACTTCTATGTGCATTAATAAATTCATGTTGTCCTCTTAAAGGAACATATGAGGTTCGGAAATAACTTGATTTGATATTTTTGGTTGTTCTGGAAATTGATTGTCCATGAGAAGCTTTACCACCCAATGGACAAGGATCTGAAGGTTCTTCAATCCAATCATTAAAATAAAACATAAATTCATCATTCTCTGGAAAACCATCCATACTAGCATCATACTCTGGTTCATGATCCAAATAACATGCTTGACATTGACGTTGTGGAGCATATGGTGAACAAAATTCTGGTTGATTACCTTCAAATATTGTACTTTTCTTGAATCTACAACATTGATCCAAATCTGGATTCAACCAACTAAAGAAATCATCCAACCAATTAGACGCTGGTTCAGCAAGCATTGATAACTGGGTACGTTTGACTTCTTGTTCTAAAATATTAGCCAATGAAAATTCATTACAAGTGGAGAATCGTCCACAAAGTTTTTGTTGATTCAATCTTTCTGTAACGTCCAAATCTTTCACCACAAAAAATACTGGAGGTCCAACATTCAAATAATCATAAACTGAATTAAAATAATTCACCAAATAAGAACTCGATGGAATAGCAATCCTTTGATCTAATCCAAGTTGAATTTCAGGAAATAAACTTAATGAAATTCCCACCCATAATATAAATAATGTAATAACTTTAGGTTTTGTGGTTCTCTTCAATAAAAATGGAGCATAATGATTGGCAATCCAATTGGAAAAATTATACTCAACATGAGTATCCTCCTCCTCATTTGAACCATCATCATTATTATTATCCAAACTAATTGGGGCAACAGTAATACAAGGAACACAATCAATTCTATTTTCTTCAAGTCTTTTTTGATCTAAACTTAATAAACCAATGAAACATGTCATTTGCAACAAAAAGTTAATCAACACTGCACCAGCACCATAAAAGGCAAAGTTTCTCACTGCTGGCATTCCAACAGATGTTGCCAATAAAAACATGGAAACTTGTAAAATTGCACTAATAAAACATGAAGGACCAATATTTTTCAATGCTTGTGCAATTCGAAGATCTATTTCCTTATCTGGTTGAACTTCAGAAATAACATGTAATTCATGAACAATCAAAAAAATATTATCTACACCAATGGCCAATACTAAGAATGGTATAACCTCAGCAATAATCAAAGTTGATCTCAATCCAATCAATGAAAAAAACCCAACTGAGGCGGTTACTGACAATAAAATTATAATAATCCCAGCAAATCCCAAAGTGAATCTTGTTTTCACTAAAGAATACAAATTAGCATGAGGTAATTTTCCTCCTAATGCCAATGATGCATATATAAACATAAGAATATAAGAAATGACAATAGTTCTGATATCTGTATTTGAAGATTGATTAAGTTCTTCCTTAAGCGATATTTCCGTACTATATGCAACATTCAATTCATTAGGGAAATATGTTTCTAATTCAGATGCCCATGCCAAAAACAGATGTTCATATGATATTGTGTCCTCGGAGTATTGTTCATCTTTGCTATCACTATTCACCAAGATTGTAATTGTAAATGCTTTGGCTTTGGAAATATCATTATTATCAAACAAAATATTTGGCTTTAAAGGTTGTTGGAATGTTGGTAAACAATTAACTGGTGAATCAACACAAGCTTGTAATTTAGATTTCCAATTATTTTCATCAAGTCCCGTAATATCACCTTGGAAATATTGAGTAAATGATTGAATAGCACAAGTTTCACCTAATGGTTTAAAACAAATATCTGAGAGAGAAACATTTTGATTCAAATTTTCTAATTGTGATTCTTTTTCAAACCACCATTTAACCACATCCCAATTCAAAACTGGGTTTTCTAATTTTGAACTAACTATAACTTGTTCAATTCTAAACCATTCACCGAAATTGGCTTCAAAATATTGTTGATTCTTATATTCTTGATCTTCAGGACTTACCCACAACTTAACTGGATCAGTTTCTAAATTCAATCTAAATAATCCCAATGAGAGTAAAATAACAATGGATAAACTTCCACCAATTGAAATTCCGGGGAAATGTGCACAAAATGACCCAAGGAATTCAAATGCTTCTTGTATTTGTACGGCTAAATTTTCCAGAAATGCTTTTGCACTTTTTTTGGTGAAATCCACATATTGTCCTGGATCCATCATGGTATCAATATCATCTTCATCTTCATCATCTTCACCACCAATGGATAATCTTGTACCTCTTTCTCTCTTTAATTTTGCCAAGTAAACATGATATCCACCAAGCGACAAAATAAGACATGACCATATGATGATAATAGTAAAAGAAAAACATGGCAATACTCCCACGGTACATTTTTTATTTAAATCTCTTGCATGGGGTAATTTTGGACAAGATTCTTCACAATCAGTACAAGCGCATTTAAATTCTGCATCATCACATGGCTTGACATCATCATTTCTCAACACTAATCCTAAATCTTCTTGTTTGGATGATAAATCATATTTGAAGTTAATCTGATATGGGGATCCACCTAATAATGGTTTTTCATCTCCCAAGAATTTAAGAAATTGCAGATAATTCTTCGCACCTCCACCAATTAAATCCATGGCATATCCATTAGTAGCCAGAAATTTAACATTTTTACATGAATCAAAAAATTTTTGGGCCATTTCAGGGTTAATATATTGATTAATTTCAGTAACTATTTCTTTTCCAGTGTCTTTAGCAATTTCTGTTTTTAAAATTTCAACAAATTGGGATTCATTAGGGAACAACTAAAACGACAAAAGAAATCATAAAAATTCTTTCGACATGCTGGACAAGATGAAATTAACGGATCAACTCGTTTTAAATTCAGTTCTAAACTATCAATTTGTTCAGGTGAACAACAAATATATTCGAATTCTTCTCCACAAATTGCTTTCAATTTATCTATGGATTCTTTACTTGCCTCAATTGCAGGTTGGAATGTTGCACAGGGTAATGATTTACCAAATATAGATTTTTTACCACAATTGTCATATGTGTTACAATATCCTGGTTGATGTTCCAGTAAATTACTCGCTATTACTATGGCAAAAAAATCCACCGCAAATAACAAAAGCTGGAGTATTTGCATTTTTGATTTCTATTTTATCAAATGTCAATTAGTGTATCTAAACTATTGTGACGATAAACTCTTTGGAAAAATATATGGGGGAAAACGAAACAAAAACTACTCTTTGATGTTGAATTATAGTTGTAAACTGATTTATATTGATTAGGAAAAGAAAAAGTCTGGAGGAACGAAAAATAAATTAGGGGGCCTATATATAAAAAAAAAAAAAAAAATTAGTTACGGGATTGTGTTTGAACTTGACTGACTGACTTAACAGTATCATGCGATATGGATGAAAAAAAATGAAAAATAATAAAATTTTAGGTGAACAAATTTAATTTGAATGCAATAGAAACCTTTGTATTAATATATTAGACTGAAAACTTATAACCTGTTATTCCAGGTGATGGCTTATACTGTGATTCGAGTGGCATATCAATTGGTCTTGACCCATTAGTATTCAAATTACACTCCGCCCCCAGGGTTATTCGTAACACATAATCTATACCAATGGTATTTCTCAACCAAACGTATCCATATTAAAAATACCCTTTAATGATCATAATACTATATCAATGTCGTCATTGTCATTGCAGTTAACATTAAACCAGAAACATCAAAACCTCCTTCCACATACGCGTCTGGTGTTCAACTAACAAATTTTTCAATTTTTTTTTTTTTTGCGTTTACTGTTTTCTCTTTTTCCCTTTCTTTTAGATCAACTGGTTTTTATCAACAATATGTTAATTGGTATATCAGGTACTTTAAGTGCCGGTAAAACTGAAGTAGCAAGATACTTAACTTTTCAAGGTTTCAAACTAATATCATTTAAACAAGAAAAAGATGATGATGATGAATCAGATACCTCCACTCCTGATGATGATGATGAAATACCTAATCAACTTGATCAATTAAATTTAAATGAAAGTTCTAAAATGGAAATTTTCCGTTCATTTAATGATTTAACTGAATTAGATAGTTATGTTACGATTAATTGGAAAGAAAATTTTGTAATTTCTCATATTAATGATATGAATATGTTAAAGGCATTACAAAAGCGTCCATTTTTTTTACATATTTCTATTGATGCACCATTAGCATTAAGATATAAACGATCAATAATTAAAAAAATTAACATTAGATGAGTTTGTTGAAGAAAATGATGAATTATTATTTAATATTAAGAATCCATTAATTGAAATTAATAATCAAGCACAAGTAAAAATTATAAATACATCTAATTCAATTAAAGATTTATTTATAAAATTATCTGAATTAAATTTGATTAGTTCACCAAGATTAAGACCTACATGGGATTCATATTTTATGCGTCTAGCAGATTTAGCAGCATTAAGATCAAATTGTATGAAGAGAAGAGTAGGATGTGTTATCGTTAGAGATAATAGAGTTATTGCAACTGGATATAATGGAACACCACGTCATTTAACCAATTGTAATGATGGTGGATGTTCTCGTTGTAATAAAGGTCATGGAAGTGGAGCATCATTATCAACATGTCTTTGTTTACATGCTGAAGAAAATGCATTATTAGAAGCTGGTAGAGATAGAATTAGAGGTGATAGTGCATTATATTGTAATACTTGTCCTTGTTTAACATGTTCAATTAAAATTGTTCAAAGTGGAATTAAAGAAGTTGTTTATGCTCAAAGTTATTCTATGGATATTCAAAGTCATCAAGTTATGAGTGAAGCTAATATTATATTAAGACAATTTGAACCACCTAAAGATGGTATATTTATATAAGAATTAATTTTAAAAAAATTTTTTTAAATACTTTAGCTAAATTTGTTTATATTCATAAGGTCCTGGTTTTTGTTCAGCATCAATTTTAATTTCTTCAATTATTTCCCCATCAACTAATAAATAAGCTTCAATTTTATCACCAGGATTAATTTGACCAACACCCTTTGGAGTGCCAGTTAAAATTAAATCCCCTTTTTCTAAAGTCATTATAGAAGACATATGACTTAAAATTTTATGAATTGGGAATAACATTAAATTTGTTTTATCTTGTTGTTTAATTTCACCATTGATCTTCAATATTAATTCAACATTATATGGATCAGGAATTTTTTCCTTTGGAATAAATTTAGAAACTGGTAAAAATGTATCAAAACCTTTACCAATTGACCAAGGTAAACCTTTTTTTTTAGCTTCATCTTGAACATTTCTAGCAGTCATATCAATAGTTAATGCATAACCTTCAATACTTTCTAATGCTTCTTCAGGACTAAATGTAGATGGTAAATTTTTCAAATCTTTATTTAAAGTAAATGCTAATTCAACTTCATGATGAACAATAACTCCCTTTGGAACTAAAAATGGTCCATCATTTGGTTTTAAAACTGATGATGAAGGTTTTAAAAAGAAAAATGGTTGTTGTGGAGTGGCATTATTTAATTCTTTAATATGAGCAGCATAATTACGACCAATACAAAGGATCTTTCTAGCAGTATCAATATATTTCAATGAAGACATTCTGAACAGAATTCAGTAATAAAGAAGAGGAGGGAATTAAATTAAATTGAGAGAAAAATTTTAGTTTGGGAAAGATATTGAAATTTAAAATGGAAGTTGTTGAAAAAAAAACAAAAAAATCCCCGAACTTTAGTTGGAAAAAATGCGGAGCAGATCTCGGGATTAGAATCCCGAGACTATACAGGGTTTGTCTTTGTTAAACACCAGGCAGTTCATCAGTGATTTGAAGTTTAGATAATTTGGAGGGGTTTTTTGATTATTCCTCAAATGATTACCACCAATTATCTATGTTTTTATTTGCAATAACCAATATGGTTTAATAACCTTGATATTAACACGATTAATGTGTAATGCAGGAAATTTTCCCTGAAAAAAAAATTCGACTTCATCGTATCGTAGGGCATCATCACCATCACCATCACGACTAAACACTTCAATGAGTACAATATTAAAACTACTACGACCATCACGTAATAACATTATTGGAAATTTTACTAGATCATCAGTGTTACCATGTCGTCGTCGTACCTATTCTGATGTTCCATTACCTTATTATCCTAAACGTAAATCATACCCATCATCAAATGAACCAATAAATATACTTCCAGAAGATACATATACCCAACCAACACCTGAACCTGATGATCATATAATTATTGCCATGTCATCAGGAGTTGATTCTTCAGTATGTGCAGCACTTTTTCAAAATTATAAGAATGTTCATGGGATATATATGGCAAATTGGTCACAAACTGCAACATGTACAGAAAGAGATTGGAAAGATGTTCAAAAAATTTGTCAAGATTTAAAAATTGATTGTGAACGAGTTAATTTTGAATATGAATATTGGAATGATGTTTTTTTACCAATGATTGAAAAATATGAAATTGGTTTAACTCCAAATCCAGATATTGGATGTAATAAATATGTAAAATTTGGTAAATTAACAGAATATTTAAATCAAAAATATCAAAATAAAAATTGGTGGTTAGTTACTGGTCATTATGCAAGAGTTATGAAACATAATAATACTGGTGAATATCATTTATTAAGAGGATTAAGTCAACGTAAAGATCAAAGTTATTATTTATCAACTATTCCAAATTCTATATTATCTAAAATTATATTACCAATAGGTCATTATACAAAACCAGAAATTCGTGAATTAGCTAAAAATTTTAATCTTTATACTGCATCAAAACCAGATTCTCAAGGTTTATGTTTTGTAAATCCAAATCAATCTAATTTTAGAGATTTTTTAAATGAATATATTCCTGAAAATCCAGGAGATATTATTACTGAAGATGGTAAAATTTGGGGGAAACATAAAGGATTATGGCATGCAACAATTGGTCAAAGATCAACTGTTTCTATGCCTCAAGGTGATCCAAAATATCATGGGATATGGTATGTAAGTGAAAAAAATATTGAAAATAATCAATTAATTATTGTTAAAGGAACAGATAATCCAAAATTATTTAAACAAAAAGTTAAAATTACAAATTTGGAATGGATTCATCCAAAGGAAAAAGTATTATCTATGGATAAATTACAATTCCAATATCATTCATTAACCACTCCAGTTCCTGTCAAAGAAATCAAAGATAATGGTGATTCATTATTAATTGAATTAGAGAAACCAGTTAGAGCATTGGCCCCAGGTCAAGGGGGAATATTATATAACGACAATCAAGTATTAGGTGGAGGAATGATTAATAAAACCTTGTAAATAGTCGGAGAGAAAAAAAAAAGTATCATTGTAATATCAAATAAAAATATAAATATAAAAATATATTCATCAAGGAAAATCTCTAAAATATTCAAACTATACAAAAAAGAAAAATAAAAAATTAACTAATATAACACATTAAACCGAATAAAATAAAAATAAAATAAAAAATCAAACCGGACATAAAATAATACTTATAAAAAATTGTTTTTCTCTAAAAGGCAGTTATTGTTGGGTATAACTTTGTTGGTTCTTCTGAAACATCAACTGTCTTCTTTTCTTGTTCATCGATTTGTTTTCTCAAGTACGCAAGAACAGATTTAACCATGGCTCTGTGTTTAGCAACATCCTTCAATTTAAATCCATCAATAACAATTTCTTCATCTTCATCTTCTTCCTCATCATCTTCTTCTTCTTCCTCATCATCTTGAATATCCAATTTGTCAAACAAAGCATCAAGTTCGTCTTCTTCAGTGTTTGAAGAATCTTCACTCTCATATTCTTCAGAAGAGTATTCATTTTCTTCATCATCTTCTTCTTCATCGTCATCAACAGCTTGGGCAGATTTTTGGTAGGTGGAAACACCACTAAATTCCAAAGCATTTGGTGGTTGTTGAGAAGAAGTAGCAGTTTGAATACCATTATAAGCCAATGGTCTATTGATTTGTGGATATGATGGCAAGTAGCTACTGTGGTTATTAATCAACCCTTCTTTGTTCGTTATACTTGTAGTGTATGAACCGTTATTAAGTGTTGGTAATGATGGGTACAACAGACTGGTTGGTTGTTGTGTTGGTTTTTGTTGAATATAAGATGAAGTAGAAGAAGTAGAACCATTGTGTTGTTGTTGTTGGTATTGGTTAGACATATTTTGGTATTGCATGTCAATAGAATTGGACAATGAATTGAAGAATTTTTCAGCTTCATAGATGTTACCACCATAAGTTTGTTGAGCAACTGGTTGAGTAGGAGCAGGTACAGAAGCTGGTGGTTGTTGTTGTTGTTGTTGTTGTTGTTGTTGATGGTGATGTTGATGATGGAAATGTTCATCCAAATGGTTCAATTTATTGAAAACATCGATATTGTAGTCACTAGTAGCCTTCATTCTCTTGGTAGCATAATCAGTAGAACCAGCGGTACCAACAACAATATGAGGTTGTTGATGGAGATGTTGTTGTTGTTGCTGTTGTTGAGGAGCAACTGGTTGAAAGTTGAAATCATTCAAGATACTGTTGACAACATACATATTATGTTGAGAATTGTTATCCAATCTTCTCTTTCTTGAAGCTTCATCATAACTTAAACCACCATCAATAGGGTTACCAGCATAGTAATTCAAGTGTAAATCACTGGCTGTAGGAACACTGCTGCCCCTCTTATTATTCAATCTTTGTCTTTGTTTTTCTTCCTTTTGTTGTTGTTTCAACAATTGTCTTTGAGCCTTCTTCAATTTCTTTGGATGGTCATCGGCATGAATCTTGGAATGCTTCTTCAAATCTTGTGGTCTCTTAAAAGACTTTGGACACAAATCACAATGGAATGGTTTCAATGGAACATGAACTCTTAAATGAGAAGTGATATGATCTCTTTTGACAGTAGTAGTACCACAATTTTCCCAGAAACAAGTTAAAGATAAATTATTTGAAGATTTTCTACCAACATGATCATCACATAAATGATCATACAACAATTCAGGAGTTTCAAAAATAATACTACAATTTCCCCATAAACACTTGAATGGACCTCTTAAATCTTCTTCTCTAATTTTCTTGTAAGTTTTCTTTGGAGGTTTAGTACCATTAATATATGGTGGAACTTTAGCAGCAGCACCATTCAAATTATTTTGATTATTGTTTGTATTGTAGTAACCCTGAGCAAGTTGTTCATTATTAGCATATTGTGGTTGGGAGTATTCTGGATGCAACTGTTGTTGTTGTTGATGATGAGAATACAAATATGATGGTTGATGTAGGTACAAAGATGGTTGAGTATTATAAGCTTGGTTAAGATTTGGATGCAACTGGGTTGGCAATTGTTGCAGTGGTACAGTTGTTTGAGGATATAAAGAAGGAGCAACATTAGAAACTTGAGTTCCAATTTGTTGTTGAGAAATATTGGTTGATGTTGGTTGAGTTGATTTATCTTCTTGAGTAGATGAAGTTGGTTTAATTAATGTTTGTTTTGAATCTTGAATAGGAGAATTTGCAGCTGATTGTGAAGTAAAAGAAGAATGAGGACTATTACCAGATGCAGCAATATGAGGTGAATGAGAAGAAGTGAATGAAGAAGGTGAAGTTACATTATCAATTTCAATATCTGATGAAGGAGATTTCTTAGAAATTGTATCCTGGTGTGGATGTTCATGTTGTTGTTGTTGAGATGATTGTTGTAATTGTTGTTGTTGTTGTTGTAATTGTAATTGTTGCTGATTAGTATCAGCATTCAAATAACTGACTGGATGAATGTTATAGTTCATTTTAAAATCTTGTAGTTGAATTATCAGTAATAATTAAAGGTAGGAGAGAGGATAATGGTTGCTATTTTCTCTGTGTGTGTTCTAGTGAGTTTTGGAGATCTTTTTTTTTTCGTTTGTTGGTTGGCTTGTCTTAGTGTGGGAATTTTTGTTAAATAAATATATTAACAAGATTAAAACAAATGTGTATTGGTGGTTGTCCAAGAAAGCAAAAAAACAAATAAATAAACTAATTTTTTTACAACCAAAGAAAAGAATAAAAAAAAATTCACAAAAATTTTTCCCAAAAGGAAAATTCAACTTATTTTTATATAAATTTTCTAATTTAACCCCCACTCACTCACTACTAATACACACTAACATTGTAAGTCTCCTAATATTTTTTTTAGTGATTTCTTTTTAACAGAAAATAATTTTTTGTCATTTTCCATTTTCTCACCATAAAACAAAAAAAAATGCCAAGAAAATTTTACAATCTCGCTCATTCAAAAAAAGTGTGTGATTTTAAAACCAAGAAATTTTTATTGCAACCCGATTTTATTTTCTTCTCCTCATTTACACGACTTCAAGTCACATGGTCTTGCACACTTCATTCCTTAAAATAAAACAAAAAAAGAACAGAATTAGTCTTTTTTTTTCTTAGCGCCAAGAAACTAACTTATACAAAAAAAAAAGCAGTAGTAGTACAAGTATGATTACGTAAGATGTATGTACTGTACAATAATAATCACATTAGAAGGGAGAAAAGGCTTACAGAGAAACAGACAGAAGAAAGAAGATAATCTTTATTGGCTCCGTCCCCGTCCCCGTCCTCATCCCTCCGACCATCGATCAAATGTTACAATAATACATTATTACAGGTTATATAAATATTTTCTCTCTGCGCCTCTTCTCTTTTTAAGGGTTAACTACAAGAAAAATTCTTATTTTTCTTTATCCTTATCCCATCTTCTTCTTGGAAGAAAGGGGGGAAGGACCGTTTTATTTTTACCTTCATCTGTGTACTGTAGGTGTCGTACCGCATCTGTCAAAAAAATGAAATTTGTTTTGAAGGCAAATATAAAAGAAAACCAAAATAATTATAATTGCCTCCTCTCTCTCTCCTGATATTCCTCCATCTCCCTCTCGCCCCATTATCTAATGCGTCCGTAATGGGTATTGGGTCATGGGGAAAAATGCAATTACACACGCATACTGTCTGTACAATCAAACATATACGGCGGTACTTTCTACACATTGTACATTGCCTCTATTTGAATTATATTTGTTGTTAATTAGAGATTTAATGTATAGTAAGATTGAGAAACGCATATGTTACTGTACAAGTATTTAAATGAAAATCCAAATCTATTATAATGAAACTCTATACTGTATTGCAGTATGTGAAGAGGAATCATTGATTAAGTACGCGTGGGGCGAAAATCTCATGCGGGTTTCAGGTCTACCGCGGAACTAGCCAAAAAAAAAAAAAAAGAAATAGATGAGTAATACGTTTTCAACTGACAGGAAATTGTAAAGAAAGGGTTTGAAGGGAAGAAAGAAAAAAAAAGCAACGATTGAATAATTGGTGAAATAAATAAAAAAAAACCTCTTCTTTAGGGTAATGACATCCCACACACCCTTGGAGGATTTTTTGTTCATTACGCGAAGGTTGTAGTCGGTTGATATGGTTTAAAAAAAAAAAACCGTTGATTTAGTACATAATAAATAATGGTGCCAGATTCACTTACACTTTTCTTTCCCGTAATATCACAGTATCTGCAAAATGTAACCAAAACACAAAGACGATTCTGCAAAATAATAATAATAATAATAATAATAATAACGGAAAAGGAAAAGGAAAAGTGAAAAGTGAAAAAAAAAAATAAAATATGATTTTACTGTGTGTACACTTGATCTCTGTTTTAATATCAATCTATAAATCGTACAATGATATCATTATGCATTCATAATATTCATTTACACAGATTATTGTACAGTAAATGTCGAATGGGGTTTGATTAATACTAAATTACCAATTCAATTCAATTCCGTAGTTTTCCCCTTTTACTGTACATGTCATTGACTGTAATTAATATCTGTAGTTCTACATGTTCATTTATTTTTCTTTTTTTTTCTTTATATGAGTTTACATTCAAGGAATCTAACCATTACCAATCCTTCCCTTGTTTCTAAATCTTATATTTTTGTTTTACTTTATTGCTTCGCGGAAAGTATTTTACATAATATGTGTATTACTAATCTTACAAAGGGTTATTTTAGTCCACCCGTTTGACGGTGGGGATTACTTTGCAGAAGCATTCTATACTATTGTATCGCTCATGGACTTTTTTCCTGGAGATATATTATTGTAGATAATCTAACACAAATAATTGATTTATCATGGCTGTTTCTTTCGTGAGATACAAAGAATAGTAGCATTAGTAAAATCATTAAGCATTGATGATTAATCATATGTAATTTTCGAAAATGTTTTAAACTTTATGGTTTGTTGATTTGATTTCTTGGATTACATAGGCAGTCTCTTGATTTCTATTTTTTTTTTTTAACTAAATCTAATACTCGTAAGGCTCTTTTTTTTAATTCAAAAAAAGAGAGAATTCAAGCGTAAATTGAATTGTAAATACATAGTGATTCCCGCTTAAATGATTCTCCATTTTAGTAATAAATCCTGTAGATTTAAGGGGGTGAAGGTGGGTTAAATTCAAATACGGGTGATTTTTCTCAGTTGTTGTTGTTGATATCAATTCAGTTCTCCTTGTGGCGAATGATTATCTGTTCAAATTTTTATTAATTCTAATAAACCGCTATTCGTATAATTCTATTTATGGAACAGAACTAAATGATCATCACTATCTAGTAAACCTATTATAGGTCGTGTAAAAGAGACAGAAATTGCCCTTCCACAATCCCTTAATTCAATTTATTGAGACAAAAAAAAAAAAACTCAATATTGCCAACATCAGAATTCATGTATTTAATAATTAGGTAATATTAGAAAACAATCAATTTGTCATTAAAATCACCAGAAAAATGAATAACGAATCATCAAGAACTATAGTTCAAGAGAATAATGTGCTACGTTTGCGACCAACTCCTGAACCAACATCATCAACATCATCATCATCAAGTCAACCTCCACAACAAGGAAAAGAAACACAACAACAAAGACAACAACAAAAATCTAAGAAAAAGAAGAAGAAATCTAAATCACAGGTTAGATGGAGTGAAGATACTATTGATAATGAACATATGAATAAAAAGAAAACGAAAATATGTTGTATATTTCATCCACAACGTTCATTTGATGATACTGAAGGAGAAGAAGAAGAACATAATCATGATCATAGTTGTTCAAGTTCAGATGATAGTAGTAGTGATTCAAGTGGTGATGAAGGAGAAATAAATCGTAATAATAATGAAATACCTAAACCGAATGCTTATGAATATCAACCATATTATGAGAATCGTTCAAAACTTCCTCCTGATGCAAAATAACTAAATAGATATAAAGTACAAGTACAACTAATTGGGAATAGATAAAAAAAAAAAAAAAATACTAATGTTTTTGTATTATTAGATATAAATAATAAAGAATAAAAGAAATATATTTATATAAAAAGTATAAATAACGTATAAAATATGTACCATCCCAAACCTATCCAAATAGAATTAAAAGTCAACTTTTAAAGTTGATAAATTAAAAATTAAAAATTAAAAAAAAAAAAATATGAATAATATTAATGCAAAGGAATGACTAAAACACCCTCCAAAATGGGTGAATTAAAGTGCAAGTAAAAATGAAAGTAAAGGTAAAAGGAAAAGGAAAAGGAAAAGGAAAAGGAAAAGGAAAAGGAAAAGGAAAAGGAGGAGAAAACTTATTCTGGATTGGTGATTTTTAATTTTCTTGAATAATCATGATCATCACCAAATGATTTATTTGAAAAGTTATGATTTAAAAACATTGTATCAGGATCTAGTCTTGAATCTAATTCATTAATTGGAAACATAATTCCATCATCAACACCATTAGTTTGTCCACCATTATGATTATTAATACTACTGTTTCTTCTACTCACCAATTTTTTTCTTGATGAACTTCTATTAATTCCATCATTATCACCAACAGAATTTTTATCACCAGTAAAATAAGCAAATAATGATTTACCAGAACTATCTCTTTTTAAAGATGAAAATGATGATTGTTTACTATGAGGAATAACAATTTTTTCATGATTAACTGACATCTCATCAGAACTATATTGATTTTCTTCATCAGTAAAACCATCATTATCACCATTATTACCTCCTTTTCTACTTCTACCTCCACCAAAACAACAACAACAATACAATATTGCACAAACTATACCAACAACAACTATTCCAACGGCAGAAAATGTACCGGCAACTTTACCAGTATCATCAAAAAATGAATTTTTATGTTGGGTATTATTACCATCACTTGATTCCAGGGATTCATCACCTGATAAACTTGTACTTGTAGATGATTGATCAAGTGTTGCTGAAGCATCCTGGGAACGAAGATTTGAAATTGATCCAGTTTCTAAAATAGTTGAATCACTATTTAGTATTGTTGGAGTTTTGGTCACAAATATTGTTTGAACCTCTTGAGTTTGAGTACCATTAATAGTCAAAATAGAATAAATAGTCGAAGGTTCAATCTTGGTTGATACAAGTGGAGATTCAGATGATTCATCTTCTGATGATAATGAGGATGAGGAGGATGATAAAGATGAACTTGTGGCCTTAGATGGAGTTATTGTTTCAGTGAAATATTCAGTAATTTTAACAATATTGTTTGACAGATGAGTTTGAGTGATTTCAGTTGTTCTTGTAATCAAAGTAGTCGGTGTAGAAGTGGTAGATGATGATGTTGATGATGAAGAGGTTGTGGTTGATGATGTTGATGATGAAGAGGTTGTGGTTGATGATGAAGAAGAAGAAGTTGTGGTTGATGAAGGTGTACTGGTTGATGAGGTTGAGCTAGTGGAACTACTAGTTCCACTAGATGATGTTGAAGTAGATGAACTTGTTGTTGATGATGAAATGGCACCAATTGTAGCAGAGGGATTTGAAATCACCAAATATCCAAAATATCCAGCACCAGCACAATTTTCTTGATCTTTATATCCTGGACATCCAACTTGACAATTTGACATATCAACAGTATCAGCTGGAACATTATTTGTACAATAACAATCATAACCTGACAATATAGCTACTGAATATCCTTTATTTGAACAAGTATTACTACAATATCCATTGGACATGTATTGATATGAAGTCTTATCACCACCTAAATTAGTATTGGAACATAAATTCAATGATAAGGCTTTAACAACTGAAGGTATTAGTAGTACAATGACCACCAGGTGAAGTATTCGATTCATCAATTAGTTGTACAATATAAGTTATAATGTAAAATAAAAATAAAAATAAAAATAAAAATAAAAATAAAAATCAATAAATCCTTAGGAAAATTTCAAGATTTAGGAAATATTAGTTGGAAATTAATTAAAGCAATAATTAAGGAACCAACAACTAAGGGAAAAAAAATAATTAAGCTAATAAAGGAGGGAGGAACACAAAGAAAAAAGATAATAATAGATTTAAGTGAATAAATAAATAAAAAAAACCAATTGAACTTAATGGGAAGTTTTGTATTTACTTTCTTTTAAAATTACTGTACGTCTGTTTGTTTATCTCTACCCACTCTAACCTCAGGTTCTATTTTGTACTAACGTGTATAGGAATATGTAATAAATGTTAATTTTATCTTTTGAATTTCAAATTCTTCTTCCCTGTAAAAATGTATTAGTATCCTCCTCTGTAACACACACACACACACCACAGACTGGAATTCCGGAACAAAACAAAGTTCGATAAGAAATGGGAAGGGAAAAAAATAATTAATAATTGACAAACAATTTGGTTTGAATAACCTCGGAATGAATGATTAAATGTTGATTTCAATAACACTAGAGATCTCGTTAATATTCTCTTACGGGGGGTAAGGATTGGATATTTGATAATATTTTTTGTTTGTCTTCTTTCTATTGTAATGAAAAGGAAGAAAAGAGAGAAATACAGGTTTGGACAAAAATGATGAAATTTTTGTCGTCGTTTCTTTTCTCTGCAATGACAAAATTTGGGGGAGATGAGGAATAAATTTAGTTACGCTTTGTTGCTCTCTCTTTTAAATAGAAATTGAAAAATCTGTTAATGTTGTTGTTGATGTTGTTGATGTAGTAGTAGTAGTAGTTGATGATAATTGAAAGATGAAACAAGATTTCAAATGAATATGAAAATGTTTTCTCTGATGAAAATAAAATAAATTTCAAGGGGAATTGAAAAAGAGAGATAGCAAAGAATAATTAAATAATAATAATAAGGAACAGAAAAGAAAAAAGGAAAATTTCAATGGTTTATATATTTTAGAATAACCACACACCCACACACACATTCATCATCATCATCATCATCATCATCATCATCATCAACAACATCAACAACAACAAGAACAACTCCCTATATTTCCTTAGGGGGGAGATCTTTATTGTTTATTACTGTAAGAAATACATAACCAATATTGCATCCTTAAAAATCAAGAAAGAAAGAAAAAATTAATTAGTTGCTTATATAAATAACACAAAACATAATTAAAAAAAAATGTTGTGTGTTTACATTTCATGCATTGTGGGTAGTTTTGTGTAAATTTAAATATTTGAGATTACTTATCACTGTGTGTGTATACATTTTTATCATTAACAGCTCAATGTTAAGTTCCGGTTCAACCATTCAGGTCATTATCACGCATGGTGGTGTCATATCAGTGCTACTGGTATTAATCAATAACAACAAAAGACTCATCATCGGCCATAAGAGAAATCTCTTTAATTTAATTGATTATATCATGGAATATACAAGTGTATGGTTTTTTTTTCTTTTCTCCAATTACTCCCTTGTTCTTTTTTCTATTTTTAGTTAAAGATACTAATTAAAAAAAAGAAAATATACTCACTCATTGTGTGAATAATTAACCATGGTAAAGAAATTAGTTTAAACATGCCGCCCTCCCCCACCACTATTGCCCTCTCAATCCCCATCTTCCCATCACCTCCTTGTTTTTTAATTTTTAAGCCAAAGCTCTCTAATAAAAGAATTTTTAGTTGAATGAATTACTTGGTAACTATTGGAATTACATTATACGACCGAATTATTAAGTATAAATAGCAACACCTCAGCCCTCATCAAATGGTTATCCCCCCTTCCTTTTTTTTTCTAAATTCCTTGCATTCCGAGATTAGTTTTATTGTTTCTTCTCTAGCTCTGCTTTACTTTACTTTACTTTGATATTATCAAAAAGTATAACGTTATTCTTAAATGAAATCATTTGCACCAATAGACAAGTCGTGTACAAATCATCGGGGGAATTGAAAAAAAAAAACTAATTTCTTCCGTTTCTGGTTTTTTTTTTATCAAATTGGTAATTACACAATCCGCAGCATCTTTATTCTCTCTCTGTGTATATGCATAACATATAATTGCTGCATAGTTTATTTATTTTAGTTTTGTTTATCAAAATTAAAGATGAATGTGTGTATGTAAACTAAATGATGAACAAGAATATACACATAAGAAATACATCAAATCTTTAATCAAGGGATGTGTCTTCAATGATTCTAGATCTAATTAAAGTGGATTTAAAACTAGAGAATTAATTAAAATAAAGTGGCTATTATTTTCCCCTGCCCGCCCCCTCCACATGGAAATTAAATTCTTGACCGAGAAAATATATAGAAACAAACAAATTTGGAAGTGAAAGATTTCCTATAAATTTTGTGCAAATTTCTCCTGAAAATTTTCAACCCCCCTCCAAAAAATTTTCAACCCCCCTCCAAAAAATGAGAGAAAATTATTAAAAAAATGTGTACAAGTATCATATTCCTAACCCCCAATCCTTATCATTGATGTACAAATTCCCTTGGTTTTATATCTGATATCATTGAATAGAATCCAGAACAATCTAATATGATAAACTTATACACAGACTATTCAATACCTCTTAAAGTAAATAAACTACACCACTAATCAATTACAATGTTTCTGCGGTGTTTTTTTTTTCTGTTGCTTTGTGTTTGTTTTTGTTGTTGTTCATACCTCCCTTCAGAGCAATTTGATTTCCTAAAACAGTGTGGGTAATATTTATCCGAATCTTCCCATTTTGTTTACTATCCTTTTATTTGTGCGAAATTTCAAACCCTTAATATGTACACCTTAGCTCCGGTATTCCTAACAGTGCAATACTTACCAAATCTATTCAGAGTAATACCTTCTCTGATAGCCACTTATCTTTTTAATAAACTTATGTAACTTCTACCGATATTTCCCTCAATAAAGTACAGATATTACTGAATTGAGAAATAGCAAACCATACTGCTATTCGTGTACATTACATGTATTAATCCTGAGGATTCTGTTCTGTATAATTCTATTTACAAGCATCCATGAATTTATATCAAACCTCTTTCCTTCATTACATGCGATGTATATCTATCAAATCCCAGATTAATCATTTCTACTCTAGCTCTATTTCTACTGGATATTCCTTTAGCTTTAATGTGTTTCAAAATTTCCTTTATTTGTTCATCAGGAATAAGACTTGTATCTTCAAATTCAGGAAAAATCTCTTCATAATTAAAGTTTTGTTTTTTTAGTATATCCCATTGTAAAATTTCTTCTTCGCTTAACCATTCCCATGGTGTAGGTAACTTCTCCAAACTAAACTTATTGATAAACTCAATTCTTGATTGTAATTCAGGTAATGCATTGTGCAGGTTTCGAGAAATGATCTTATAGTTTTCCGGAATACTAAAATTCCCATCCTGATAACTATTAATTTCAACAGGGATATTCAACTGATTTGTAGCTTCATAAATTAAACTCCGTACTACAAATACCAATTGTTTTAAATGTCTAATATCCTGAAAATCCGTGATTAATTGTTCAATTATTATAGTGAATATCGGAAGTGATTCGGAAATATCAAAATCTCGTGAAAAATATTTCTTCAACATTATCAATGATTTTTTATCTTTAAAATTATCATTTGATTTTATCCCTTGTAACCAATTTTTGAAATCAAATTCATTCAATTCAAGATTAGGTATATCTTGTGAATTATTATTGTTATTAAAAGCTTGATGATGTACTACTTTACCTCTTACCAACCCATCATGATGCCAATTTTTCATTCCTAAATCATTCTCAATGAAATAAATCACATCTTGTGTAATTTTTGTGGTTTTAACAAAATCATCAAGGATTCTTAATAATAATGATCTCAGAATAGGTATTCCATTATCTTGAACAATATTTAAAAATTGTTCCTTTAAATAAACATTATCAATAATATCATAAATTCGAACCCAAGTTGTTAAATTCATTCTTATACCCGATTTTTCACCAAATTCCAAATATTTTAATGCTAATCTATATGAACTTGTAGTTGATCTAATACGAGAATGTAATTTCACTACTGACAAAAGATTATTTATGGTTCCAAAATCAGGTGAATGTCCATCATTATTCATCACCAATAATAATTCTCTTGCAAATAAACTTTGATTCTTATCATGACCAAAATATTTTATTAAATGATTAAAAGTATTGGTTGATCTAAATGGTTTAAATTCTTCATTTGATAATTTATGTGTATAAAGTAAAATTTGAGGTATTATCCCCGATTGTAACGACAGTGAATTCTTATAATGATACTTTGCATGAGTCAACTTATAAATATAGTCCTCAAAGGATTCTTTGGTCAAAGGTGATGGTAACAGTGGAATTTCATGAAATATGTTATGGGGTATTTTTGATCTTTGTCCATGGTTTTTTGCTTCCTCTTCAAGTATATGCTGTATCTGATGTACATTACTATAAGGTATTCCCTTTAAATGATTCGGAGTTATTTCTAATAAGTAGTTCATCAAACGATTAAATTGATGTCTATGCTTCACATATGTATCCAATACATCTTGAGGATCTCGTGAAGATTTCTGAACCCAATTTTGATTTGCTTCAACATCATTATATGTTTGTTTTTCATTAAAGGTTTTTAAATTCGGTATATCCAATGGTTTTAAAAAATCTTGAAATATCTTTCGTTGGAAATCGGTATATAATGGCTTTAGTTGAGTTAACTCTTCCCTTGGTAAATCCTTATGAATTGTGGGTATAATTTTGGGGTGAGCTTTAGTTGCTGGATTTTTGTTTTGAATTCTTGGATTACATGTCTGTTTCAAACTATCAACTTGCCGTATTGATCTTCCTATTCTTGAGATCGTTTCTTTTATAGAAAGCATACTAATATCATATCCTTATTTCTCTCTTTTCAAACCCTTGGTAGATCGTAAAACTTGTTCACCATAAGGTAGGCCCTTTTTTTTTTTCCACTCTCTGGTTTTTTTTTTTTTTTTTTCACTCTCATCGAAATCAACGCAAAATTAAAGAAAGAAAAAAAAAAATTTCTAATCAAACATTACTTATATTCCACCATCAACACTTCACTACTCATCATGGCTTCCCCACAAAGAGAAGGATTCACTATCCCATCATCTATCTCACATGCAGCTCAAGGTCAAGTTCAAAACAAGTCTCTTGGCGTTAAATACAACTGTGCTCAATGTGGTGCCTCATTCGCATTAAGTAAAAGTGATGCTATTAGATGTAAAGAATGTGGTCACAGAGTTATATATAAAGCAAGAACTAGAAGAATGGTACAATTTGAAGCAAGATAGATGGATTTAAATATGATAGCATAGATGTATTATTAGGTATTCTTTTTTTTTAAAAAAAAATGAAAATAAATAAAAGGTATTTTTTAATTTACGACTTATTCAAGTCTGGCTAGTGGAACAATAGAAGGTCTACCATGAGCACACTGAAATGGCAACTTACAATGACCTAATTTCTCAAGAAGTCGTTCCATTTCATCTTGGCTCAAGTCATCTCCAAACATAATTGCTGACCTGCAGGCTCTTGAATTTATAAGCTCAATTATTATTCGTGGCAAATGATATGAACACTCAAACCAATCATTTAAATCAACCCGGGGCTTTTTGACATGATCACTCAAATCATAGCAGTGCTGAACTAGGGAATCTTTTAGAAACCCAGAATCACTAGATGTTTTGTTAAGAAGTATCAACGGAAGATGAGTTACCATTACTTGTCCCTCTTGGTGGATTTCATAATTTATCCCAAAAATATTGAAATTTGCAATGTATTGATCAAATAAGGCAAGTTCTAAAGATGTCACTTCAAGTGTCAAAGGTGACTGTAGCCGTAATCCTGGATTCTGTTGTAACAGCAGGATAAATTCTTGAAAGTATTCTTCAACTTTAATTCTTTCATCAGCTGCATGTTGGTCAAAAACAACAACCCGCATTAGTTGTTCTTTCAAGGTGACCAAAATGAATTTTTTATCAACTTGCTTGATAATCTTGTAATTTCCTAGAAGTAGGTGTTCCTTAGTGAATTCTAAACTTTCATTTAAAGTATACTCTTGATCGTGACACAAACAATTTGAACCCAACCCCCGTGATGTCGATCTTTGGTATCTAGGTACCTGTTTCTTTGGAATTAAAGGTAACAGTTTAACTTTTTGAATACATTTATCATGTCCCACTAATCCTGCCATTTCCACTTCATTCAATTTCCCCAATCTTGCCTTGGTGTTCAAGATGAACCTATCAGTTTTTCTTTTCTTTGGACTAGAAAATGGCGATGGTGTGAGACCACCACTTCTATTATTTGAATCAAACCCAAGTGTTTCTAAATACTTGGCTATCAACCGTTCCACGATTTTCATAATAATATCCCAGGTAGTTGAATGTACCGTGTCATTAAAAAGGGACCGCTTTTCAGTACACTTCACTTTAATCAAAAACGCCGCATATTTATAAAAAGGTTTGCCGGTAGATTTAGTGGCAGAATTCGCATCAATAGTAAACCCACTGCTTGTAAACAAACTATTCAATTTGTTAGAATCATCTGGCGGGATAGTAAATGGTCTACCATTGACAAAAAAATACTGATGATTTTTGGAATTGACAGGTTTTGATCCGATAATACCTGATACTTTGATATCTTTGAACCTAGCGCAAAGGGGTTCGAATTTATCTTTGAGTCCAAACAAATAAAGCAACAAATTTGAATATGAAGATACCGAACCCCGATTATCAAACGATACCACTTCATCGAGTTGGAACTTTTCTTTATTGATCAACAAAAGTTGTAGTTTGACCCTGGGGTTTTTAATGAGAGACTCAAGTATTACCACTTTAATACCATCAACTAATTTAGCACGCAGATAGTTACGTATTTGTTGTCTTCGAACTGGAATGCCACTAAAAATATTTGTTGCTGTGACTACTGTTCCATGTGACTCGATATCTCCAATTTGGAAGTACCCCAAAGTTTCATTGCTATCAAATATTTGAACAACAGGTCGATCATTTTGTATTGATAACCTGTACAGGCTGTTGAAGGATTTCACTTTGGAAATAATAGTCACTCTTGAGATTGAAGACAATGCATGCAATGCTTCACCTTTATACCCAAACGTAGATAATTTATCCTTGCCATTAATTAATTTGGATGTATAGTTCTGTAAAGCAACCCTCTCCAAATCATCAGGTGTTATTCCTTTACCATTATCTTGAATATAAATACTAAGGGATTCTAAATCAAGACGAATCAAAAGATTATCTGCTCCAGCATCCAAAGAATTCTGCAACAATTCACCAACAACTTGTTCAAATGAATTTAGAATAACATGAGACCGAACCTGACTAACGACCAAGGGATTTAGTTTAATGATGGGACCCATGTCATGGTACCGTTACTATGGTAGAAATAAGGAGTGTACTTGAGGATAATTTTTGTATCGCTCTTTATTTTCAAATTTTTTACTTTTCTGATTTTTTTTTTTGGTTTTTTTACGTCTCCTATACTGATTTACCAAGACCAGTTTGTTACATATCTACTTATCCATTATTCACTATGTCTGACGAAACTTTAAATACTGAAACCATCCAACAGACCGTATTACCATTAGAGATAATAGACAAATCCGTAGGGCAAAGAGTCCGAGTATTAATGACAAATGATAAAGAGTTTTATGGTAAACTAATTGGATTTGATGATTTTGTCAATATGGTGTTGGAAGATGTTACTGAAATTGATAACTCAGGCTCTAAAAGTGAACCGGTAAAGAAAATGTTATTGAATGGTGGTCATATCGCTATGATTCTCCCTGACGTCGTTGCCAATAGTGCTTAAATGTGATTGTGTAAATATATAAGTACATTGTAATAATAAATCATGCATTGAGAAACGAGTTGTATTATTGGCAGATTAGTTGTGATTATTAATCTACAATTTTTTTTTTGCCACCAAGGTGGCGTTTGTATTGAAAGGTATAAAATACCATTCAGTTTTGGTATTTATAGAACAGTGGCAGTATCAACATATTTTTTTTTTCTGTTTTTCTTTTGGCCACCAGCCTTATTTTCTTTTTATTCTTGACAAGAACCTTCCCCCACTCAACAATGCAACTTACGATTTCCTTAGAGAATAATAATGATATCATCTCCGTAGATGTTCCGGAGTCACTTACCTTGGAAGATTTCAAGGCATACTTGCAAGCTGAGACAGGTATTCAACCAAATGAACAGGTGTTGAAGTTCAATGGTATCGACTTGGTGGAAAACAAATCGTTAAGCGAATTACAAATCAACGACAATGATCTCTTGCAATTATCAAAGAAACAACAACAAAGACAGCAGCGTTCGGCTGTGCCTCAATCCAATCCAATTGATGAAAGAATAGAGATGATTAGACAACAAATCTTATCGGATCCCACTGCACGAGATCAAGTGAGATTGACACAACCAAGTCTTTATGATGCGTTGAATGATGCATCTAGGTTTAGAAGCTTGATGATGGAACAAGTACACGAACAACAAAACGAATCTGCGTCCAACCAAGCAGAAATGTTACGTTTGCAGCAAGACCCCGATAATCCTGAGAACCAAGCCCGTATATTGGAATTGATAAGGCAAGAGGCCATTGAAGAGAACATGAAATTAGCATGGGATATATCCCCAGAAAGTTTTACTAGTGTCAATATGCTTTATATCAAATTAAAAATCAATGGTGTTGATCAAGTTGCAATGGTTGATTCTGGCGCGGCCATGACCATTATCAGTCCATCCATTGCAGAAGAAGTTGGACTTTCTAGGTTGATCGACAAAAGGTTTCAGGGCCAAGCCGTTGGGGTTGGAACACAGAGTATTGGAGGTAAGATTCATAGTGCACCAATTGAAATCGGTGACTCCAAAATTGAGTTACCATGTTCTTTCTACGTTGTGGACACTTCCGTAGGCATCTTATTTGGATTAGACATGTTGAGGAGACATCGCTGTACTATTGATTTAGAGCGTGAAGTTTTGGTTATTGGCAAACATATTGAAGCCAAGTTCCTATCTGAATCTGAAATTCCTAAAAAATCTTTGGGCGGAAATATCTTTCAAAGAGAAAATTAAGACATATATTAAATAGATTCTAAAAGTTCAAGATCCTTTGGATCAATTTCAAATTTGTAAGTTTCTATAGCTTCTTTCAATCGATGTTCCTTAAATGAAGTTGTAATTGGTAATATTTTTTTTGCTATCAATGCCCCAAGCAATAACTGGGCTTTAGTGGCATTGTACTTCTTTTGAAGTTGTTCAAGTACCACATCAAGCGAGCGGTTAGGACTTCTAAGCGGAGTCAACGGTCCATATGCTTCATTTGTGATTCCATTAGCTTGGCAAAATTCAACAATAGGGAAATTCTCAGAACCAATGTAATATTTAATTTGGTTCACCGATGGGAATATCCCCTGCGCTTCGCTAATTTTTAATAATATCTTCAATTGATCAATATTAAAATTGGATACACCAATGAACCTAACTTTACCGGATCTCTTAATTTCAATAAACTCGTTCCACAATGATTCAATAGTATATGACTCATTTTCTTTGGGAGGTGAGTGTATCAACAACAAGTCAAGATAACTAGTGCCCAACTCATTTAAAGCTTGGTCTACAAAGTCTGTAGGAGTGAAACTCTTCTTCTTGATGATTGACGAGGAAACGGCATACTTTGTAGTAATCCACAAACTTTCTCTGTCATAAATTTCAATAGCTTTTCCCACTTCTGGTTGTGTGGTGTATACTTCAGCTGTGTCAATGTGATTGAAACCCTTATCTATTGCAAATCTAAGCAAATCAATAATCAAATTTTGATTTTCCAAAGAAGGATTTCCTCGTTTGAGATCTTTAACAGAGGTACCTGATCCAATACCAATGGTTATAGGCAAGCCAGACACAGTAGTGAAACTCATAATATTTGTGGATCCATAAGGAAGGAGGATAAGCCAGGATTTAAACTGTTGAATTTCTTTTTTATCACATCCAGATTCCGTCCAAACGCAAATTGTGGCTCAACATTACACAAAATCAATAAGCATTCATTACAAACTAAAAAATCTATAAACCTTGAAGAGCTTCTTCTTCTTCAGCAGTAGGTCTCTTCTTTAATTCCAATGGCTTACCAGTAATTCTAAAGTAGATATCCTTAACATCATCAGTAGTACTTTCAAAGTGGGATGATGCATCATAACTCTTGGAAATGAATATACCATTCTTGGTACCATCATTGATAGGTTCATACAATTCAGCAATGCCCATCAATGTGTCGACTCTTGGACCCAATAGCTTGAATGCTGGTTCCAACTCAACATGCGGTGCATCAGTTTCAATGATAGTAGAAACAATAGCCATGTAGTAACCCTTTGGAACCACACAGTGAACATCAGATAAAACAGCTACGTAAATATCGTGTTTTCTGCCAACTTGGTTTTGTGGGATAATCAATTGCAATGAATCCAAATCAACGCCAGGAACAGGATGATCCAAGATACAAATGGCTCTGATAACTTTGGCACCAGTCTTCTTGACATGTTCTGGGAAATAAGTTGGATCAGCAATAACAATAGGAGCCCTGGCTTTTCCTTCCTTGGTGACCACACCAGCAAACTTCTTTTCTTCGCCTTCGCCTTCGTATAAAACTTCATCAATTGGAGTATCCAACATATAGGTACCACCGTAGATGGCAGATAATCTAGCAAAACCTTGTGGTAATTCACCTAAACCATACAATGGGTAAATATAAGGAGATTTACCATACTTGGCAACAGATGAAGCGTATAACATAATTCTTTCATGAGTAGGACGTGCAACTTCATTCAAATAATCATCAGTGGACCACAAGGCCATGGCATGACCAATAAAGTCTTTAGTACCACTTTCCAAACCAAAATAAGTGTAAATTTCATTCATGGTATTTTTGTCCAAATCAAACCCATGGTGGGTGGACGCTTTTTCTTCATCGTAATTTTGAATAAATTCCAAAAATCTCTTCATTCTTCTTTTTTCAAAAATACCCATCAATGATGAGGCTAAGGCTTCCTTAGCATTTGATGGGACCTTAGCAATCCTGCCGTTTCTGTAGACATAACTGGCAGCAATTTGCTTGAATTCCATATAACGAGTGACATCCGTGCTAACCAAGATATTGGTTAATTCTCCATTAGCCATTAAAAATTTAGGGATAAGATCAACACACCAGTCTCTGTCTCTTCCCTTTAATTCTGGTTTCTGTGCACTTGGTTTGAACTTGCCGTATAATTGGGAAAGGTTCAATGACGCAGATTCACCACCATAGAAATCTTGTCTATCGATATGCAATACTTTCTTTCCTTCAACGGATAAAATACCAGATAACACACATTCGGTCAACCCGGTACCTAAAACAATGACATCATAATCTTCATCCATTATGTGTGAGTAGTGTAAATATGAAATATTAATACTAATTGATTAGAGTTTGATAATTGTACATGAATGAGTGAATTTTCGTCCTTTCTTTTTTTTTATTGATTTTCGCTCTCCCTTGAGAAAGTACAACGACGACAGACAGCAAATCTAACGAGGGGAGTCGAATTTTGGTGTGACAAAGACTTTCGCATTTTTTCTTGTCTTGTGTTTGCATTTGCTGGTTTTTTCGAAATGCAACAGTTACAGATTTGGGTGTTAAATTAAATACTTATGTATAATCTACGTAAATCTACACTTATACGACATTATGGAATCCTTCTTTACCTCTTGCAAGACCAGTTTTGACAATCTTACTGATTTCTTCTGGGTCTTTGGTAATTTGTGTGAATATTTCATATCCGTCAGTAGTGATCAAAACATCATCTTCAATTCTAACACCACCAACATACCAATATTGGTCCAATACCTCTTTGTTAATGAATTTAGAACTTTCTGGATTGTTTAATACATCTTCTAACAAGAATGGAGAAAAATAACAACCAGGTTCATTGGTAACCACCATTCCAGTTTGCAATTTTCTTCGAATTCTCAAATAACACAACAAAGGATCTGGGTCAGAATAATCAGCGTTGCCCGCAACATCATGGGTGTCCATACCAAGTACATGACCCAAACCATGAGGGAAAAATCTGGCACTGGCTTTGGCCTTGAATAATTCATCCACAGAATATTCCGACTTAAAAATACCCAATTCCAAGAATCCTTCAATCAAAACCTTGTGAGCAGCCAAATGAAGATCTTCCCAATCAACACCAGGTTTCATCAAATCATAGGCAGCTTTTTGCATTTTCAATACCAAATTGTAGATTTCCAAATGTTCTTTGGACCAATCACCATTAACTGGGAAACATCTTGTAACATCACTAGCATAACATTCCCATTCAGCACCAGCATCGATCAACACGGACCTCTTATCTGGGGTTATATCACCATCATTCTTGACCCAATGCAATGTAGAACATGTTTCACCACTGCAACAAATTGGATCGTAACTTTGGTTTTTAGCACCTTGTCTCAAGGCATGGTACATAAACTCAGCATGAATATGGGTTTCCTTTGTCTCAATTGGAAGAGCAGACATAACTGCAAAATGACAATTGTCGGTGATCTTGGCAGCATATTTCATCAATTCAATTTCATAGTCATCCTTTATGAGTCTTGATTCATCAAGAGCATAAAAGAAATCATTGTCCTTTTCCATTAAATATGTCTTGAATTTGTCATTGAAAGTGTTGATATCAGTAGTATAAGCCTTACCGGTCTTTTTCAAGTCTTGTTCAATATCAGCAGCGTATTTGACTTCGTCAACGTCATATTTGGCCAACGCATCTTCTTTAGATAATGGCAATCCAGACCACATGATGTCTTCCTTATCCACATCAGGTAAATAAAGGACTAATTTATCGTTGGAAGTGTCGTACAAGACATGAGAGCCTGGGATGTTACAACCAGTCAAGTAGTAGAAATATCTATTTTGTCTAAATGGTTGGGTTTGGTCACAGTACTTGTAAAGCACCAAGTCTTCCCCACTAATGAAGAATACAGAATCTTTTGATTTGGATAAATTCTTCTTTTCTAAATGAGATAAAACATTTTGTGCGTGTTTCTTTGCTGGATACTTTCGTCCATCAAGTGATTTAGGTCCGTCTGTCATTATTGATATTGTGTTGAATTTGTAGAAAAAAAAATTAAAGAAAGGCAGGGAAACACTTGAAATTTAAATACTTGTTGGATAAGGTTTCACGAAAAAAATATTTTTCTTGCATGTAAGGCATTCTGGATCCAATCCATAATAACGAATGGCACTAAAAAAAAAAAAAAAAAACGTTCAAAGTTTTACAAACATGCAAATATCAACATTATTTTTCTATTGCTTGATATGAAAGAATAAAAGTAATACTTGGCGAGACACGCGTTTGTCTACACGTGACTATGAAATTTTCGTTGCACTTGATTATTTTTTTTTTTTCAGTACACAACAATTTTTCTTTTTCTCTCTGACCTTCTAAACTCTTTGCCACCTTTTTGCACTATCAACAAATACAGACTACAATGGAAAGATTACAAAGATTATTAGGACAAGGAGGTGGATTAGGAGGAGCAGCTCCACCACAGAGTGATGGGCCAGCAATTGATAATTCTGAAACAGTTTACATATCGTCATTGGCTTTGCTTAAAATGTTAAAGCATGGACGAGCAGGTGTGCCAATGGAAGTTATGGGTTTGATGTTGGGGGAATTTGTGGATGACTTTACAATTCATGTGCATGATGTATTTGCTATGCCTCAATCAGGTACTGGTGTTTCGGTTGAAGCAGTAGACGATGTCTTCCAAACTAAAATGATGGATATGCTTAGACAAACAGGAAGAGATCAGATGGTTGTTGGATGGTACCATTCGCATCCAGGTTTTGGCTGTTGGTTGTCTTCTGTGGATGTCAATACTCAACAATCATTCGAGCAGTTGAATAAACGTGCTGTCGCTGTTGTTATAGATCCTATCCAGTCTGTCAAGGGTAAGGTTGTGATTGATGCATTTAGAACCATTGACGCAACTACCTTAATGATGGGCCAAGAACCACGTCAATCCACATCCAATGTTGGTCATTTGAATAAACCATCTATCCAAGCATTAATTCACGGGTTGAATCGTCATTACTACTCATTGAATATTGATTACCATAAAACTGCATACGAAACAAATATGTTGTTGAATTTACATAAAAAGAACTGGCAATCAGGATTGAAATTAGTTGATTATAATCATAAAGAAGTTGAGAATTTGGACAATACCGAAAAGATGGTCAATATCGCTAAGTTATACAACCAAAGAGTTCAAGAAGAGAAAGAATTAACCGAAGAACAATTGAAGACAAGATATGTTGGAAAACAAGATCCAAAGAAACATTTGTCTGATACTGCTGAGAAGTTGATAGATGATAATATTAGTACTTTGCTTACAGGAAATATTGATGCTGTAGCTATTCAATAGACAAAGTAGAAAAAATTAATATAAACGAGAAAGAATTTTTTTTTTTTTCCGAGTTTTTCTGTTACTGTAAATTTGTTAAACAAGAAATATGTCAAATCCATTCTCTAAACGAAGAAAAATCACTCATGATAACGATACAATCCATCGAGAATTATTAGATTTTGATTTTGAAAAAGTTTGTCTGGTGACATTGGATTCAACCAATGTTTATTGTTGTTTGGTTTGTGGAAAATATTTCCAAGGAAGATCAAAATCATCACCAGCGTACAACCATGCCATTACCTTAAATCATCATAAATTTCTCAATTTGACTTCAGAGAAGTTTTATCAACTACCTGAAGATATAGAAATTCCCAAATCCCCTGAACTTCAAGATATAATTGAGTATCTTAATCCAAGGTATACGAAACGAGATATTGAATTATTACCAAGAATATCATTTGATTTGAATAGTGAAAAGTATCGTGTGGGTTATGTCGGACTAAACAATATCAAACAAAACGATTATGCCAATGTTGTTATACAAACATTAGCACATATTACACCTATCAGAGATTATTATTTACAGTCACCAAATACTGATTCCTTAAATGGAAAGTTTGGACAATTGGTCAGAAAAATGTGGTCACCACATTTGTTCAAAAGTCATATTTCACCACAAGGGTTTTTGACTACTGTTTCTGAAGAGTCAAAGAAGAAGTTTACCACCGAGAAAGGTACCCCCAAAGCGTTTTTGCTTTGGCTCTTGAATAAATTAGATGGTCCAATTGATTGCTTGCGAGGGAAAATTGAAATCACATCAACACCAATTGTGCCCCACGAAGGGAATGATAAAATTGAGTTTGTTACATTAGAATCCCAAAAGAAGAAAACTGAATCGAAATTCTGGATCCTAAGTGTTGATATTCCGCTGAGTCTGTTTAATTCTCATGGGGATAAAATTGAAGAAATATATTTGAGCGAGTTACTTCTGAAGTATGACGGAGAGACCACTACGCAAGGACCAAAGGATATCAGAACCTACAAAATCACCAAGCTGCCACAGTACTTGATTATTCTGTATGAGAGATCGAAGGAAAGTAAAACTGTGGTCAAGTTTCCTGATGAGTTGGACTTATATGGGAAGAAGTACTACTTGTTATCCTCAATTCGGAAAAAAAATACACACTGGTCAATTGCTTTAAACACTGACAAGGAATGGATCATGATAGACGATTTAGAGGTTAAACTGTTGAGTTCGGAGTTGTTATTCTTAGATGAGAACTATATACAAGTATGGAAATTAGTTCAATAGTTGATAACATGATTTAACAAATGATTTCTGGATGACAATTTGCCCCAATTTAGTGGCTTGTAGCAACTGATCAATAATAATAAGATAACCTGCCACCTTGAATCTTATAATTTCATTTGGTTTCTTTTCGATGTAGTCAATGATCAAGTCCAAATCTCTGTTGAATTCTTTCAACTTTTGATCATAAAAGTTTACCAAATATTGACCGGATAAATTAGGATGACGACGTGCAAAATTATTCCACAGCGGTACCTCGGCCATGAAATCCATCGATTCCGCCTGACTCATAACAGAATTTGTTAATCCAAATATTTGTTCCATGGATTGGGAGGGTAACTGTTCATTCAAAATACATAATATCCATACATCGTAGAACAGGGTATCAATCAAGTCATTGATCAACTTTGTTTCTTCATCACTAAAGTTATTGGCACTTATGCTGTGGTTTATTTCATCTAAACTTCTTATGATTCTTGGTTCATTGGATTCAATCAACATGGGAAGAACTTTTTTAGGTGATCCATACAATGACATCTTCATTATTCCACTTTCTGAACTAGAAGTATTTTTAGGAACTGGTAATTCCAAGTTGTTCTTGAAGGCAAGAATCAATGATGTACCAAGTGATATTGGATCAGTGGGGATAATTCTTCCTTCACATTCAAATACATTGAACACTCCTAATGTTAACTTTGCGGAACTTTCACCTTTAAAATAATGAATACCATCTCCTTGAATTGCTGGGGTTATATCTTTATACGTCTGTAAGGGAACTGAGTCAAAGAGTGACTTTATAACTGCTGGTACGGCCATCTTTTGTTACACTGTGAGAGAACAACGATATATATATATATATTTTTTTTTCATTTTATATATTTTTTTTTTCATTTTATATATATTTTTTTTTATTGTTTCTAATATACATACACAAACGACAAACTTGAATTAATCCTATAATTTTATTAAAACTACATTCATTATCCTGTTCTCTGCCACATATATTATTCCAGTATCTATTAATGAGGATATAACACCAATCTAAAGGTCGTCGGTGGCAACCAAATCAATAGCCATATCGTACCAAGTGGTCCCGGCGTATTTACATTTACTTTCACCCAAATTGTTAAACCCGATTTTTTCATAAAATGGAATCAAATCTTTCTTGTTGATAATCACAATTTGGTCTCCCAAATCTTGATTGGACAATTTCTGAATGTAATCATGTAACAATAAAGCACCCAAATTCTTGCCTCTCCATTCCGGATCAATAACCACAGAATGAATACCTATGTTTCTAGAGTTGTCAAAATGACCTGATCCCTTGACTTCTTTGGAAGGCAATTGCATCGACGCATCTGTGATTTTATCTGATGCTATTTTTGTTGCAATAACATGGCCAATTAATGTTTCCTTGACTACAGATGATTTGATTGGTAACTCATCATCATCTTCAGTATCGTCCTTGTCCCCATTTTTGGCGTGTTCCTTCTCAAGTCTGTCAGCAACGTCTGGCAAGTTGATGGCGTTGTACTTGTACTCGTACTCTCGAACAAACAAACCTGAACACAATTCTGGGGCGACTGTCAACCTATACTTGAACTTTTCAGGAGTACATCTTTCGTCTGGAGAAAACCCTTTTGCTTCTATTTCAACACATTGATCAAGGTCTGCAATGGTCAACGGCCTGATGGATAAGTTTGGAGGGAAATCAGACATAATTATAGTGAACAGAAAAAGAAAAGGAGTTTCCAGTTGTGCTAGTTTTTTTTGTTTTTTTTTTCTTCTTTCTTGTTGTTGTATTTTTGTATTCTCGGTCATTGATTTTTATTTTTTCCCGTGTCCCAGTTCCTAAAAAAAAAAATCATGCGAGCCTTGGTATCACACGATTGGTATATGTGTATATTTTTATTATGTACTCATTCTAATACAGTTACGTCTACATCAGCATCTTCGTTTGATATCAATTGCTTACTGATTTCCCAAAGATGTACAATATTGTCATCAGCAACCGAACCAATTGTCCAGTCTTTATATGGACACCAAGTTAAGTCGCTGACACCAGCAGTGTGACCAGCGTGCATCATAAATAGTTCAGGACAACCATCTTCAGCATCCTCTTGTTGTTGTTCTTCACCAACCTTGAACAAATCCCAGATTATAACCCTTCTATCTTGGGAACCAGAGGCAAGGATACCATCATTGTGCGGCGAAAATTCCATACATGTAATACCTTCGGAATGACCCATCATTGTGTGTAACAACCCCGTGTTTGGTCCGAGTTTTCTCATATCCAACAAATTAATGTTTGAATTGGTGTTACCAATGGCAATGAGATTATGAGCAAATGGGGAAAAGGCCAATGAATTGATCCCTTCAGAGGATTCGGCATAGTAGTTTGTGATTGCTTTCTTTTCTCTAATATCAAATAAATAAAGGTTCTTGTCTTCTGAAACTGATGCAAATAAGTTTTCATCGAATTGGTGCCATTTGACATCATTAACAATGTTCTTCTGAATATCACTCTTGAATAATGTTGCATTGTCTTTGTTTGTATCAGAAACACATACCCAGTGGTCATCAGCTCCAGTAACCAAGAGACCCTGCTGCTTTGGATTCCATGAAATACCATAACCATTTTCGGTATGAGGAGCAAAATGTGAATAATTTTCTTCTGATTTAAGATTGTATAAGTCAACTTGTCCCAATCCATTAATTGTTGCAACAATGCTTGAATCCTGTGGCATATATCTTGCACGACAAATTTCAGCATTGTTCCCAAGTTTTTCAATAATTTTAATCTTTGAATTGGCTTTCACCTTGCCATCAGCCAGTAATTCAGTTGATGCTACTTTTAAATAGTTTATGTCTTGGCCAGAAGTATGTGTACCCAATAGGAGACTAGCGTCGATGAGTCCGTTGGTAATGGTATGATTAGGAAGCCATTGAATTGTAAGTGATGGCCATGTCAATGCCGTTTCACTGACAAACTCATACATATATCTGCAATTCTTTCTCCATAATTGATACTCTTCCTTGATGGAAAGAGGTTCAGTTGATTCCTGTTGCTCGGCCATTTGAGTGTGTGTGTGTGTTGATAAAAGAGTAAAGAAACGAAAGAGAGGAAAAAAATTTTGAAAGAATAAATATTTTGTTTTGTTCGTTGGTGGCCGCGCGCGTTCACTAAATGAAAAGAAAATTCGTGAAAATTCTTCACGCGCGTCTATATAAGTGTGTTCTCATAATTGGTTTCATAGGAATCAATAACCTTTAATGCGTCACTGATATGATTGAAGTATGGATGAGATTTACTTTCTATGAGTGAATAGCATCCAAGAATTGCTTCCAGTTCTGGAGTGACTACCGAAGCAGTGTTTTGTTCTGCAAGTTCTTGCATCTCGAAATACTTTAATGCTGTTAAGTTATCTGCCAACAATCCAGCAATGCCAGCATCTTCAAACCGTTTCCTTAACTTCTCATCATGAGAAAGTCGCACAAAGAGTGTATTGATTCCTCTAGCACTGTATGATTGAATCAAATCTTTGATGATTTTCACTGCGGTAGAGTCAATGGACGACATTCCCTTGAGATCGAAAATCACGTAATTTGTCATGGATCTGTCTCTACTTCTCTTCAGCGCAGGATGAGCTTTTGTAGATCCGTATAATTCAACCCTTTTCAATCTCGATGTTAAGTCACTGCAATTGGTGAATGTGAGTGGTTCGGGGACCTTTACGATCAAACACCCTTCCACTTCTTCAATAACAGAAGTATTCAACAGCATCAACTGAGCATCATCAAATAAATTGATATGGGATCCTATCTTCTCCAGACTTTGGTAGGTAGGAATATCTGCATCCACAAACCTGTTGGTGTTTGGGTATCGTCCAAGAATTTGAATACGAGACAACGTGGAGTTTTTAATCACTCGAATAAGCAGGTAAACAATCCCCACGGCTATACCACCTTCCATTGAAAAAAATAACGTGGTTATGACCGTTATGCCAAAGGTGATCAATTCGTCGTACCCTCTAGTTCTCCAATGAAAATATAACTCATATGGAGCTTCTTCAATCAACAGGATCCCAATTACCGCAGCAACAACACTCAACATACACTGTGGCACAAAGTATAAATACTTTAACAAAAATTGAACAGTCAATAGAGTACAAATCCCCATAATGGCACCCAGCATAGTGGTTTTAGCAGAAATGGCATTGACCTTAGACCTGCCATATCCTCCAAATGCTGGCAATGCTCCAAATATCGACCCAATTATATTTATACTACCCAATGCTACTAATTCACGATTAGACGAAATCGGAAGGTCGTATCTTGACCCCAATGACTTTGATGCAGTGGTAGATTCGAAAAATCCCAACATGGCGCACATAAACCCGGATGTTGCAAAAGTTTTGATTAAGTGCAATTGACTAAAAGATATCGGGTTATACAATTTAAACCCGTCATTGTTCTTGACTTTCCCAATCACCTCTATTCCTTGTAAATCCCATCTATAGTATTGGCAAAGTATAGTAGATCCAGCGACTACTATTAAAATTTCAGGAATGAACACAGCATACTTCTTCAAGGGACCTCTACCTCTAGCGGCATATTTCTTAAAAATTCGAATAGACATGATGATTGCAAACCCAATGAGACCTATCTTTGTACTCAAGTGATTATACTCGCGGAAATAATGAATAAGAAATTTTACTTTATCAAATGGAGAATGAATATCCATTTCGGTTGGATCATCAGATATTCTCTTCATCAATGCCTCTAAACCAAGAATAATCACCAATGCAGTTATAATCATAACTATACCGACACCAGCAATAAACCCTTTCAAGAGCGAAGCACTCAATACATTGTCCAAGAATCCAAACCTAGCCAACCCAAAGCCCAACAAAGTTGCACCACTGACAAAAGTTATAGCCACAACATACACCAACGGGTCTAGATTCTTTTTGTGGCTATGATGGAGCAACGGTTCAATGGCTTGTCCTACTATCAAAGATATCGGTGCTTCTGGCCCTACAATCATCTGTGGTACACTTCCAAATACAAGGTAGATCAACGGAGAAATACCCAACGAGTATAAGCCCGAAATTACAGGTGCATGGGCCAAACTTGTTGCGTATGACAAGGATAGTGGTAGTTGGAAGAATACCAAAGTCAACCCTCCAATCAAGTCACCTATGAAAAAGCTCCAGTTGTATTGATCTATCCATGATAAACAAGGTATATAGTAAGGAAGAATATCTGACCATTCTAAATTTGCTAAATTTTGAGTAAGGGTAGGGATATATTCAGATTGTGCTGGTTGTTGATATATAATTGAATCCATATCTGAAGGTTGAGAATCAAATAAATAGCTAAAATGCAGATTATCTTTAAGTAGTGACAGTCGTTCATTGTTAACTCTCTTTTGGGATATATGACGAACACTGGAAGATGGGCTTCTGATTCGTGATTCCTCAGAAGAGTTATTCATTGATCTCGGGCTTCGTTTCATTGGTACTGTGGAAGTTAAATAGAAGTTGGAGATAAAGAAAAGAAAAAATAATCTCACATCGAATTATACATATTTTCTACTGTGAGAGCCACATGTGCAGTTGGTTCAGATTACGTCGTATTTTTTTTTCACATTTTTTATTGCTCTCAAATGGGTAAACGTTTAATGTCTAGTCAAATATACTCAAATCCAGATTTAGATATTTTTGCAGCAATAATTTAGAAGAGAAATATAATCACAATGACCAACTGTGCAACCAAGAGAATAAAAAAAACTTTCATCATAGTCTTCAAGTTCCGGACCGGCAGTTAGTAGTGTGTAATGACGAATCAGATATAAATGTTCGCTATGGGGATTTTTACTTTCTCTTTTTTTTTTTTCGGCTTTTTTTTTTTTTTTTTCAGATTCTTCCTCTACCTTTATCACCACAACAACAATGGCTTCAAACGTTGCAAAGAGATTATTCTCTTCTACTAGAACTAGATTGGATACCCTTGCGTTAATTGAGGGTGTGAATAATATTGCGAGTCCAGCTTCATTGTCCACCATCACTGCTGCCACCCAAATTGGTGAACCAATAACGGCCATTGTGTTTGGTAGCAATGGAGATTCTGTTGCTGAAGCTGTATCCAAAACTGAAGGTGTATCTAAAGTATTGGTGGCAAAGGATTCCAAATTTGATCATTACTTGGCTGAGGAACTTTCCCCATTGCTCAGAGAAGTTATTCAAGATGGAAAATTTACACACTTTTTAACCGCAGGTTCATCCGTTGGTAAATCTGTTCTTCCAAGATTAGGTGGGTTATTGGATGTTCAACCAATTTCAGAAATCATCAAAGTCATTGACTCGACTACTTTTGTTCGTCCAATCTATGCTGGTAATGCATTGGCTACTGTCAAGTCTAAGGACAGCATTATCCTTGCATCTGTGAGAGCCTCTGCATTCCCACCAGCAGAAGTTGGTAGTGCTACTGCTCCAATTGAACCAGTTACACAAACTGTTGAATCTGGTAATCGTACTGAATTTGTTTCTGAACAACTTGTTAAATCTGAAAGACCAGAATTGGGACTGGCTACAAGAGTTGTTTCTGGTGGTCGTGGTTTAAAGAACAAAGAAACATTTGATCAATTGATTGATCCATTGGCTTCAAAGTTAAATGCTGCCATTGGTGCTTCTAGAGCTGCTGTTGACTCTGGGTTCTGTGATAACTCTTTGCAAGTTGGTCAAACCGGTAAGATTGTTGCCCCAGATTTATATATTGCTGTTGGTATCTCTGGTGCCATTCAACATTTAGCTGGTATGAAAGACTCTAAGACTATTGTGGCTATCAACAAGGACGGTGATGCTCCTATTTTTAATGTTGCAGATATTGGTTTAGTGGGAGATTTGAATGAAGTCATTCCAGAATTAACCCAAAAATTATAAATAATTGCATGTGTAAGAGAAAAAATAATGTACAGTAAACGATAATAAGTAACACAAGAGTGTCACGAAAGTGTACAACAAAGAGGGAAAAAAAAAAATTCACATTCATAAACTGTTGTTCTTTTTTTATTTTTTTTACCTTCCCCAATTATCTTAAGTTGATTCAAACATGAGTTCTGAATTATCATCAGGTGAATTGTCTCAGACATCATCATCGTCATCATTTGTGCCAGTTGATCAACGTCAATTACAAGATGCTATCCAGATCATTAATGAAGACAAGCATTTCAATCAGGGAGTTCTTGAATATATCAATAAAACTGCTCCCGCAGATGTAGGAAACAACTACCACATCATATCAGTTTTTGGATCCCAATCAACCGGTAAGTCCACGTTGTTGAACAAGTTATTTAATACGAATTTTGATGTTATGGATGAACTGAATCGTCAACAAACAACCAAAGGTATTTGGTTGGCATTTTCCCCAGTCGTGTCTACCAGTTCAGGTCATACTAGCAGCAAGTCCAACATTCTTGTAATGGATGTAGAAGGTACCGACGGTAGAGAAAGAGGAGAAGACCAAGATTTTGAACGTAAAGCTGCATTATTTGCCTTGTCAACATCTGAGATCTTAATCATTAATATCTGGGAAACCCAGGTTGGTTTATACCAGGGGGCAAACATGGGATTATTAAAAACCGTGTTTGAAGTCAACTTGTCATTATTTGGCAAGGGCAAGTTGGAGAAACATGATGATCATAAGGTGTTGCTATTGATTGTAATTAGAGATCATGTTGGGGTGACACCTGTTGAAAGTTTGGCCAAAACATTTACCCAGGATTTGATTAATATGTGGGCCAGTCTTGCAAAACCTGACGAATTAGTAGACTTGAAATTTTCTGATTTCTTTGATGTTGATTTCCATGCTCTTAACCACAAGGTGCTTCAACCAAAGGAGTTTTCTGAAGGTATCAATAACCTTGGGGACAGATTGGTGGTAAATGAGGAATTGTTTAAACCAGAGTATCACCACCAAGTCCCTATTGATGGATGGGTAATGTATGCTGGAAACTGTTGGGAACAGATTGAAACAAACAAGGACTTGGACTTGCCAACCCAACAGATTTTAGTTGCCCAGTTTAAGTGTGATGAAATTGTTGAAAATGTTTTCCAAGAGTTTTTAAAGAAATTTGAACAATTATTCAGCAACCCCGAGGTGGATCCAGATTATGAACAAGTTGGTGCTTTGTTTACTGATTTGAGAAACGATACCCTTGAAAATTATGATATTTCAGCTTCAAAGTATAACAAGTCGGTATATGAACAAAAAAGAGTCAAGTTGACCACTTTGGTTAATGAGAAATTCAAAGGAGTGTTTGATTTATACGCCAAGCAGTTGAGTTCTACATTGTTGAAGAATTTCCAAACTGATGTAGTTGCGTTGAAAGGTAGGAATTTTTCTACAAGTGTCAAGGAGTTATCAAACAAATTGATTACCCTGATTGTCACTACTTTAGGTTTGATTTCTTTGCTGGGAGACCTTTCATCAAATGAAGTAACCACTACTTTGAGTAAAGATATTGCTGAAATTGTTTCTAAACAACAAGTTATTGAATTGAATTCTGTTGTTAACAAGGGAGTCAAGAGATTGTCTAACAGTTTGGCTAAATCCATTCAATCTGAATTGGGTAATCCTAGCGAGAACACATGGGATACTGTACTTGAACAATTCAATAAGTTGTCGGACGGTTTTGTAACAAAGTATGCGGGTGATTTCGATTTGGGCACTACTGAAGAACAAAACAAACAAGCACTTGAAAGATTCCAGTTCAAATCATGGGTTCAATTTTACGAATTAATGCACAGGTTAATTTCCAAGGAGAAATTATTGGTGTTGTTACAGGACAGATTTGATGATATATTTAGATACGATGAGAATGGGTTACCAAAATTGTACTTGAATGAGGCTGATTTAGAAAAAACATTTACTGAGTCTAAACAACACGCATTGAAAGTGTTGCCAATTTTGATCATTGCTAAATTAAGTGATGGTTCTGAGATTATCGCAGGGTACGATATTTTTGAACCCAAGTTAAGGGAAAAATATTTAGGAGTTCATGATGAAGATAGTGATGACGAAGGTGAAGAACATTGTTTTGCAGAGATAATCACTGAACAGGAGAAACTGGAGATTTTGGCTAAATTCAAAAAGGAAGTTGACGCTAAGTATATTGAAACCAAGCGTTCTATAGTGCAACACATCACGCAAATCCCATACTACATCTACTTGATTATAGTTTTTCTCGGATGGAACGAGTTTATGGCAATTATCAGAAACCCATTGTTGTTTTCATTGGCATTGTTGTTTGGTGCCAGTGTTTATGTCTTGTATAAATTAAATTTGTTGAAACCAGCTATAGTTGTTGCACAAAGAACCTTTGACGAAACTGTTGCAATGGTAAAGGAAAAGTTACGAGAAATCTTGATTGAGGATCATGAGGTTCAAGGACGTCGTTTGGGTAAGATTTCTGGTGAATCCCCACCTGTTGTAACCGAAGAGTATCTGGATAACATTGAATTGGACGATATGTAACATTGTAGCTGATAAGTAATAAATTTAATTTCTTTTCTTTTTTTATCCGTGAACCCTCGATGTAGCGCTGTAGCATGCGCGGAAAAAAACCTGGAGAAAAATAATTCTTGATGCAACGTAAATACAGAATTTTTTTTTTTTTTTTTTATTGTAAGAAGTACAAATCCCACAACAATAAATTTATCGACCACAACTTATATGAATGATTTTATAAATACTTTTATGGCTTCCAGGTAGTTATTTTTATTTCTTCCTTTTTTTTTGATCTTTATTCATTCTTTTGATATATTTTGTTCATCAAATGATTAAAACAATAGAAGAATTTACTGCTACTCCAGCAGACACTCCTAAATCCTCTGACTTGATTGAAGTTAATGATATCTCTTCCCAGTCAAGTGATATATCTATGGAACCTAGTGTATTGACCAATGTGACTCAAATGTTTACTTCTGCATTGACTGAGGAAAATTTGAATGTATATTCTGAAGAAGTGTTTGGTGATTTCAGGGCCGCCATGGTGGAGAATTCCAAAATCACTATGTTACCCAACTATAATATCTCACCAAGTGGAAATGAATATGGTCAGTACTTGGTTATTGATTTGGGTGGTTCAACCTTGAGAGTTGCTGTAGTTGATATTGCTAAACCAACCACCGGTAAATCAAGGCAGAACAGAGTCCATGTGGCTGTGGAAAAGAAATGGATTATTGCTAATGATTTTAAAAGAATTGATTATGGGTTTTTCAAATTCATTGGTGAAAAGATCAACGAAGTTTTGTTATCCCAGAATGTTCTTGATTTCACAGAGGTGATTAATACTGGTATAACCTGGTCATTCCCATTAGAAACCACAAACTACAACAACGGTAAGATACGCCATGTGTCCAAGGGTTATACTATTGGTGAAGACATTTATGATCAAGATTTGAAATTTGTGTTGGAGAAAGTCATGAAAGATGAATTTGGTTTAACCGTCGATGTACGTTCGATTATGAACGATTCCTTGGCCGTGTACGCTGCTGGTTGCTTTATTGATGACAACACGAAGTTGGCCATGGTTTTAGGTACAGGCGTCAATATGTGTTGTTCTTTGAATAAATCAGATGATCTTCATCCAGATAAAATGTTTGACGATGCCACATTGTTCAACTGTGAAGCTTCATTATTTGGTCAAAATTTGTGTGACACTTTTGCCACAAAGTACGATGGTGTCATTGATTCTAGATTCAATCAAAAAGAACTTCATTTTAAGACATACATGGAAGCAGACCCACTTACGAAAACACTTTTCCAACCACATGAATTAATGACCAGTGGTAGATACTTGCCAGAGTTGACCAGATTAGTTTTGGTTGATTTGATTGGGGCTGGAGAGATTTTCCAGAATGTGGATGGATTGGAAAGGATATTGCATGATGATTATGATGGATTTAGTGGGGAGGTGATGTGTTTTGTTCATCAGACAGAAGACTACGATAAGATTAGTGACAAATTGTGTGGTGAGTATAATTGGACATCGGTGTCAATAAACGACATCATCACCTTGAAACAAGTTATTGATTGTATTATCCAAAGAGCTGCCTTTATTGTTGCCAATATGATTCTTGCCTTCATTAAGTTATTGGCACAATACAGTGACAATAAATTACTAGGTGATGTTACTATTGGTTATGTTGGGTCTGTTTTGAATTACTTTCATGACTATAGAAGTTTGATTATAAGTTATGTTAACAATAATGAGGTGTCTAAAAAGTTGGGATTGAAGATTGATTTAAAGTTGATTGACAATAGTTCAATCATTGGAGCTGCTATTGGGGCTGCATATTATAAATAGAGTTTAAATATACTGAAGTTACGAGAAAGTCTGAAATGTAGAATAAGTGATCGCAGAATCAGAGAATCAGAGGGATGATATACTAACAAGATAAACACAGGGATATGACTATAGGATTTAAGAAATATGACAAAATGAACAATTATTTATTTACTATATATCTATAATTTAGATTTCAAACCAGCGGCAGCGTTATCACAAACAATCAACACATTGTTGTGGTCTTGTAAATAACTTGATGGGTATCTTGGATCATTAGCCTTACCATTAATAGTTTTATCCAAAGCAAACTCTTTGTTACTACCTAAAACAATAATGGCAACTTCATCAGAGTTGTCCAACACAGTGGAAATACCAACACTTAAAGCATGTCTTGGAACTTTACTTTCATCATCATCAAAGAATCTACTGTTAGCCTTAATGGTACTTTCAACCAAGTCAACTTTTCTTGTCTTGGAATCTCTTGTGGAACCAGCTTCATTAAATGCCAAGTGACCTTCTGGACCTAAACCACCCAAAAACAAGTTAATTCTACCATATTTCTTAATTTTAGCTTCGTAATCAGCACATTCTTTTTCAACATCGGTAGTTAAACCGTTCAAGATGTTGATATTTTCACGAGGAATATCAACGTGGTTGAAAAATTTGTCAAACATAAAGTAATGGTAAGATTGTAAATCAGATGGTGCCAAACCCAAGTATTCGTCCATGTTAAAAGTGACAACGTTTTTGAAACTAACTCTACCTTCCTTGTTAGCTTTGATTAATCTAGCATAAATACCTTCTGGAGAAGAACCGGTTGGTAAACCAAGTACAAATGGACTAGATGTGGAGGTGTTGATTTTGTGGATGATGTAGTTGGCCAAGTATTCGGAGGCATCGTCTGGGTTGGAAAAAGTAGCTTGTCTCATGATTGATAAAGATGAAGATGAAGATGAAGATTTAAATTTCAGACTGATCTTTAGGAAATTCGGAAAAATCTATCTAGATTTATATGCTATCCATTTTAGCTACTATTCCGAGGTTGGGCTGATGTAACATCTGAAATATGGAGACAAAAAAACCCAACGACGTTGCAATTTTATTGTTGTAAGATAATGCAACACCCGCGCAGATTGCGCATCATTTCTTTTTTTTTTTTTCACTCTTTAATGACCATTAAAATGTCCCATGTGGTTCGGCATTGTTGGATGTTTGACAAATATATAAACTCTACAATGTTCCTCCATGGTGGTTGAAGTGTGGGTGGAAAATATCAATTTTTCTTTATTTTTATTTCTCCCATTTCACCACCAAACACTATGTCATACACCAGATTCACAAACTGTCATTTGATTGATAACGGTCAGTTATACGAGTTCACTGATTTGTACATAAATAACAAAACAAAGAAAATATCCCATCCACCATCAAACCCTGAATTGGTTACAGAAACCATTGATTTGAAAGAACAGATCTTAGCTCCAGGTTTTATTGATATCCAGAATAATGGTATCTATGGTTTGAATTTTTCCAATCTCAGTAGTGAATCCAGTGCTGAAGAAGTCAATGAGTTTAAAAGATTCTACAAAGATGCCATGACGAAATATTTATCCACTGGTGTCACTGCTACTTGTCCTACCGTCACTTCCAATTTCCCAGAAGTTTATGAAAAAGTATTGCCATTCTACAAGAGATCTAGATTGGATGATCAGACTGATTCCTTGGGTGCACATGTAGAAGGTCCATTTATAAATTTGAAAAAGAAAGGTTGTCATCCAATTGAGACATTTGTTGATGCCAAAGATGGTGAAGAGAAATTATTCCAAGTATATGGAGCTGATAATTTGATGGAGAATGTTTGCATTGTTACTGCTGCTCCCGAAATCGAAGGGGTGTTGGACTTGATTCCAAGTATCACCGATAAGAATTGTGTGTTTTCCATCGGTCATACCATGGCGGAATATGAAACGGGAGTTCAGGCTATTGAAAAGGGTGCCACCATGATAACCCATTTGTACAATGCTATGCCACAGCCACATCATCGTGATGCTGGTGTTGTTGGATTGATCAATTCTCCATCTGTTGGTACAGCCAGGACCCCATACTTTGGGTTGATTTGTGATGGTGTTCATGTTGATCCATCGATGGCTAATTTTGCTTATAGATCCAACCCAAATAAATGTGTTTTGGTAACTGATGCCATGCACTTGATTGGGTTACCAGATGGTCACTACAAATGGGATGCACAAGTTATTGTTAAAACCGGTGACCGATTGTACTTGGAAAATACTGATACTTTAGCCGGTGCATCAACTACATTACCCCAGTGTGTACGTAACTTGATCCAATGGTCCCATATTTCCTTGCCTCAAGCTATAAAGACTGTCACCAATAATGCTGCCATGTCTATTGGTGCACAAAGCGAACGTGGGTTTTTGAATATTGGCTGTGATGCTGATTTCGTTGTGTTGAACAAACAAGGTTATGTAAAGAAAGTTTACAAACTTGGTAAAGAGCATAAATCTTCGGATGTCGTTGTGGAAAATTCAAATGAAAAATTAAATGCTATGTTATAGATATGTACTTAGAATAAATAATATAAAAACCTATTTGGTATCCGGTCTTTTGTTTTCCATGTTTGGAGAATATGCATATTTGGAGAAAGATCTGATTCTAGCACCGTAGATGAAGAACAAGTATGGAATGGCGCAACATGCTAAAGAAATAAATGCCATCAATGATGTAGCCCATTCATAGTCTAATCTGTGGTACATTTGAATGGTGAACAAAGGAACACAAGCACCCCAGATGGATCTCACAAAAGTTTTTGCGGCTAATGCAGAAGCAGCATAATGCTGGTAGGAATCAACAATGTAATTGTTCGCTGGGTTATACAACAAAAGGAAACCAAAACCAACCCCAAAACCGGAGAAACATGGACCGGCCCAGGAAACATGAGGAAATGAAGACCATGCAAAGGCAAAAAGACCAGCAGGAACAAACCAACATCCAATCATCATAGGGATCAATCTCAATTCTGCAGGTGGTAATTCACCTCTGTCTCTGTATTTCTGGGCTCTCTTGTTGTAATCAGTGTTAAAGAACGGAGCCGCTATGGAAGAACAAATAACACCAACACCAATTGGGATAAACATGACCCCAGTCATGGATGCAGACCAACCTTTACCTTCTTGAAACACCATTGGATAGGCAAAGAAAAACATATAAAGCAAACCGTACAAAACAGACATGTAAATGGTGACCAAAAAGACAATCAATTCACTCAACAAGATAAGTGGTCTCAAAAGAGAGGTTTTGGCAACTTCACTGAATTTTCTAACTTGCAACTCGTTAAATGATCTGTATCTGGAATCACCAGTAAGTTTTCTTAACTTCTTGGCACGTTGCTTTAACAAAATACCATGGTGGGTTTCTGGAACAATAAAAATGAAGATAGCATAGAATACACCGGCGACAATTAAAAACGTCCAATAAACCCATCTCCAAGTTGGAGCATGGTCAGCAAGCAAACCACCAAAGATTGGACCACAGACAGGACCCAAAAATGGAGCAGCGGAGAATACAGCCATAGCGGTACCTCTCTCTGGACCTTCCCAAAGATCAGCCAATGACCCACCAATCAAGGTCATTGGTGCACTGAAAGCAATACCATCAATTAAACGACAGATAAGCAAGGTGCCGATGTTTTTGGCAAGAGCACAGGGTATAATGAAAATAACAGCAATGAATAATGTAACAGCATAAATTGGTTTTCTACCAACTTCTTCAGACATTGGTGCAAATACCAAAGGACCAACACCAAAACCAATAACAAACATGGTGACAGAAGCCAAAATTATAACTTCCATCGACACACCAAAGTATTCTGCAGGTCTTTCCAAATCACCGGTAACAATAGCAGAACCTAGAGCAACAACAAAACAAATAACACCCAATAAAACAGTACACAACCATTTGAATCCTTTGCTAAAATTTTTTGGATTTTTTTCATCATCTTCAACCCAGTCGACAAGTCTCAACCCGGTATCTTGGTCCAACGGGTATTGCCATTGATCATCTGCATTATAATCGGTATGGGGATCAGGATGGGTTTCGATTTTTTTTATATCATAAGCTTGTTCCAATGGACCTAACTGACCAGCACCTTCACCCAACTCGGAAATGATTCTTTCCACACCTTTGTTGTTGGTTACAAGTCGTTCAAGTTCTCTTTGTTCGGATTCATGGGTACGAATACGGGATACGATGTTTTCTATAGGATTGGTATGATGAGGAATGGCCTCACCAAAGTCAACAATTTTTTCTGAATCAAGACTGGCGTTATCTAATGTAGTATTATCAGACATCTTTGGGGAAAGAAAAATATCAAAGGGAAAAAAATTTTTCAAGGGAAACTCCATGTCCTTTTATAATTAATCCGGATATTCATGATCGGCCAAGAGGAATGGATAATTGTTAACACGAATAGCGGTTAAGTTTCTTTTTTAGTCTTTTTTATTGTTGGGGATATTAACTTTTTTTGTTCAATGGTAGTGCGACTAGTTTTGTGTTCCACGGCTAAGCACAAAAAAATTTTCGTAAAGCTACAGACGCAAATAGTCATCGGCATTAATGTATAATAAATATCGTCTATACAATCTATTTAATCAATGAGCAAGGTCTTCAATATCAGCTGGTTTGTCACCCATTTCAGGTTTATATGCGTATCTAGAGAATTTTCTAATTCTAGCACCGTAGATGAAGAACAAGTATGGAATGGCGCAACATGCTAAGGAAATGAATGCCATCAATGATGAAGCCCATTCGTAACCTAATCTGTGGTACATTTGAATGGTGAACAATGGAACACAAGCACCCCAGATGGATCTCACAAAAGTTTTTGCGGCTAATGCAGAAGCAGCATAATGTTGATATGAATCAACAATGTAGTTATTTGCCGGGTTATATAAACAACAGAATCCAAATCCTGCAGCTAATCCAGAAAAGCATGGACCAGCCCAGGAAATACTAGGGTATGATGACCATGCAAAGGCAAAAAGACCAGCAGGAACAAACCAACAAGAAACCATCATTGGGATCAATCTTAATTCTGCAGGCGGTAATTCACCTCTGTCTCTGTATTTCTGGGCTCTTCTGTTGTAATCCTTGTTAAAGAATGGAGCAGCAATAGTGGCAATTATCACACCAACACCAATTGGGATAAACATGACCCCAGTCATGGATGCAGACCAACCTTTACCTTCTTGGAAGATGACTGGGTAAGCAAAAAAGAACATATAAAGCAAACCATAACAGATGGCCATGTAGACAGTAACCAATGCAACAATCAATTCACTCAATAAAAGGAATGGTCTCAAGAGAGATGTTTTGGCAACTTCAGCAAAGGTTCTAACTTGAATTTCATTTAAGCTTCTGTATCTAGTATCTCCGGTTTCTTTTCTTAATTTTTTGGCACGTTTTTTCAACAAGGTACCGTGGTGAGTCTCTGGTACAACAAAAATGAAGATAGCATAGAATACACCGGCGACAATTAAAAACGTCCAATAAATCCATCTCCAAGTTGGAGCATGATCAGCAAGCAAACCACCAAAGATTGGACCACAGACAGGACCCAAAAATGGAGCAGCAGAGAAAATGGCCATGGCAGTACCTCTTTGTGGACCTTCCCAGATATCAGCCAATGACCCACCAATCAAGGTCATTGGTGCACTGAAAGCAATACCATCAATTAAACGACAGATAATCAAGGTGCCGATGTTTTTGGCAAGAGCACAGGGTATAATGAAAATAATAGCAACGAATAATGTGACCACGTAAATTGGTTTTCTACCAACTTCTTCAGACATTGGTGCAAATACCAAAGGACCAACACCAAAACCAATAACAAACATGGTGACAGAAGCCAAAATTATAACTTCCATCGACACACCAAAATGTTCAGCAGGTCTTTCCATATCACCGGTAACAATGGCCGAACCCAAGGCAACAACAAAACAAATAGAACCAAGAACCATAGTGTAGACCCATTTCATGCCATTGCTAATACTTTTAGGGTTTCCTTTATCACCATCAACCCATTCAACAATTCTTAACCCAGTATCTTGGTCCACTGGGTACTTCCAAGGATCATTTTCGTTATAATCGGTATGGGGATCAGCATGGGTTTCAATTTTCTTGATATCGTATGGCTGTTCCAAAGGACCCAACTGACCAGCACCGCCATGTAATTCAGAAATGATTCTTTCCACACCTTTGTTGTTTGTGACCAATCTCTTGAGTTCTTGTTCATCTTCTAGTGACTCGTGTGAGCGAATTCTATCTATGATACTTCTGGTTTGATGCAATTGAGGTTGTTGTTGTTGCATAGCATCGCCGAAATCTCTGATTTTTTCGGAATCGACACTAGCATTATCATTAAATGTGTTATCTGAATGTGACATAATGTTTAGTTAGATAAATAAAATCAAAAAAAAAATAAATTATAAGTTGAATACTTCATCTGGGGGATTCATGGGTGTATTTATAAGTGAAATGGGTGCAATACTTTGGTATAATTTTGCGCTATTTCCATTTCTCAGTTTTGTGCAGTTTCTATAGTAAGTTTTTTTTACAAGCGTGCGTATGACCAGGGAATTACATTTTTTTTTCTCGGCCAGTGACTGACCCTGAAAATTACCGATGCAAAGTTCTTGATATCATTGGTGTGAGATATTGTATGTGTATGTGTGGTGTGATATTGATGAGGTCAGAATGATGTAGATAATTAGGAAGTACTATATGGAGTGTTGTATTAGTATTATTGAGAGTGGTTCAGCCTTTTGAGACGCTTGTGAGGGATTTATTATTGTAGACATTAAATTTTTCTGCAAGTCGGATGTTAATGGGAGTTTTTGTGTAATATCTTGGAAAAACTTATCAGGTGGAAGGGAAGCGGGGTTAAATATAAACAGATAATTTGGTAGAGATATGAATGGCAATTATCAAAAGCTTCAGTTATTGGTAATGTGGTTGGTATGGATATGTTGGATGAGTAGGTGTTGAGAGGTTAATGTTGATGTTGATGTTGGTGATCGGTAGTATATCTAGCCGTACCTGTCGGTTATAAAAAAAGACATTGAAGTGTAATTAAAATGCTCATTTGTTTTTGTGCGATCGGTGGTTAATAAATTGCTTTTTTTTTTATTGCGCAGCGCGATCGGGAGTAAAAATGGAAATGGTATAAATCCATTGACTCCACTCACAAGTGGAAATAATAATGACTAAAAAAAGAAATTGCGGAGATGATGATTCAGAAATCTGATGGAAATGTAATTAATTAAATTATATTCAAGATGTAATGCCGTTTATCTAATCAGATTTCCTAACTTTATTTTTGTAATCTAGAAAAGGCACACGAATAGCGGTTATGCATTATAGTCTCTCTTGTTCTATTTGCAGCACGTCATATTGATACGTTAATTTAAGAGCCGGTCGTTTATGTTTATTATGCTGCACGACCTCGGCGTCAAGAAAAAAAAATATCAATACCAAATATTCAAACCAAATGCGTCTATATATGAAACTTAATCTTTATCCAGAGGGATACCTTGGGGGTAAATCGTTTGATTGCCATAACCGGGGTATACATATACTAGTTCCGTGAAGTAAATTAGTTTCCAACAGGAGTCGCCGGGGTTTGGTCATGTTCGAGGTATTTAGTGAAGAAAATTTCATCTAAATTCAATTTTTTTTTTCCTTTTGGGCATTGACGGATCATATTTTGCATCAATGGAGATTGTTTACGGGTGGCCCATAAGGGAATGTGAGAGCAACCAACTGTTGGTAGATCAGATCCAACACAACCAGTATGTAATGTGGCATCAATTAAATCAACTTCAATGGTAATTTTAATTTACCACTACTAACCCATTCTGTGGCAATCTCTTAATAGACAATGATAGTTATTAGATTCAAATATAGTCAAACCTCTAAGTAAAATATGAAACTATTTATAGTGATGATGTTCAATTATGATTATATATCAAACGGTTGTGGTTATTATTCAGGACATTGACATCATAGTCGCTCTATCTGTTTAGTTTTGGTTTATCATGTGATATTTATTTGGTACACCCGGGTTGAGTTAACTTTTGGTACAAAATTTCAACAAATTATAAGGAAAAAAAAGAAAATGATATCGTAAAACCCCATCAGTTATGCTTACACTGTGATTGAAATATCGACAATACTACAACCTATAACCGATATATTTATTAAAAGAGAGCGCCGAGGGAATCAGCGGTGTCGGATCACGAAGAAAAGTCATGCACAATACATAGGAGTGAGTGTGTTTCGACTAGAGAATCACAACAAGAAAATAATCTGAATCGCACTGAAATGAATTTGCTGGAGCAGTCGTGCGAACTTGCCAATTATCAACAAACAAAAAAAAAATCAGCGAAATATTCGAACGGAGAAATCTTCGAACGGAGTGAGAAGATTGAGCGTGAGATAAAGAGAAGAGTAGAGAGAGAGAGAAGAGTAGAGATAGAGATGGCAGGAACATGTGACTGGGCCCGAGCCTCAGTAGAGAGTCAAAGACACGTGACCGAGTTGTAGGAGGAGTATTTGTGTGGGAACACGTGACTGAGTTGTAGGAGGAGTATTTGTGTGGGAACACGTGACCGAGTTGTAGGAGGAGTATTTGTGTGGGAACACGTGACTGAGTTGTAGGAGGAGTATTGGTGTGGGAACACGTGACTGAGTTGTAGGAGGAGTATTTGTGTGTGGACACGTGACTGAGATGTAGGAGGAGTATTTGTGTGTGGACACGTGACTGAGTTGGAGGAGGAGTATTGGTGTGAGGAACATTCGAAATTGGAGCGGATGCGGTAGGGATGTGGAGGATGCGGTAGGGATCTCATGAATAAACTCTTGTGTCTGACGTATTGTAAGGTGCGAACACGTGACTGAGTTATAGGAGGAGTATTGGTGTGAGGAACATTCGAAATTGGAGGGGATGCGGTAGGGATGTGGAGGATGCGGTAGGGATCTCATGAATAAATAAATAGAGTGTGTCTGACGTATTGTAAGGTGCGAACACGTGACTGAGATGTAGGAGGAGTATTGGTGTGAGGAACATTCGAAATTGGAGGATGCGGTAGGGATGTGGAGGATGCGGTAGGGATCTTTCGGAAATACAATTAAATAGAGTGTTCTCTGACGTATTGTAAGGTGCGAACACGTGACTGAGATGTAGGAGGAGTATTGGTGTGAGGAACATTCGAAATTGAGGATGCGGTAGGGATGTGGAGGATGCGGTAGGGATCTTTCGGAAATACAATTAAATAGAGTGTTCTCTGACGTATTGTAAGGATGCAAAACCGCTA
>WWPN01000009.1:0-19866 GCA_013177575.1 Candida sojae | reverse complement strand
AACCGACCCATGAACCATTTTATTCAACCTGAATTCCAACAACAACCACATAATATTCCCTATAATCACCAAGTAGATACTCAAAACGGTTATATAATACAAAACAACCATATACAACATCAAAATATTGGATTTCCTCCTCCTCCAGATCATCATGGTCCCCCACCAATGCATTATCAAGATCAGTATACTAATAATTACCCACCTCCGTCAGTGCCCCATCAGAATCAAATATCACAAGGTCATGTTCCACCCCTCCTATGAACCAACAACCTCTCCCCCCTCCACCACCTGGTCCTACTGGACAACAGCCCTTACCCCCACATTTAAATCATAGCCCATCAGGAATGATGCCAATTCCCACACCCCCGCTTATTAACAGACCTTCCATAGATGGATCAAATACCAGTCCAGATAAGCAGAATTCTGGATCAACTTCAGGTAGTATGACCCATTCGAATTCTATAAACTTACCTTTACCACCCCAACCACCCCAACCACCACGACCTGCGCCTGTACCTACATCTGCACCAGCATCATCATCATCACAAATTCAAGACCAAACTCAGACAGATGGTCAAAACCAACTGCAACAGCCAAGTTTGGGTCAGAATATAGAACCCACTCCTTTGAAATCCAATAGCACGGTACCACCAACTTTCCAAAATCGAAATTCATTTAATTCCATTTTTGGTCAATCACCAGCTGCTTCCTTAATCAATTTTCACCTTCTTTCAATAGATTGAAATCAATTGGATCAGGTACAGGTACAGGCTCAGGCTCAGGTTCAGGCTCAGGCTCAGAAGGGACTCTATCTCCAACAGCAACAACTATTGTCGTGAATGATCTTCTTAATCCATCCAGATTAGGTCACAATGGTGTCGTATCCAGTATGTCAAGTTCAAACTCCCCCAAGGAATCAAACATTATGTCAGGAAAATCAATCCAAGCTCAAAATTCGATTGCAAACACCAATTCTTCAGCAATGACTTCACCTTCTACAGGAGATGCCGAACCTTTTTATTCCAACTCCCTAGTATCAATTCCGTTGGGTACTAATTCATCTTTACAAATCAACGCACATGATACAATGGATGTATTTACAGATCCCGTTTTTCATTGCATTTAACTGGTAATGAGTGGCAACAGGTTGGTACTCTTTCATATCTCGGATTAACGAAAAGTGATCCTTTCATAACAATTTTGAGAAATTTTCTTGTACATTTATTCAGAAGTGATGAAATTACCAAAGTCATTCAAAATGACGTATCAAGAAAAAGACGAAACTCTAATGGAAGTTTGATGTCATTTAAGTCAAATAGAACCAGTGATGATGTGATGTCTCCAACAAACAAAAGACCAAAATTGGACGCTAGTGGCAATAGCAATTTAACTATGACTGAGTAACGCCTTTGAATTCTAATTCTACCCCAATGAATGCATCTGCATCCAATGAGTCAAACTATTTTGAAACAAATGTGAATATATCTGACAACTTTGGATTATTGACAGAGACTAGTAATAAGAGTACCCCGTTGAATGGTGACTTTTCTCCAATGATAGAAAACAAATTAGATGAGTCAAAGAAGAATAATTTGCAGGATATTTCGAGTATTAATTCATTTTACTCAGGTAATGGTCAAAACAAACAAGAGTACTATCGCTTTGTTGAGAATCAGATTTTGAAAATTTTACCGGATAAAACAAACCTGTTTCAGCTATTTTGTCGTTATTTCAAGTTTGTTAATCCATTTAATCAGATAATTGATGAACATACTTTATTATTAGAAATCAATCCCATTCTTCCAAAATTTTTAAAGTTCAACCACGAGCGTTTTTCAGAAGTTCGAATTAAAAATGACAACGATTTGAGAACTTTGGGTATCTTTTGGTATTGTTGAAATTGGGCTACAAACAATGATTCATAATGACAATGAATATAACGATTATGATGAAAAAGATATTAGTATAGTTGAAGACATGGAGAAGCTTGATACTAGCACATTCACGTATGCTGTTAATTTATGTGTTGCAGATGGGTTGACTCCTGCAAAATCATCATTTAAATTAGTACAGTTATTAACTATATTGCACCTTTATAAGGGATGAGTCCGGATGATTCTCATGGTTTATGTGGCGCCGATTCCCAGATTTTATTGGGTTTAACTATTCGTCACGCTTTTTCAATTGGATTAAATCGTGATCCAACCAAATATACCACGTTCCAGAATCTAACCAAGAATCCAGTATTAATCAGAACTTGGAGACATCTTTGGTGGTACTTGTCAATTGCTGATGCAATGAGTGCTTTCAATACTGGTTGTAATTTGAATATTATGAATCTTGACGTTTGTGATGTTGAACATCCAAAATTTTCAGAGGATCCTAGTGGTGAGATGAATCAATTACTTGAAACCTTGATCCAAATTTCTAAAATTTATCGAAACATTGTTAATAAGATCAATAACTTATGTCAAAAACCTAAAGTAGTGGATATTTTGAAGGAAACAAACCAATTGGAAAAGATTTTTTTTAATATTTTTGGAAAAGATTTCTTTAAAGATGTAATTTGTAAGCCTTCAACAGCTCCAAGAAACGGATTTGAACAGACCAGTAAAGATCATATTATGAGTGTGATTAAGGTTTTTAAGTTTTGTTTGTTTATTCAGTTACGTACTAATTTATCGGGGATGTATTATAAAATTGCAATCCATTATGAAAATGAATATGACAGGTCAAAAACTCCATCCATGAAAGCTGGTATTGAATTGTTTAAAATTTACATCAAAAGTGTTGTTCAGTTGGTTTACATCATGTCATATGTTTTGGACAATTCGGTTGAATTATTTGGCAAAAACTTTGATTATATGTTGACTGCATCGAACGAAAGATACATGATCAAGACACATTCATTCTTGACGTCATTTTTGTCAGACTATTGCACCAAAAGAAAGAGTTATCGTTCAAAGTATTTAAGGAGATCAGTTATATGTCACGATTAGAGGATATCAATAGTCTTTTGATATCGTGTTAGAGGATGCAGAAGTTTTTGTCGGTAACTTTCGAAAATTATCGAGAACATACATCAATTCATACAGATTGTATATTATGACGTATATTGTATTACGACAATGTGTTGACAATGCTGATGCGTTTTTTGAGAAGGCAGCAAGTGATCAACTGTTTTTTTACCAGGGCACAAACATGATTGAATTTTTTCTCCAGTTGAATTAAATCGGTTATGTTCAATGTGTAAAGAGTTTAGAAATGCTAAGGAACAACAGAGAAAATCAAACACGAAAAGAAAAAGAAACAAAATGGTGATTCAGCTGAAATGTTTGATGATCCTTTAAGAGATTTGGAGACGAAATTGTTTGGAACAGTCAATATATCGTTTTTTGATGATGATGATATCTTTAGCAATCTCAATAATTTATCAGACCAGATATTGGATCCACTTGCCTGTAAGGATGATTTGATTAGATTGTATAATATTTACGGTGATTTTGATAATGAGTTATTAGAGAAGTAGCTCATATATGTTGTTGATTATATTTAAAATATTGTATTATTATGTTTTTCATTAGTTTACGTATTTTTATTTCATTAGTTGTGATTATAGTAATAAATTAATAGACTTTTTTTGCAATTGTAATTTTTAGTGGCTACACAGATGAAATTATCCTACCTCCGTAATGAGCGATTTACGAACTGTGCATTTATTTCTGTGGTTAAAAACTTTGTCAACCTTTTTTTTCCAAACTTGTTCCTCTTTCTTTATAAAGTTTATTGAAGTCCGTCACCATTTGCGTCCCAAACTGCCATGGCAACCAATCAACCAGATAGATCAGGTCCATTAAAAGCTCCACCACGGAAGCGTAACAGAGTGATTTTGAACTGTTTGAATTGCAAAAGAAGAAAAGTCAAATGTGATCGACAACAGCCTTGTCTGAGATGTACAAAATCGGGTATAGACTGTGAGTATCAACAACCTGAATGGAATCATAATGATAGTAATGATATTGCACAGTTTCAAGTACAAAGACTAGCTGTACCTATGAACCATAATCAAAACACCCATGATTCAGAAATTCAAGTATTAAAAGATCGGATTCGTGAATTGGAAGCCATGAACCCTCCTTCAAAGTTTCAAAAAATAACAACCCATGCCCCCACTTCAGCAGATCAAATAAGAAATTATAAGTATGATCCTGAGAATAACCCTTCATTTATTGGAATCAACCCTTATGCTGATTCGAACGAAATGATTAACTTTTATAAGGATTATAATTCAATTCATATTTCATCAGTGACAAGAAAGTACAACGCGGGGCCCCTCTCGTGGCTCGCATTGATGAAAAAGGATCTTGCATTACTTCAATCTTGGAAATACTTTCGAGCACAACGAGATGAACATTTAAATAAATTGAAGAAAGTTGCAAGAAATGGTCAGGAACCTCCAAGTGATATACCAATGCCAACATTTGAAAAATTTGAACCTTTAAACACACCAAACGGAGTTAAGAAAAAAACCTTTACATCTACCGTATATGCAGCAGAAAATGAATTTCGAGCTAAAGCAATTGATAGAGATGGATTTAATGATGTTCGTCTTTATGATAATATTCAACGAACAAGTAATCTAAGAGGGCAGGTACCGAGATCTAGTGAAAAACCCAATCCAGACGAATCCTTATCTAAAATAGCTTCAATGAACAAGCATGGTATATCATTGGGGTTGACTGTTTATGAAGGAAATATTGATAAAGAAATGCAGCTAATTGAAAGATTATCTATGGTTTTACCCAAGCAGAAAGCAGTATGGAAATTAATCAATCAATTTTTTGCCAAAGTCTACCCTTTTATGCCAATTATTGATGAGACAGAGTTCAAAAGGGAAATTGCTCGAATTTTGGGTCCTGAAGGATACAATGAGACAGCTGTTGAATTAACAGTTGAGAAAAGATTAGATTTTGCCTACTTGGGAATATTGTTGGTTCTCTTACGTATAACATATTTATCATTTTTTCTGAACAGATATGAAGTTAACGAGAATAATCTTAATACCACAGATCCATCAGTAGAAGCACAAGAATTGAAATACTTGTTATCACATCCAATTGATATTACAGCCGTTGACTTGGCCCAGGAATGTCTTAAACAGTTTGATTTCATAAGAAAAACCAACTTTACAGTTTTACAGGGTGCATTTCTTCTTAGATTATATAGTATGTTTGCCCCAGAAGATGGCGATGGTGCGGATGTTGGTGATTCTCAGACATACAATGCAATGTTAGTACAGATGGCCATATCAATGGGGGTTAATCGTGAACCAACTACTAATACTTCTGTAAGTAACTTGGATGTTATCCCTGAAGATTTAAAGGGAAATAATGTTCAACGAAAGACTTGGTTTTTCTTGGTAATTTGTGATCTTATTCAGGGTTATAAGTTTGGAAATCCTTTATGCATAGACAAGAAATTTTATGATACTGCTTTGCCATTTTACAAACCGGGGAATGAAAACATCCAAGATGTGGAACTTGAAAAACATGTGATTGGCACTTTTGCATATTTTGAACGATACTATAATAAACTTGTTGCGATTTTGGATGCTGCATTAGATATTCTGAAGGATGTCAAACTATCAGAATTGACATCACAAGTGAATGAATTTGAATTATTTTTGGCTAATAATTTTGGTTGTCTAAACGATTTTTTGGTTCCTTTCGATAAGAAGGTTTACAAATATTCATTTATTAAGACCATGAAGTGCAAAAATTACATCAATATGAGAATGTTTATCAATACAATTTTCTATCATTTATTCTTGTACTATGAAAAGCAACAGAACACAGAATTTGCATATTTCTATTTGAAGAAGGTTTTGGCGTCTCACATTGGTGAATTCTTTCCGAATTTATTTCATTTAATTCGTGACAATTATATCAATTTTGGAGAAGTTGCCGATTTAATCCTTAACCCCACTATTGAAAGTATGATTCACAAAGTTTCTCAAATTAATTTTGCGATTATCTTAAGGTTAAATACAAGTATTTATCACATGAGGCATGATCCAAAACATGCAGACAAAATGGATTCAAGTGTGGAATATAGGAAAAAGTTTGCCAAAATATCTCAAATTGCATTACGGTTAAGAAAAATTGCCGATTTCCTTTTGATGGCCATGTCCGAATTAAGTCAAAGATACTATTATGCTTGGAGGGTCACGAAAGCACTTGTATTCCTTTTAAAACATGCAAATGGTGATGCACTATATTTAAACCAAAAAGAGCGCGTTACTTTCCTTGACTTGAATGATGAGCAATTAACAGAATTGACAAATATGATTGGCACGAATCTTAACAAGAATAACAGGACTAAAAAGCCATCTGAAGATGTTTTCCCAGCTGCAAATAAACAGGAAGATGGAATAAAATTCACACCTACAGCTACACCTACACCGGTCCCCACATCTGTTGCGACTTCAACAATCCCGAGTACAGAATCAAATGCCGGTGTAACATTGACACCTCCAATTTCAAAGAGTTCAAATTCACAATTTGATTCAGTTTCGACCAAACCAATAAATATTGATGCATATTTTGAAAATTTTGATTGGGAAAAGGATCTCAATATTATAAATAATCCCGAAATTGATAATTTGTGGTTGCAAATGGCAGAAATGAAAAGTCGGACTTCCAATGAACCTATCAATAATACCAATTACAGCTTTCCGAATAATAACTTTAACAACTACAATGAAAATCTTGCTGCTGGACTAAACCCATTGACACCAGCCAATACAACTAGTTACAATTTCAACGGTGATAGCAGTAAACTGAGTACAGAGAGTGATTTGAGTGGCTTTGATCTTTTTGATTCATTGCCATTTGGACGTTTTTTTGGAAGTTAAGGTCAATAGCAATACTTTTATTTTCATAGAATAGTTTGGTTTCTATATCTGATTCCAAAATCTATATAGATTGGGAATATACAAATGTTGTAGTTTTAAGAATTTGATTCTCTTCAAATAGGGAATGGTGAAACCAATTTGACTCTTGTATCCCTGAAAACAGGTGTAGAATTTGATACCGGAAGCACATATAGTTGGTTCAGTGAAAGCCTCTTGGAAGAGTTGAGTGAACAATTAGGTGGCGAGGCAGTAAATGGTACTTATTTTGTGAATTCAACTATGGCTTCAGAAGCTTCTTTTTATTTCACTTTCCAGAATATGACTATTATGGTTCCGGTACAATTTCAGGTTACCGAAGACGACCAGTATATATTACCCTACTTCACCCTGGAAGAAGATATGCCTCCGGCTATTATTCTTGGACAAGATTTCTTGACACAAATCTATGCTGTTTTTGATTTAGAAAGTTTAGAGATAAGTATTGCTCCTCAAAGTGGATCCTCAAAATCCAATATTCAAGTTGTTGGAGCTGATGGTAAATTCAGTAAATCATCAAGTAATAACGCTGAAAAAAGTGATGCAAGATCAATGGTGAATGTTTCTCTGTGCTTATTGATTTTAAGTTCGTTATTTTATTATACAGGGTAGCATTTATAATTTAGTAACTTTTAAATTCATACAGACTTCAGTTGCAAATATTGGTGATTCAGATAATACTTTCTCATTTAAGTATTTAAGATTAAATTACCATATTTAGAACGCAAACGCTTTATCAAAATCTCTCAATATTATGTAGATCAGTAGCTAGATAAATGCTAAAATAAGTATACTAACCCTTTCTTATTTCAATTAGGTTGAAAACTTAATAAGTATTTACCTGCTATAGATGGGTATACAACATTGAAAATAGCTTAATTCAACAAAGTCAGTAGAGGTATTTGATCCACTTAAAACAAATTTATAAAATATTATAGCCACTAATAAAATCCCTAATCTTTGCATTTACTAGGAATTAATAGATACATTACTTAACTCATCATTGTATTTTGTGTACGAAATTTCTATTTAATTTTATCTCCTATGGTTTAGTTAAATTAAAAAAGGATGAGCTAATTCCATTTAAATACCACTTCTGTTTGTGGCTTTTCTATGCACTTGTATCATCAATGGGAAAGATGTTGCAAGTAAAATTCAAAACGCAATGAATGTTTAAATTTCCATAAAAGAAGATCATACTAATATTCAAACGCCAATACTCAAAGTATTCTATAGATGACCCCCACAAAAATAAGAGTCATTTTTAGTGAATATTCATTCTACTATTGGGCCATTTGGTTTTGTTGTCTAATCTAAAAGCCAAAGTATAGTGTACGTACACTACTACTTATAGACTGTATATATCGATAAAGAGTTCTAACTTTTAGTTTTTGCTTTAATGAATATCGCAATTACAGTCATGCTTATACTGATACGATGTATTGCGCTTAATCTCATTTTTCTCGGTTTTAACTCTCCGCATTAGCTGAAAAATAAAAATAAATTGGTACTGCCGTCCATGAAGATTTGGCTGAAAAACAATAAGAATATCCACCATCAAGACTAGGATAAAATCGATTCGTATAACGAATGATATAAATTATAATGGTATTCGCCGTTTCATTGGTATTATTACAAGTGTATGGCTAGAACTTCTAAGCGATGAGGATATTAAATTTTATTGGACAGATTGTTTTAGACTCAACAATGGAACATACGTATTGATAGATGCATAAATTAATTATCAAATAAAAATAAAATATTATGATTCATTTATTTGAAAAATTGGACTATTTAAAGGAAAACGTTTTACCATATGTATACCACATTTCAAATCCTTAAACTTTATCAATATTAAGCTAAGATGAATTTGCTACACGTTTTATTTTTTGTCACTGTTGTGTTTGGTGGATCATTGCAGTTAGACTTGAAGAAAAAATCCAGGCTATTAAACAAGAGAGATGGTGGTAAAGTTGGTTTAACTCCGAAGTTTAATGAAGGTGGATTTGTAATAGACTTAATGTTTGGTTCCAATAAGGAGAAGCTTGAGGTCTTGGTTGACACCGGTTCCTCCGATTTGTGGGTTCCAAGTGCAAATGTTAATTGCAGTTTCAACGTTACTAGTATTCAGCTACATGCCCTAAACAGGGGTTCTATTGGGAGAAATCCACCACCTTTAATAAATCGTCAGACTTATTTGCAATTATCTATGGGGATAATACAAGTTCTATTGGATTCTTTGGTCAAGATACTGTATGGATCGGAGATATTGCCGTCAAAGATACAATTTTGGAGTTGCTAACCAGACTGATAGTTCTGGTGTAATGGGAATTGGATTACCGCAATCAGAAGCAGGACATAAGCTCTTTAACGAATCTGTGTATCCAAATTTTCCACAAAAACTAAGAGATGATGGCATAATCAACAGGATCCTTTATTCAATTTTACTTCGCAAAGACTCTTCCAAAAGTTCATTGTTATTTGGGGCAGTTGACCACGCTAAGTACTCTGGAGAATTACTCACGTTATCGATATTGAGAGACGATGAGTTGGAATCAACCATGTCTGTTGAATTGGATTCTCTTCAAATGGAGAATGGTGACACTAATTTGACTCTTGTATCCCTGAAAACAGGTGTAGAATTTGATACCGGAAGCACATATAGTTGGTTCAGTGAAAGCCTCTTGGAAGAGTTGAGTGAACAATTAGGTGGCGAGGCAGTAAATGGTACTTATTTTGTGAATTCAACTATGGCTTCAGAAGCTTCTTTTATTTCACTTTCCAGAATATGACTATTATGGTTCCGGTAGAACTTAAGGTTACCGAAGATGGCCAGTATATATTACCCTACTTCACCCTGGAAGAAGATATGCCTCCGGCTATTATTCTTGGACAAGATTTCTTGACACAAATCTATGCTGTTTTTGATTTAGAAAGTTTAGAGATAAGTATTGCTCCTCAAAGTGGATCCTCAAAATCCAATATTCAAGTTGTTGGAGCTGATGGTAAATTCAATAAATCATCAAATGATAACACAGCAAAAAGTGGTGCCAGTTCAATCAGAACCTCCATTTATATGTTAGTTTTCAGTTTATTAGTCACCATTGGATTGAATTAGTAGTTTGTTTTTGTTTCTGTTTAATAGTGTTTAATAGATATTACTATTTTACCATAACCAACCACCGCCACATTTGTAAATGCTTTTCAGCCCTAACTCTAGCCCAAGCGACAATAATTACCAAGTCGTGCTCATCTCAATTTTACACTCTATAAAAGCTCATCACTCGAAAAATTTTTCTCCTGTTTTTCAATACACTTTTTCTTCTTCTTCTTCTTCTTCTTCTTCTTCTTCATCTTCATAATCATCGTACTTCAACTACACCGAGACACAAGAAGATATATAGATTAGTTTGAGTTTGAAAGAATTGAGGAATTCTTTCCAATTCAGTAATAGATATATCCCAGAAAGGAATGTGTCCATATTTCTTTTTTGGCTAGGCTTTTTTCTTTTTTTGGCTATGAATTTTTTTTTCTTTTTAAAGATGACAAGATCGCTGTGCACCAGTCTGAGTACTCAACTGCATGACAGACCCAGTATATACCCAAATTTCTGATCTAAAAAGAATAAAAAAATATTTTAAAACCAAAATAAAAATAATCAGCTGTTTGGGTTACGTGTTTATAGTTAGAATGTACTGTAGTATTGTCTCATATTTTTTTGTTTTTATATAGTCGTGTGCCTATCGAATATTACTTTGTGACTTATGGCTTCACAGGAATCTTCTTTTGTTTCAGTGGGATGCAATGACAACAGAATATAAAGAACGTGTGTTTTGTAGAAGCAACCCACAACTATATTAACTTTTTTTCTATTTATATTTCTTCTTTAGCAAATAAGGCGGTTTGGTTACCATGTCCATAGTTTCTTTTAATGATTTACCAGTAGAAATCATCCATTTGATCTTTAGTTATTTTGATGAGATAGAACTAAGTTCCTTGAAGGACGTTCCACAATTTGATAGCTTTGTTTACGACAAATTATATTCCACAGTTGTTATCGGTCGATACCACGTAGACGACCATTTTCCGACGTAACTAGTCAATCATTGGGGTATCCGATCACGTCTCTGTTGTATTTAGATCATCCTTATAGTTCATGTGACAATGTTGGCGAATTAATCACAATCGTGGATTCCCATCCAACAGCTAGACCAAAGCAGATCCTATTCAATCATCCATGGTACCTCCTAAAACTACATGAAGTAAGACCTGATATTTTGCAGGACGTTAAAATTGGATTATCATTTCAATGGAATTCAGAGCACGATACTTGGGATCATGATATGATGCAAAAGTTAATTGACTTACCATATTCCTACTATTCATTAAGATGTCTTGATGCGTCAGAAAATGAAGTCTCCTGGGATTATATCCTGCGCTTAACAAAAGGAACCACTAACTTGTCGCTATCGGCTGATATTCATGACATATTCAATAGATTTTGTGATGGGCATACATTAACAGAACTCAGTTTAACGCATGTCATAGAAATGCATGACACTATATTTATTCCTCAGAGTGTGAAGTATCTCACATGTTACCTTGGTGTAAGTACTAATGAAAGTGTCACCGGGTGATGCTTCCTTTGAGTTGAAGTTTTGGAGGCAACTACTACTTCCAACATCATATTGGGCGTTCCACGACCAGTATTTGATCTAAGCCATTTGAAAGATCTCAAGTTCGTTGATTTGAGTTCAGTTGCCAAATATCAGTGGATATTACCTAAAAACTTGAAGAGCATATCGATTGATGGTATTGTGGATTTAGAGAATTTAAGAGATGATCATCCAAATCTAGTTTATTTTGATGACTCGACGGTTTCGCAAATGATGCTCAGTTATGGTAAAAGCAAAAAAATCAACTTTCCCCCAAGACTCAGAGAGTTGTCTTTGAGTTCTGCTTATTTTGCTACTCCGAAAAGTGATATTGTATGTGACAATGGTGTTGAAAGAATCGAAGATAAAATCGAGGCTGACGTTGAAGCTAACACGAATGAGCACGACAGAGATCTAGCTCTGAAATACCACCGTGTAAATTTACCCAAATCTTTGACAAAATTGACAGTTAGCAGTTTGGATCCAGGACTCAATGGAGAAGATCAGTTGACAGTGTTGGATTTTAAACCGTACCAATTGTCCTATTTGACGTCATTGCGGCTCAAAAATATTTCTGACCTTCGAATTATTGGAAATTGGTTGCCAAAGTCATTGACGTCAGTAACTTTTATTGATCTGAAAATATAGATCTTAGAATGGTGTGTGAACTAGACCATTTGATTGAGGTCATGATTGAAAGTTGCACGTTTGCTTCTTCTAGCAATGCAACCGCTTCGACGTTACCTTTGACTTTACGATCATTTGATATTTCCAAATGCGAGTTAGCCATGGTTTTAACTGCCTCGGAGATTCCAAATTTAAGATCATTGTCGTGGAGGAAAATAGCAACTTGCTTCTTGTCAATGATGATGGGTTTGAACTTGCAGTAGCCGTTCGGCCTGTTGGATCATCTGAAGTACCATCATTTGTTAATGCTTCTCGTCCAAAGTCTGACCGTGTTTCCGATGCCATAAGTTATCCTCGTGGTCATAACGGTTCTAACTGTTCTAATGGTTTCAATGGTTTCAATGGTTTCAATGGCTCTAATGGTTCTCGTGTTCCACGAGTCATACGACCACATATTTATTCGTTTGATTTAAGGTGGATGGATAATTTGACAGAATTAGCATTAGAATCGCTAACACTCAAAGAATGTCCTAGATTCCCTCCATATGTTGAACTGGTTGTGCTAATAAGCTGCGGTATTGAGAAATTTCCGCTTGATGATGATGGAAGATTTAACGTTCCAGATACATTAACACATTTGGACTTATCAGAAAATGAATTAACTTTTGATATCGTGAAACAACTTCATGCTCCTAATCTTGAGAATTTGGACTTATCTTGCAATGAAATCATAGGATTGGATGCAGAAGGTTTTCTGAATTTACCCAACTCAAAGAACTTATTTTGAGCGAGAATGACCTTGTCACGTTGGAGCTTGATTTATTGCATGCAGATATCTTTGGACCGCTGATCCAGTATTTAGAAGTGGAAGATTGTTCTCTTGAAGCGGACATCGCCAATAGGATTATTGAGTTGATGGTGGCCAAGGCTGGGTTTGAAAGGTTGCTTATTGAAGAAGAATCAATTGGTGAAGATTTTGAGCATTTTATTAATGAAGGGGTTGTTGTTTCTGACGAATCGTATTTATAGATGTGGTGATAGACATTACATATAAAGTATAGAATTCACGTGACACTTATAAACCAATAGTAGCACAAAACCTTCAAATAGAATGACTGGAGAGTAAAAAAAGGAAAACCACCCCACGAAAATTCAAAACGAGAGTCGACCAAAATCTGGTGCAGTGATGATTTTCTCGTTCGTTTGTCACTCTTTTTCTGCTACTACTCCCTTCTTCCATTCACCATTCACCATTCACCTTTCCCCTTTCCCCTTTTCCGGTAGAGAATTTACAGCATTTCCAATCTTTTAAAAATGAGTCCGTTTGTTGAGTTGAAAACACCCAAGGATTTGGATATAATATCAGATTTGAGCTTTTCCCCTATTGTTGAGAACCAATTGCTTGTGAGCACCTGGTCAAGTGAAATTTTCATTTATTCCTGTCACTCCATAGCTCATGCACATGAAGAACCGATGTTGGAACCATTGAATATTATCAAAACACCGGATGTTCCTATATGTATGCTTTATGAAGCAAGAAACCTAAGCCATATGTTGGCTTGTTGGACGGATCAGTCAGAGAGCTTGATTTTGAGAATAGCAAATTGAATAAGAATATCGGTGTGGCCGTGGATGAGTCTGAGATCAGCGGTGGGATAAACAATCTATGTGGATTGGACAATAATAGTATTGTTGCCTCGTCGTTCAATGGTAAATTACAGGCAATTGATACACGACAACAGAAACCACGTCAGGTTTATAACAATAAACGCAAGATATTTACGATGGAAAGCACCGACACCCATTTGGTACTTGGACTACAAAAGAATATTATTGAAATATATGATCTTAAGAATTTGGACACACCAGTAGAGACACGTGAAGCGGGGTTGAAATACCAGATCAAGGATATCAAGAGTTTCCCTGATCAAAAAGGGTTTGCATTGGCTACCATTGATGGAAGAGTATCGGTGGATTATTTTAGTACTGACGCCAAGTTTTTGGAAGAAAACAGATTTACGTTCAAGTGTCATCGTCATCAGGATAAGGATACGGGTGTGGATTTGGTGTATCCGGTTAATACACTTGCGTTTAACAAAAAATATGGTACATTATTCACGGGGGGATCAGATGGACATGTTTGTCTTTGGGATTTTGGTAAGCGGAAGAGAATCAAGAATTTCCCCAAGTTTTTGTCAGCAGAGGAAGAACCAGAAAGTGTGGTTAAATTGAAGTTGAACAAGACAGATAGTTTGCTTGCGGTTGCTACTAGTGATGACAATTATGTCAGAAAGAGAAGGTTAAGTGAGAGTGAGAACTCCCGAACCCCTAGTAAGATTTATGTCAAGTGTTTCACATGATTGTCAATCAAAGAAGTAGTGAAATCTATCAAGAATTTAGATAATAATCAATGATAATTTATATATTAGTATTTATGATGAAATGTGTATTGTCAAGTCATTTGTTATTTCTGATAGTTTTTTAAGTTTATTACTGTATAGGACAACGGATAATAGCTAATTGAATATATATTATTACTTGCATATATCCGCATAAGGAAAGGTATTTTACGTTTATTCTTTTGATGTGCTATGTCTGGCTGTGAATAACTGCGAACATTACCATGAAGAACTATTGTATCTCGATTTTTTTGAGCAATATTGCATTTTGACGTATGAAAGATGGACAATACTTGGTACGCATCACTGTTGTTTAACCTATCACAAGGGCTTGCTTAAGTGTGTGTGTCTGTTAAGTTATTAGGATATTTCCTGCCCTATAATTTTCAGTGAAAAGGTCACATTGAAAAAAAAAATATCTTGAATTAATAGGCAACCAATATCCGTTCATCTCGACAGTAATATGTGTCCGGCTATAAATTTTCTATTGTTTTCAACTTTGTTCACTGGAATCTAGTGTATCTATTATTATTATTCAATGAGATTTCTGTTCCAAAATTCAAGTAAATACTGAGAAAAGAAAAATATGCATAATTTAGTTTTATCCATGGATAATCTCCACGGCAGGTGATTTGCCCCTCACAGATGAAATCTCTTGTTGACCTGATTGTTATAAATACAATCTTGAATATCTTGAAGAGTTTATACAAAATCTCTCTTTTTGTTTTTTAGGTGATTAATAAGTTTCCGTATAATTTTCTTTTTTGCAGTCAAAATAGGTTGCCTTGTGCTCATACCATTCAAAATATTTGTAGCAAGAAAGCGGAAATACAAAACAAGGAGAAATTACAGAAAACAAAAAGAAAATTTTTTTTTCTTAGTACTGATAATTCCCTCACACACATACACATACGATATTTTTAAGATTATCCACCTGATACGAAATTCCACGAGGTAGTATAAAAAGAAAACATGACAAGTGAACTAAAACATGAGAAAGAAGATTTATTTAATGCCAAGACCCAATCATTTATTGATTGGTTACTTTCTAATGACGTCAAGATATCACCCAAAATATCAATTCATGATTATCGATCATCTAACCAAGGTCGAGGAATAATTGCAATGGAGGATATTGAACCAAATGAACAATTATTCACCATCCCGAGATCAATATTGATTAATGTTGTAAATAACTCCTTAATTGAAAAATATCCTGATATTCAGGATAAATTGAAATCAATGGATCAATGGCTATCACTAATTATTATTTTAAGTTATGAATTTAAATTTGGAAACAAATGGAAAAATTATTTCAATATTATTCCTGATGAATTTAATCAATTGATTTTTTGGAATAATTCGGAATTGAAGGATTTGGAGCCAAGTTGTATATTGGAAAGAATTGGTACAGAAAATAATTTGAACATGCATAATCAAATAATCAAAATAATAGATGATTCAAACATCGTGGAGTTAGAGGGACAATTGTCTATTGAAGAGTATAACAGGATTGCAACCATTATCATGTCTTATTCCTTTGATGTCGAAGTGCCAAAAGCCAAAAAGATGCCAAAGAAACAGCAGAAGGAGATGAGCATCGCGATAAGGAGGATGACGAAGACGAAGAATCCGAGGACGAGGAAGAAGAAGAATACTACAAATCAATGGTTCCATTAGCGGATACATTGAATGCCAATACCCATTTAAATAATGCAGTTTTGATGTATTCCGAAAAGGACCTAATCATGACAAGTATCAAAAAGATTGCAAACGGTGAACAAGTCTACAACATATACTCCGAACATCCAAACTCGGAACTTTTACGCAGATATGGATATGTTGAACCTCAAGGATCGAATTATGAGTTTGGTGAAATACCAATATCAATAATCAAGTCATATTTCATTTCCAAATATAATATCACCCTGGAAAAATTGAACCAGATTTTAAATTTAATAAATCATGAGTTTAAATTACAGAGTGAACATGATGAAGAAATACTTTTAGATTCTTATGATGTTTTCAATTCAGGAGATGTGATAATTGAATTAATATTTTTGATCCAGATTTTAACGGTGATTTTATCAATCAATTCAGAATCAAATTCCGAATCCATTCATAGAATTTTCAGCAAAGTATACCAACTTATTGAATCTAAAAAAGTTACTACAAAATTTCTTGAAAATTACCAAGAAATATTAACTATTAGATTAGGACAATATCCTGAAATCGCCAATACTCCCTTTGAAGAATATAATGATAATAACTTATCAAGGAAACAAATGGCCGAAATTATCTTGAAATCAGAATATAAATCATTGAAGAATTGTTTTGAAATCAAAGATTTTAAAACTATTGATGATGAAAAATTAATAAAGAATATTATTAAAAAAAGAACTAAAGAGGATGAAACCAAAGTTACAAAGAAATCAAAAAATAGACCATGCCAAGTCAAATAGAGTCACAGATAAACGGATATATATATAATATAGAATAGAATATAAAACATTAAATATTTCTTATATTAAACTAATGGATGATGCACTAGACAGTATACTTTCTTTCCTGCAAACTTCTTCCTGTTGTTGTTGTTGTTGTTGTTGCTGTTGATTCCGTTGTTCCTTCTCTTGATTTATCTGATCAATGGTTTTAACAACTAATGCTTTCGGTCTATCAACATGGAATCCAACTTCTTTTTTAGTCTTGTTACTGGCTGTTCTTAATTTTATTATTCCTTTGATTTTGGAAATAGCAACATTGCGGTGATCACTTACAAATTCAGATGAAACATCATCTTGCAACTTATCCTTTCTACTCTCCCAAAGCTCTTTAACCTCAGGATCAATCAAGTCATCAGTGAAATACTTGTTATAGATTTGATCACCCTCTCTAATTTTATAATCATTCTTAATCTTTCGCAAATTTGACTCATTTTGAAGTTGTTGAAAATTAGACTCTGATGAGTTTGATACAATAGTTTGAATCTCATTAACATTATGAAGTCTTTTCAAAATCATTCTACTCTTTTTACGATAATAATAATCTTCGTCTAGTTCGTTTTCATTTTCATTGTGATTTCCATTTTCGTTTGCATTTTCATAATCATCTGTAATATAGACTTGATTTGCTTTATCATCATTGTCACATTTCACTTGATTCTCACTTGCAGCTTGTACTAGTGTCTTATATGATGCAGGTGGCTGTATTGGTTTGTATTCAAATTGACGATGGAATTCCTCGAGACTGTCATCTGAAGATAGGTTATGATTAAATGCATTTTCTTTGCTGTGATGATGATTCACTTTTTGTATATCAAAAGCAAGTCCTCAAAACCACCAAAATAACTGAATACTAAATATTATCACCACAACTGCACTGATAAGTAATTGAATATAGGCCACGTATGTTTTCACTGATTCATTGATATCCAAGGGACGAAGAAATGGAATACATAACATTGAGACTAAAAATCTCGCAATTGGAAACATCACTTTCAGTGACCACCACGAAATCTTAACAAAATAAGGTTGATATACACACAAAACAAACAAGTCCACAACGGTCACAATAATCAATACCGTTACCTGAACGACACCATAATTTTGTAGTAGTCCAATAACAAACAGTTTTACAAGTAGCGTTAAGATATCATAAATAACAAAATTAACCCTCTGTGGTCTATACTCATGATAAAAGAATGCCCATATTAAAATCGTTTTGAGTGACGTATATAATCTTGATACATTCGTCGATTGTGTTAATCTAAGTTTTCGTCTAATTGTCAATAAGTAATGAAAAATAAAGTAACCGCATAATATAATCCATAAAACAAATGAAATAGATGCAAATACAATACTCGTGTTAGAAATTTTCATGTATGGCCGCGCACGTATCGTTGTAGAATTTAGTCCCTGTCCCGCATTATCCATGGAATCTGTTGTTGTATTTGAAGGATTGTAATTCCACCTGAAGGTATCGTCAGTTGTAGAACGCAAGTAGTTTTCATCTGATGATGCGCTCGTGGTTCCTTGACATGATGACTGAACACCAATCTTAGAACTAAACAGAAAAAACACTTGAAGGGATAATTAATTCATTGTAAGGAACATCCATTGCGTAAGCATCCTTTGCTAAAAGACCGTAATTCGAATAGTGCCGATGTTTCCCATTTATATCACTGGCGGCCAAGAATTGAAAAGTTGTTAATATCAAGAACGGCATGCCAAAAATTACCAAAAAAGAATGGAATAACTGACCCAATATAAGATATAAATTTTTTCTTGAAAGCACAGAAAATCCCTTGAAATTGCCCGGAACCTTCGCCTGTTTACTTGAAAATTTAAGCCAATTCATTTTGGCGAGAAACAACTTAACTACAACAAAGGCTTGGTTGAAGATAATGGTAATGACACTTATAATTAGCAAAGTTATCATAAAATTTGCCCAATTGTTAACAATTGGATTGTCTGAAAGTAGTTTTAGTCAAACTTCTTAAACCTCCCGAGTCCATTGTTGGATATAGGTGATCGATGTACTCTATAGGCAGTGCATATCTTTCACCGATAAAAGAAAATCCCAATAAGGCACACCATTTGATTTGTCCAATCAATGGTTGATAAAATCCAGGGTATGCTAAGTCAAGACCACCAATAAAAAATGCATATTGTAGGTATCCTATGATGCCCGGTAATGATGCATCAACCTGTTTTAATAATGCCAGATTACAAATGGTTGATGCTTTGAAAAGAAATGGGTTGGAAGATTCTTGGTAGGTTGAATATGCCATAGTCAATAGATTTACGACAACCGTAATTATTAATAACGCTAGAACCCCATATCCAACAATATCACTAATTATAATTGGTTGTACAGGAGTTATATATGACCTGCTACAACCAATAATCTGAGAATCTTCATCATTAGAAATAACAGTAAACAGTACCTGGTATGAACCCAATCTATGAAAATGATCGGCAATGTCAGCTTCGTAATATATGACAATTGAATCGTTGTAGTACAATGGACATTCAACCAATTCTCCAGTATTATTATTGAATATTCGTTCAATAGTCACATTCGATGAGCTTAACAGAGTTAAATTACTCGTCAAACTCTTGTCATGGCTCTCTAATATTGATTCACGTTTAGATATGGGGGTATTATTATATCCAACAAGACCAAATGGGTTTGTCATAGAGATTGTTTGGGTATCATTTGTTGTGGAATTTGA
>WWPN01000008.1:1800000-1982755 GCA_013177575.1 Candida sojae | reverse complement strand
AATAACTTGTGGTGAGTATCAACAAACCATTGGCAAATTAGAGTTGTTGAAAAGAGAAAAAATTTCAATTCTTATCCAACGAGAAGAAAGAAAAAAAAAAGAAAAAGAGGAGATTTTTCTTTAACCGCAATACCCTCCTGTTCTCTATTCAATTTACTATGCATCCAAGTATTGTTAGGTTGGTGAAACCACGTCGTCCTGTTAGGGACGTTTCCCCTATTCTTCCTCCCCTTCAGTTATACAGAGCTATTTTAAGAGCACATGCAAACATGTTGCCCCAAGATCTACGTTATGTGGGTGATCAATATGTTAAAAAGGAGTTCAAAGATCATAAGAAAATTGACAACCCACTCCACATCGTGGGTTTTTTAACCGAATGGCAAGATTATTTGAAGCAAATCGATGGAGGAACCTGGTTAAATGGGAAAATGAGTAAAGAAGATTTGGAAAAGATGTCCCCTGAACAAGTGGGGCAATTATACGAGTTGATGGAAGCTACCAAGAAAATTGGAGAAGAGACCGCCTAGACAGAAATATACATTTATCTATTTATCTATTTATCTTTACAAACCCTTACCGTAATTACCAGAAGCAAAGAAATCCATGATAACATTGACGATATTTTCCAAAGCTTCTAACCAGACTTTTAATTGTTCAACAACCTTGGCTTGATCAGCACCCAATTTTGCGAAAAAATCCTTTCTATATGGACAAGCTTTCATAGCCAACTTGAATACTGGTTTGACCAACATACCATGGTATTGGGATAAGGTTTTGGTGTATGCATCAGTGAATGTAACAGTCAACTCTTTCGATGGATCGTCAATAGTTTCTCTCATAGCTTGAGCAGTGAATTGTAAACCACGGGATAACCACAATAAACCTTGAGTGGCAGTCTTGGTTTTGGTCTTGGATTCAGTAAGAATCAAATCTTGCAAATTACCACTGTTGATTGGATCTTCTAACAACTTTTTACGAATCTTGGTGATATTTCCAGTCATATCGGACTTGACAACAGTAAAGGCGGATGACCCCAAAAGATCAAACAACTTCACCAAGGATTCGGAAGCTTGTAAAAAGTCAGCAGTGTCGATTTTACCATCTGTGACTTTAACATCGGCAAATGACTTTGCCATTTCATCGAAAAAAGTAGACATAACGAATGTGTTGTTTAGAGTAATAGTTGATGTTGACTTTTTTTTTTTTTTTTTCAAATTTATTTTTTTGTTGTTGATGTGTTCGTTTCGCGTATAGTAATTGTCTTGTGATATAATATATTATTTACAACTACTTACCATTCTAAATTATCCGCCCATCTAACTGTTTTCTTTTCAGAATTACTACTACTACTACTACTACTACTACTACTACTACTCCCTGTTGATCGTGACACGATTTGAACTCCAGAACTTTGTTGATCTTTGTAGATATTGAACTCTGTTTCGTTATAGAACCCATTCTTATTCACTGAACTAGTACTAGCAAATCTCTTTGGTTTATACATTCTAATTATGGCTATTTTCGGGTTCTTCTCCTCATTGGTAGGTATTTGCACCACTTCATTTTCATGTTCGGGTAGTGGATAGTCATCGGTATTTGGTCCATTCAATTCAGTGGCATACTTTGTCGCATCGTTGATCAATCCTGTCAGTGATTCAATAAGAAATATGTTTGACTTATCCAAAGTTTTGATAGAAGATTTCTGTGGTTGTATATGTGTATGCTTTGGTCGACACAAACGTTTTGGAGATCTGGTGGCTGGACGTTTGAGACTATTAGTAATTGGTTGAAGAATAGGTACTAAAGGCTTGGGTTTTGTGACCTTCGATGTTTGATCCCGGTTCTCTTTGTTTTCATCAAAATATCTATTTAAGCTAGGTAGTTTGGCATATGGACTATCTGGGTTTTTGAACCTTCCTTTAAACACTCGTGTTCGTACAGTATCATCCAATTCAAATGCATCTTCTTCTTGATTCAATTCCTGTAATAACTTTTCAATCTTGTTGTTGTTCAATCTCTTGGATTGATCCCCATGACGTTTTCGGTATGTTTCTCTTAAGTTACTAGTGACTTGAAATAGTTCATTCGTGATACGATTGGAGGTGGAATAATCTGGTGGTAATGATATTCTGTTGCTCGAAATAGACGACGAACATGATTCTTGTGGTATGATACCACTATAATCCAAATTAAACTCGTTACATAAATCATCGTCACTAGATGATGTATTGGCTAATAGACTCATGATGAATAATGGTAATGAAAGGAATGGCTAGTGGTCAACAAACATACAAACTTGTAATTTTTTTTTTCTCTTTTCCTTTTTCTTATTCCAGATGATTGCAATGTTTACATTTTGTCAGAAAACAGCCTTGTGCCACAAAACAAAGCAACAGACAAAAAAAAAAACTCCTCAATCCAAAAAAAAATAAGTGCTTACATTGCAATTCATCAGTAATCCACTAATGAGACCTCCGCCAAATTCCCTTCAAGAATACCTTTATCGCATGCTCATAGAATCTCCAGGATTTAATAATTGGGTGAGGAAAATACATGCAAGGGTTAATCGAATCCCGTATCAAGAGTTTCCGGATGCCTCCAAAGTCACCGAATTTGATGTCCATGACTTTAAACCTACATCGTGGCAAAAAGTCAATGCTTTTCGTCGTATTTGGCTAGAGGAGATGAAACAAGCATTCAAATTCTGGTAAGTGTATATTAATAAGAAAAACGAGTAGCTATATATTATCAATTAAATACAATCTTGGGGTTGGCTAAACTTTGTCTGTTAACCATCGATACGTCATCTTGTAATGCCATGATTACTTCTTTATTTGAACCAAATTTGAAGTTATCGGCTATAACATTCTGAGTATATCTCTTTACCACATATGGGTCCAGCTTGTTCAACAATACTTTACCTATAGACCAACTTATCACATATTTACCTGAAGATGTGACAATAGTTGTTTCCTTGGAATCAAGACCGGTGTTGAAATAAGCAGGCGTGAGTGTTATTGGTTTACCACCATTTTCTCTAACCATATATGCTTCATGTTCCGGTTTCAATGCAAGTCTTCTAGGAGTTGGTTTCTTGTCCTTGTCAAAATAATTTGTGAATCCCAACTTGCCGGCATTCTTTTGACCCTCCGAAATCTTGTTGTCAATTAATAACAAGTATGTCTTACAAGTTGCTAACAACCAACGACCATCTTTGGATATATCAATACCAATAATAGGATCTCCCAACGATGGCAACGCGGTTTTGGCATTAACACCCAATCTATCAAAAAGTCTAATATCCCCTTTACCACTTCCCAATGCAATGTAACCCTTGTCGGTGGTGGCCAAAGTTTGGAATTGGTTGTTGGTGGTTTTGTATGCTTTGTAGGTATTGTCGTTGACTAACTTGGTACCGCTCAATCTTGGATCAATGGTAAATAATCCATTTGAGAAAATACCAGTTAATGTTTGTTCGTTGGTTAATTGGGCAAATTTTGTATTTGGAGCATATGACTTGACTGGGACATCCTTCGAAACCTGCCATTCTTCAACTATTTTCCCACGGTTAAGATCCATCTTGTATAATGACTTATCATTAAACTCTGGATTTGACATAATCATAAACTGATCTTGTTGATGAAGTAGCATCTTTTCTGGGTTGAATGTTTTACCATGAAGATCAGTCAAGTTATTGATAGCAGTCTCAAACTTGAGCTGGCCCTCATCACCTTCACTGAAAACCCCCACCTTGTCACCTCGAACCACATATGATCTATTTTTGGAATAACCCACAGCTAAATTACTATTCTTTTCATTCTGACCTTTGGTCTCCCATTTAATTGTCCCGTCATGGTACTCTGAATCCTCGGACTCAGATTGAGACTCAGATTCTTCTTCCAACTCTGTGGCTTCTTCCTTGGTCTCATCGGTAATTTTCATTTCAGAAAACGCGTCAACAAAATAATCCTGTTCCTTGTTTTGTCCCCACTTGTCTTTATTCAAAGTCTCATACATCAATGAAAGAAACTTGTTTTGGAAATCAGCCAAATCTTTGAAACTTGGGAATTTTAATAACCATGAGTATGCTGCAACCTCACCCTTCTCCAATGTATAGTAATTGAAAATAAATGACAAATGTTCATAATTGAATGTGGGGTTCATATTCTTGCTAATTGTTCCATTGACTCGAATATCTTTACCGTGAATATAAAGAGTATACTCCCATTTACTCAAATCAATCAATTTTAATTCCATGTTAGGTTTAGAAGCTTGCAACACAAAAGTACCACTTTCAGCATCATACAAATGTAAATCGAAATTCTTGGTGCTATACTTTGTCTCACCCTTTGGTTCAGAAGCACCAGTTGATGACTGACCACCTGTAGCTCCGGTACTACTATCTTCATTATCAGAGTCATCTTTTCTATTGTCATTCTCGTCATCCTCGTCGTCAGCATCATCATCTTCTTCTTCCTCTTCTTCTTCTTCTTCCTCTTCTTCTTCTTCCTCTTCTTCCGACTCTTCAAGGTCTTTTAAATCTTCAAACGTTAACAACTCCATTTTTGGATTATAAATAAACTCTTTCAATTGACTCATGTTGTTGATTCCTAATGCACTGGTATGATATTTACTTTCATACAAACACTTGTAAATTGTCAACATAAACGATTCAACTTCACTATTTCTAACCTCTTCTTCAATCACAAACTCAAACTTATCGCCAAGATCACCATTCAAGTCCTTCCATGCAATGGCTCTAGTACCGTCTGGTTTATCTAATCTATAGATCTTCAATTCCTCCGTAATTGGAAAGACCCATTCATCTTTAGACTGAGATTTGGAATCGCTCAGGGGGATCAGGTCATCTAAATCGTCTTCTTCATCAGAATCATCAAATCCGGTAAATTCAGCCTCTCCTTCTTGATAAACTCTAGTGATACACAACTGAAAATAATAAGGACTAGTGGTTTGTTTGATTGAAGCAAATGCATCGTTGTAAAGACACTCAAGCGCTCCCTTTGGTGATTGAATGGATCGCGTAAGAAATAACTTTCCCGATGGAATCAGAGCAACCTCATCAGTGGTTGTTGTTCCAATGAATTTTCTAAGAAAGTTCATTATTACTCTAAACAGAAATAATAATAAAAATAGAAACCACTAAAATTAGAACGGGATGGCAAACAGAATTCCAAGTAGGTTATCTGTTAAAAGTCCAAGAGAAAAAAAAAAGAAAGGGAAAATCAAAACAAAAGACGTGTACATTTACCAAATTTTCTATGGACGTCTATACAACAAGAAACCACTTTTAACACCAACTTTGGTGTACAACAATTGAGCCCGATGGTTTTCAAATTGGGTACTCCAGTAGCATTTCTTGCAATTCATTCTGTCGCATTCATCGTAGACATATTCAATTAATTTTCTTCCCACACCATGTAATCTATTTTCCGAGGAAACAAACAAGTCATTGAGATAAAGAGCATTTTCAATTGTCCAGGTATTTCTGTGGGTTAAATAATTGGCAAATCCAATAATTTTTCCCGTGGAATCATCAACAGCAACAATGGAGTATACAGGTTCCTCTGGGTTGAGGAATCTGGAGAAGGTGATTTCTGAAATCTCCGGGGTAATCTTATCTAATGATTTGTAAAACTCAATGTATCCACCCGGACCTGTCCAAAGGTTTAACCATTCTTGTTTATCTTTCTCTTCGATAGGTCTAATTGTAACAGACATGTTTACAGACTAAATAATGAGTTTGCTCAATGGAGACGAAAGGAGAATTCCCAATCCTTTTATAATCTACCTTGATTTATTATTTTTTCCCCCCTCGGTCTTAGCGGGTACGCATTGGAATACCTATTTGGGTTAGTGGCTCATATTTCTGACGACGAAGATAAATTACTGATTAAATCCTTATCTGGTGTATTTCTCGACTCTTTACTTGATCCCTTCTGTGATACTCTTGTTGAACATTTCCTCAAAGTTTTTCACAAATTGTCCGAGAAAATTTAGAAACAATAACCACAAAAGATTTTCTTGAAGTTATCCTATCGGAGTAGTCTCATCCCGAACTGGTCAATTGTTCCTTACACAATCATCTACGTTGCAGCCATTTTGGTTGCTTTTCTTTTTTATGGCCAACAAAACTTCAATGGTGATTCACATGTCTTAGTTTTGAGTAATTAGACTATGACGTTAGAGTTTACACAAATCAGTCTCAACCATGTCCGATGACGAAGTTCCTTTTTTTTTTTTTTCTCTTCGGTCCCATTTCGTTTCTTTTTCTAACCAGTGCATCTTTCGTTAACCAGATCGATGCAATAACCTGTCAGGTATGAAGTGCCTTAATGGAAAAAAAATGAACCAAAACACCACGTTTATCGTGAGATTTCACCTATATTGTATACCGTTGTTAGATTTAGCCAAGATTCGATAGGAGTCTCTCCCACTTTGGATTTTCTTTTTTTAATTTAATTTATTTTTCTTTCGTTGCCGACTGATAAACGTTGTTTCTGCCCGGGAACAAATACCCATTTATCGCAGAATCCTCCACTAAATAAAAAAGAAGGATTACAAAATCACACAGGGGGGCGAGGAGAACATATTTTTTTTTCTTTTTTTTTTTTCTTCTTACAGTGAATGTAGTACTATTCTTCCGTCAAAAAAAAAACAAAAAAGCTAAAAGTGTTCTTAACCCATGACTACACAAGTAACTTAAAAAAAAAAATTACATCTCCCCGAAGTGAGGCGGTCATCTCTAACATAGTACATAAAAATAATATACCAGAGTATTGAATTCCATCTATGTAGATTGTGTAACTAATTTTTAAAATTTTTTTTTTACTATATAAACCCGTGGATTCCTCTGGAAATTGATAATAAATTTTTTTTTAATATTTTGGCTCCTTGACAAGAACTATTTCTTTTTACATCGTTATATTATAATTTATCATCATGGACTCTTCATCATACTGGTCATACGAAAACATCGTTCCAACTTTCAGATTGGATGGAAAATTAGTTATCCTTACTGGAGGTTCTGGTGGTTTATCTGCTGTTGTATCGAGAGCTTTGTTGGCTAAAGGTGCCGACATCGCTTTGATTGATATGAACTTGGAAAGAACCCAACAGGCCGCAAGAGATGTTTTACAATGGGGTGAAGAACAAATGAAAGGAAAAAACGAATCTCCTATCGGTCAAGTCAGTGCTTGGTCCTGTAACATTGGTGATGCTGAATCTGTTGAATTGACTTTTAAGGCCATCAACGAACACCATGGTAAGATTGCCAGTGTTTTGATTAACACAGCTGGTTATGCTGAAAACTTCCCTGCTGAAGAATACCCGGCCAAGAATGCCGAAAGCATCATGAAGGTCAATGGTTTGGGTTCATTTTATGTGTCACAATCATTTGCCAGACCTTTGATTCAAAATAACATGACTGGTTCTATTATATTGATTGGTTCTATGTCTGGTACCATTGTCAACGATCCACAACCTCAATGTATGTACAACATGTCCAAAGCCGGTGTTATACATTTAGCTAGATCATTAGCCTGTGAATGGGCCAAGTACAACATCAGAGTTAATACTTTGTCCCCAGGTTACATTTTGACTCCATTAACAAGAAACGTCATTAGTGGTCACACTGAAATGAAGACAGAATGGGAATCCAAGATTCCAATGAAGAGAATGGCTGAACCAAAAGAATTTGTTGGTTCTATCTTATACTTGGCTTCTGATTCTGCCTCTTCCTACACTACAGGTCATAATTTAGTAGTGGATGGTGGCTACGAATGTTGGTAAATATATCTTAAGTTTCTATTTATATTTATTTTGTAGATTAGAGTTTTTTTGGTTTCTTTTTTATATTTTTTTGTTGGGTCTTATTTAATTTAATACATGTTTCGTCATTTTTATTGTGTGGGGATGAACGTGTCTTGCTCCCGGAGTATTCTCTCGATATCTACAGTACAGTATGTTTGAAATTTACGAAACGTAAACAATAATGACCACAGAGTCACTCCGAAAAAAACTTAGAAAAAAAAAATAAACAGAAAGAACACACGTGATTCGGATGTTTGTTTCCATGTCCAGCCATGCTTAAATTTCGCGTCGTAAATACACATTGCAGTCAATCAACAACGGTGATTGTCAAAAAAAAAAGGTGAACAAAAATCCGTGTAACCTGAATTCAGACGTGTACCGATTTTCCTCTACTTTTAAATTTTAAAGAATTCCTTTATCAAAGTAGCTCTATACGAGGATGGAAACATTGTAACCCAAACTCGTTTCCAAGTAAAATTCATAGACTAGATATATAGTACAATCCGATTATAGCTAATACATTTGTCTTTATACGCTCCCAAGTTTACTTCAAATTACGTATATAGTAGAACTGACATAATCCCTATACCACCTTATATTCAAGGCATTTAATACTTTACAACAAATGTAACTTTGCAGAATAGTATTTTGCATAAGAAAACTTAAATTGGCCCTAATTTAGTATACTAAAAAGCCATCCAACAATGTAAATAATCAGAAATTGATAATGGCGAAAAAGGCAAGCATATTTCCCGAAATATATACTTTGTGTTAACTTCAATAGGTTTGTATATGTTTGCGCGAATTTTTGTTCACCTTCTTTTCTTTTCTTACTGCCAAATACAGTTGGTGGCTGACTAAAAAAAAAAGCTTTTTCTAAAAGTGAACCAGCTTCATCGCGGCTTAGCCAGACAAAATTCTCGTTATATCCATAGTTTTGTTGGTCTGTACTATATAATGAACCCAAATTTCCTTCTTCCTCCACCTAAGACAAATAACATAATCACTATGAAGAATAAAACTAAACATCATGTTTAAACAATTAATAATTTCCTTGATTTTGGCTACAATTGCATGTGCTACTGCAACTATCACTGTTACTTCCACAGTATCTGGTTTCACCAGTTTTATTACAGGTATGTTTTGAATAATTCGTATAATGCCAAAGAAAAAAAAAAAAAAACCACTAACTATTGATTTAGGTTCCACCGAATTGACCATTAATGATGAGGTAATCACAATAACTGGCCCAACAACGCTTAGTGTCACCGATGAATGTACCATTGATTATCTTACAACCCTCGAAAATCAATCCACATCAAATGCAAGCTCAGTTATCACAGAACCTATAGTTAGCGTTCAAACAGGCTCTTCCTTTACAACTCCCGCCACCAATGCCACAGTGATTGTTGCCAATGGTGCCGACACATTACTTGGAGGCACTGCTCTTGCAGTTGCCGGTATTGCGGTAATTATTGGAATAATGTAAAATATAAATTATAGAAACCAATTTTTAATCTACGTTTATAAAGTATCAATATATTATTTGCCTTCATAACTAAAGATTCAACCTATTACTACATTTTTATATCATAAAGACTTATTGTTGAAAAGCAATACGATAATTCTATATTCTTGAATATAATAAAATATACGCATTCTTTATATTCTCCTCTGTCCCAGCATTTAGCACCTCTTCATTCTTAATTTGTTTGACAAATGTATCATCTATTCTCCACCATACACCGGAATTATGAATGTCACTAGTGTAATGGCCCGCGTCGGCACTGCTACCATGATGGTACACTACAGCTTGTAGTTGATATTTAATCGGTGTACTTGGCTCACTGGCCAATACTTCTTTGGGTATTATTAAATCATGGTTATAATCTATCTTCTTTCTTAATTTTTCCACACCAATCTCTTGGTCTTTTAGGTAACTAAATCGTTTCAAGTGTATTATTAAAACATTTGGCAATTTTTCAATAAATGTTTGTTTCTTGACCTGTATCTCCTTGTTGTTGTTTGTATAGCTTATACTCTCAAGCTCGTTCAAGTGCTTGAATGCATCTTCAATAGTGTCAACAGTCGAAATATCCAACTGCACATGTTGAAATGGATCCAAAGTAATGGATCTTTGGAATGATGATGATTGTTTCGGTATCGTCACCACAGATTTAAATTGACCACCAAATATCATATTAAGAGGAGTTGGCTCGACCTCTATTTTTGTGGTGGTACTATTCTTCTTATTATTAACTTGGTTCCATTTTCCATCATCATCACCATCCTCTTCTTCTTCATTCTTAATTCTTTTTATTGTGGATTTGATGCTGAATTTGAATTTGGATGATGTTTCACTATCGTGCTCTTGTGAGTACATCTGTATTAATTTATCCACTTGACTGATACTCACCAGCTTTATTTCATTCAACATTTCATCATTCAATCCGTCAATATAGTAACCCAAAAATTCTTCAGCATCTTCTTGTTGACCCCATTTCAAATGTGAAAACTTTTCTTGTTTTGTCAACGATGAATAGAAATCTTCTGGAGACACTGGTGACTTTGAATCTTCTTGGAATTGGTTGAAAAAATTAATGGTTGCATCAAGCAATGGAGTAGGAGAAGTACCCAAACTTCCAATGGATTTGGTTTCTATAAGTTTTAACAATCTATTGAATGGTTCACAGTAAAGTAAGATCTGTAAAATAGAGTTCATGTAACAAATATTTCCAGAGTTTGTTAATCCTCGAGGCTTGACATCATATGTTGCTAAAGAATTAAAAACAGAATAGTTACTGTCAAACATAATCCTAAGTAATAATATTCCTAGTGGTTGTGAAGACTCGTTGTTAATATTGAATGAAGCTTCTGGTGTTACAGAGCGTGATACCGGTGTTGGCTGTGTAGAAGTCATGAATGCTTGTTTAGGTTTGATACTTTTCTTTGGTGTTGGGGCTGGTGGAGGAGCCGTAGCTTGTAAAAATGAAGCCCAATTACCGACCGGTGCCGGTGAAGGTGAAGATGCCGATGCAGATGCAGATGCAGATGCTCCTGGTGTTTCAGTTGTAGATACTGATTCTCCTGCAGGATGAGGAGCTTGGGGTGGTGGTGCAGAAGAAGAAGAAGAAGATGATGATATGGTTGATTCGTTGTGGGTTGGTTTTGGTGGTTTGGGCTGTCCATCAGTTATTAAAGTTTTGTTGTCGTTTACGTCTATAATTTTCATAAAATTGGTATTAATAATTACTCTATCATTACTTTCAGTGTGTTCCTCTAACATATTTCTTCTTTTTAGATCTTCAATTGAGCGAGATTCTTGAGTTAAACTGTGATTTTGAAGAAATGCATCTTTGGTGGTATTTACAAAAAAGGGAATATTCATGATAGGCTCCTCTTTTTTTTTTGGTTCCTTTGGTAGATGATGCTCAACCGGTTTTGGCGGTTTGTTGTTCTTGAAACTTTTTGGTGGGTGATGGTGATGGGGGTTGTAAGAATTAGTCATATATGGATGCTGATGTTGGTTTATTATAAAAGGTTGTTGTTGAGGAGGAAAATAGTGATCCGGAATATATGGAGGCGCATATCCAGTACCGTACATTTGATTCATCATGACCGGGTAGTTTCCTTGATATTGATAATATATTGGTTGTTGAGGAGGCATTGGTGGTATGTATTGATGGGGAGGGTATTGTTGAGGTATGTAATTGGAATATTGGCCAGGTGAAAAACTTGCTGCGTCTCCACGAAAGCGCAGAGATCCTGAATTAGAAGAAGATGATGATGACATAGGGTTAGAACATGGAAAAGTAAGTAGTTATGTAACTAGTTAATAGTCAATACGTTGTTGAAAATTTTTCTCACTTTCAAAACTTTTTCTGATTGTTGGATGAGAGAAAAAGAATGGCAAAAAAAAATAAAAAAAAAAAGAACAAACAAAAAAATAAAAGAAAATATTGGGTTGGGGTATGAATACAAAAAAAATATATATATTCCGCTGTAGTGGAATTCAATGATTAGAATAAACCTTGGTTAATGGAATGAAGAAATTACTATAAAGATCGATTTTTACTCGTTTTTTTTTTAAAGTGAGTTTATAGGACTGACCAATGTTTAATTGTCGTAGATTTGGTTGGCGGGAAAGTAATGTGATCATTCAGAGAGAGAAACTTGATTTCTTTTTTTTTTTTCCTTTCTTTGTTGTCGTTGAGTGGTTATTGAGCGATACACACGACTTAGATAACAACTTAAATAAAGAAATCGGAATTATACTTGACAATAAGAATTGCTATAATATGAGCGCATATAGGTAGTGGTGATAATGGCCTGGATTTCATATCTTGAAATAACTTCTGGAGAAACGTATCGCCCGAAACCTCAATAGTATTCATATCATCAATGTATTTCGATTGATACTCGTGGCATTCACAATACCAATTGGATAAATCGACGTGTATTCTGGGACCTTCTTCTCTGGGGATAAACTGTAATCCTCCTTTAATCAACTTTTCATTTTTCCAAGATAGTCCTAGCTTGGCCAACAAATGTGCAGTGTCCCTCTTTAGTACGGGAATAACCAATATATCCCATAATGGACCAGAGATTTCCAGGTTAAATACAAGATCTAAAGCATCAGTAAAACTATTTCCAAGGACCATGGATAGTAGGATAGCTTTGTCATTATCAAAGGACAACTCAGTAACCGTGGCATCGATATTCTGCTCTACCAACTGATTTCGTAGCAAATGATTGTCAACTGACTCTAATAATATATCATAAACCAGTTCACGTGTAATTAGTCCACTCAAAACATTTGGTAATAGATGTAGTATACTAGTATTCTGGTCTAGTAGTTCTTCCATGTCGTGTTTATTTTGGTTGCTTGGACGCAAGGAGAAGAAAAAAAAAATGTAAACATTTGCCAAAAATTTCACACTCCATCAACAAAACCTTTCTTTCCATACACGTCTGGGTAATAATGGAGACAGATTGGATTCTGCAACTTCCTTCTGAATTACAAGAACAGATAAATACAGTTATACGGAGAGATGGATCCAGTTTAGAAGCTTTCCGCAACTTATATGACTACCTCAATGGTGGAGTTGTCAAAAGAAGAAAAGTTTTGAATGAAAACTATACGATCTCACCAGAAACAATCATATTCGAGATCAACCAGATATCTTTCTTGTCACCAGTGAGAAAAAAGATGAACTTGACTTTGCATTTGATTCAAGATGGTGAAACATTAACCCCTGTGCTTTCAATTGTCAATCCAGCAAACAATATTTCTGAATACACGTTCACTGATTTGGAAATGGCCATCAAATTATGTGCGTTTTTACCTGTATTGGGTAATACCACGAACCCTTCCAAAAGAGGTATCTGCTACTTGTGCTGCTGGGTTCATGACGACTTTTACCCAGAAGATAGTACTGCATCAAAAGATCCAATAGTCTGTCAGTTAAATTTAGATTTGATTAAGAAACAGATGTTGAAGAATGGAGTTTTTCCAGCGGACTTTGAATCTCAGTTTTTTCATCCAAAGACGTCGGTCATATTGGATCCTGTTCAAGAGCGAATCATAGATCATTTTCAAAGACAGTTCAAAGAGTGTGGTATTTCCGTCATCAATTATTTACCAGCAACCTCTTTGTTCAGGAACTCGTATTTGTTAAACAATGATGATGCCCTTTCGCTTACAATCAATGGATCACAAACACCTGCAATTATAATGGTAGATTGCTACAAGGGTGCTAAAGATGGGGTGTTGATGTTTTTGGAAGAGAATTCAGTGAATCCTGCTTACATAATTTTTGGGTTCAAAAAGCCAATTTTGGTTTACCAAGTCACTCGTGTCATTAGAGCAAGTTATAGTAATATTACACGTCTGACATTCAACCTAAACATGTCTGTATTAAACAGCAAAGATGAACAAAGACATCTAGAGTTTAGCATGATTAGTGAAAAATATTATCAAATGATTGATGAGTTTATCAAATCACATGAAATAACTGATTCTTCTTTTACAAATGATGGTCACGAGCTCTCTAGAACCGATCTGATTGAAGAGCTTGCTGTTGTTGATGAATTCAAGCCCGATATTCCTGACGGTGAAGATGATGAAGAAGAGGATGAAGACTTTAAGGGAGGAGAAAGTGGCAGTGAGGTCGATGAAGAGTATGATAGTGCTGCTAAATCTGATGATGACGACGAAGACGGTGAGGGTAGTCACAGGGATTCTGACGATTCAGAAGAGGAGGAAGATGGAGTTTTTAGTAAAGCCAACGAGAGCGGATAGCGAATAATCGATAATATATAAATGCGTGTATAAATAGTAATATATACTGCTTAGCTTATTGGTATTTAGCACCCAATCTATCAAGAAGACCAAAGACAGCACCTCTTTTGTATGGGAGTTCCTTCTTAGCTGGTTCAAAGTCGTAAAATTCAGCCTTCTTTTCTCTTTGTTCACGTAACAATGATAATCTCTTGTTGAAAAGTTTTCTGTTGTTTTCAATGGTTGGCTCAATGAGGAAAAGGTAAGCACCAATACTAGAACCAATGGTTAAACCGTAACCAGCTAATTTGGAGGTCAACTTAGTTGGGCTCCCACTCATGGAAGTTTGTAATAATCTGACGGTAGTACCAAATACAGAACTCAAAAGTAAACCAGTGGCAGTAGGCATGTTGTGTGATTCGAATATGTAATGTTATTTTATTTTTCTTTGCTTATGAGCTTTATTTTTCTTTTTCTTTATTGGTTCACACCGATTCTTTTTTTTTTCTCATCTTTTTTCTGTTCCCGGAAAAAAAAAACGATTGGACATGGTGATATTGAGAATGAGACGACCTTTCCATCAATAATAAAATCTGTAATCAGATAAAATTTACTGGTCATAGATAAAGTATTCCTATTAGAGGAGCGTAATACATGAATGTGGTGATAACAACATCTTTTGTTTTAATTTTCCTCTTCATGTATGTTCTTCTATTGGATCCTAAGTGTATTGTTATCTATTAACCGCGATTATATTGTAACTAATTATTTTAGGCGCAAATATTTTTTTTTTTTTCTAATTTCCACTATTTATCTTCAAATTTCAAATGATCAATTTCTTTAAGGGTCACCCTTCAAGGGAATTACTTCCTACCAAAGCAATTGCTGATGCGTATAGCAAAGTATTGTTAGATTCGGATTATTTGTCCTACGATACAGATCCACAAAACCAACATCCTTTACAATATGGAACCGATCCAGGAAATTTGGAAATTAGAAAAACTGTGGCACTGTGGGTAGACAAGAGGTTTGGTATTCAAGAATCTGATCCTGATTGTATAAACCTAACTGCAGGAGCTTCGTATGGGGTTGGGAATATTCTTGCCTCAGTGACATCTCCAGAAATAACCCAAAGGGCATTCATTGTTACGCCAACGTATTTTTTGATCAACAGTTCCTTTCTTGATGTGGGTTTCGAAGGTAAATTAACAGCAATTGATGAGACTCCAGATGCAGAATATACTATTGATGTGAAACATCTTGAATCCGAGTTGGAAAAGTATTCTAATGGATTGGAACCTATACACGACGATATCAACATCAAGCATGATCCAGTAAGAGGAAAAAGAAAGTTTTACAGATTTATCATGTACTTGGTCCCAACATTTTCCAACCCAGGAGGATTGACGTATTCGTTACAAACTAGATACAAGTTGTTAGAATTAGCAAGAAGGTACGACATGTTGCTCATTAGTGATGATGTTTACGAGTTTTTGGATTATACGAACACTCAAACTCTTATTGCTAGACTCAATCATTTGGACAGAGAAACAGTAAGTAACATCTATGGAAATACTATCTCCAATGCTACATTTTCTAAAATTATTGCCCCGGGATTACGAATGGGATGGCAAGAAACTGCCACTCCGAACTTGGTCCAGCAGTTGGCTGTTACAGGTAGTAACCGTTCAGGTGGAACTCCAAACCAGTTATCGGCATTTGTTGTTGATGATTTGATCAAGTCAGGTAAGTTGGATGAAATCATTGAGAGTTTTAAGCAAGTTTACAGTGAAAGAGTTAGAGTTTTAAAAGAAAGCATTGGGAAGTATTTACCAGCCGATACCAAAGTATATGGTGGCGAGGGTGGATACTTTTTGTGGGTAGTTACTCCAACGGCCAATGCCTTTGAAACTGTGGCCGAATTGGCAAAACATGGTGTTGTTCTTGCTGGTGGAGAAAACTTCGAAGTCTTTGGTGACACCAGAAACTGGGGACAACACTGTGTCAGATTATCCATCAGTTATTTAACCAAGGAAGAGATAGAAAAAGGAATCCACATCTGGGGCAAGGTCTTGAAAGATACAGCTAGTTAATAGATTGTAATATAAATAATTCTTGGAATCATTACTTGTAGTTCGTTTCTTTAGAGCAATGAACAGAAGTCATTGCATACATTATTGAAAATTTTTGGCACAAATTCTGTATTAAAAAGAAGAATTGTTTTTGCAGCTAAAAGAATTAGTTAGTATTTATTTATAGACAATTTAATTTCTCATTGATGTAATATAAATCAGCGTAGATCTTGGTGTAATTGTTTGTTTTTGTTCTCACGTATGAATCAATTATAGGCGAAAACTTTATCATCATTAATATACTAGAAATAAGAAATTGAAGCTATAAGCATTCAATACATACATTCTTGTATAGGTATATAATTAAAAAAGAAAAAGAAAGAAAAAGGAAAGAAAAGTGAAGGGAAATAAAAGAAAATTTTTTCATCCTCATCCTGGCGTTTTTTATAGTGAGGATTTGACGCAACCCGAAAAAAAAAAAAGAATTCTGGTATTTTGTAATCTTTTATTTGCAACAAATCAAGAATTAAAATGATTAGAGATTGGCCATTCACATTTACAAGCATACAACTATCAGGATTGACGACCATATCTTATGTATTTGACTTTTTATTCTATTCAGTAGTATTGATTCTATCCGCTACATTAGGTCGAACACTTCCACCTAGATACCATGAGTTCCTGCTCTATGATATTTCACTTAGATTCACATATTTCCCAGAAAATGCAATCGCGGTTCCAGTCTGGTTGTTGACACTTATATCTGCTGGACTTCCACTTTTACAGTTCTTGGCTTTTTCCATATTTCTTCCCCTGACAATTAAGCGTCGAGTATGGGATTTCTTTGCTGGTATTTTATGTCTATTAGGAGCAATGGCAACACAATTACTTGCAACAGTGTTGTTGAAAAACATAATAGGATTACCAAGACCAGACTTTATTGCCAGATGCCAACCAATGTTCCAAAACATTCCCATCACTCGATTATCTCATGTAGGTATCTGCACGCAGCCAGATTGGGCTTTAGTACAAGAAGGATTCAGAACATTTCCAAGCGGACATCTGTCGACTATTTTCACCGGAATGACAATAACATCACTTAACGTTGCAGCAAGACTTCAAACTTTTGATAATAGAAACAATTCATTTAAAGTATTTCTTACACTTTTCCCAATCTTCATAGCCGCGTTTGTTGCTAGTACTCGTGTGAGTGACAATCGACACTTTTTGAGGGATATTATTGCTGGGTCGATTCTTGGGACTTTTGTTGGTGCCTCTTTTTATTTTCAGTATCACCCAAGTATATTCAATTTGACAAATGCTGGACGTTCATTTCCTCCACGGAGATTTGGTATTCAAACATTCTTTAACAATGTTGGAGGATTTTGGAGACTCGATGGAAACACAGACAGACTGTTGGAAGGTCATGATATTGAACAACTTTCTAGCGAACAACTTGGAGAACAAGTTCGAGTACAGAATATAGCAGATAACATACACGCTGTAAATAGGCTATTATAAGATCTTTCTTGCCCGATTTCGCGCTTGCTTGATTCGGCTAGCAGAGTGGTCAACCTCGTCATTAAACCTATCCAACATGAAATTCTGCTCTTCGACCTCTGCATTGATTAGTTCACCGATTTGACGTTGTCTAGCTATCATAACCCGTAATTGCTCTAGCTCCTTGTCCTGATCTTGGTGAATTTGTATTTGGTGTTGAAGAAGTTCTTTATTATCCAATGGCAAGGTTTCTGCCGTTTCTGTAACAGCCGAAGGTCTACCTCCCAAGACTCTTTTGGACTTTACAGGCCGTGGAGCATCATTACTCAATAGTTCATCTATTTTCTCTTGTAATTGACCAACTAGTTGTTTCCTCTTATGAACCTCATCATGACCAGCGTTTCCAATGGTTTGTAATAACTCGATCATTCTTGGCTGATACAGTCTATTGATTCGATTGTGGAGCAGAATCTTTTCATTCACCGTAGAGGCGGATTCATTTTGAATGTCCAGTTTTAGGTTTCTGTAAACATCATACCAATTTTTTTCAACAGATTCCAAATCTGCTCGGCCATTCGTCAACATCTCCTTGGTAAATTTAAAGGACAGGGGCAACTGCAAGAATGATAACACGTCTTTTTCGTTCTGAAGCGATGTATCCACTATAATGTTATTTAAAAACTCTGCCAAAGCTATTTTTCTTTCTTCGATAACATTCGCTTTATTCAACCAATGGATACGCTTTCCTGGAAGATCATAGGGGAAATCTCGGCTACTGATACCCAAATGCTGACAAAGATTCAGAACTAACAGTTCAAAATCCAGGTATCTTTTCTTAACAACAAACGATCGTAGTGGAAGTTTAACATTAATTTCATAATAAATGTTACCAGCAATTTCGGTGTCTGACGGAATAGTTATTACAGGCATGACTTATTGATTCTGATTATAGGACGTGGTAAATTATTATTTTTTTTTTATTTTCGTTTATTTTTGCTTATGTACGGAGAATATTCTTTTTCTTTGTTTTTTTTTTTTTTTTTCTTTATTTATCCAATTTTCGAATTACTTATCAAAGTCAATCAAATATGCCAACTTTTGTTATAGAGTGGTCATCGACACTTCCATATTCCATCGCAACCACTATTAATTTAGTATCTCTCTTTTTTTTTAGTTGACAACCTTTTAGCATGAATTTTTGATAGAAAATTTATAATTGCTATCACTAAACCAATCTTTTTTTAATATTTTTTAGTCTTCTATTATTTTTTTTTTACCCCCCACCGTTTGCTTCCTCTTTGTTCATTATCAAGACAGTCATGTCAAAGTATAAGTCAACCGCTGAAAATGAAAGCGATCCTGTAGAGAGCCAAACACACAATGGGTCTGATGGATCGCTTTCAAATATTCCACCACGTCCAGTGTCTCCAGCTGATGTTCCCCATGAAGACCTAGAAGCAACCCAATTAGAGCTGCAACCATTGTTAGACCCAGATGATCCACAAGTTTCACCATTGAAGTTAGAAAAGATTCGAATATTGAAAGTGATTGTCACCGCATTGGTGTATGTTAACATTGTATTATTTATATTCTTGTTAGTCAGTCAATTTTTTGCCGTTCCAGGGTTTAATAACCGGGGGAAATCATTCTTTGGACTATCCTTGACAATCATTTGTATAATGATTAATTCAATTAGCAATTGGTTTTTTGTTGTGCCAGCTTATTATGAAAGAATATTGGGCTATGTAGTATCATCACTTTTATTCATTGATTTGATTGTATCATTGTTGGTATCTCCATTAAGAGAGAGAATGGGATTCTTGGATATCTCACTAATCGCTTGGACATGCTTAAATTCATTGTTTAATTCCTTATTGGATTATTGGGTTGAAGAAGGGAAACATTACCAAGAAATCCGATTGACTGGTAGAATTGAAAAGAGGAAAACTGTATCCGAGTTGTTGATTATATTAGTCAAAGTATTGTTTGAAATCTTCATTTTATGGGTTGTTTGGTGTATCAGCTTATCGTTATGGCTAAACAGTTTTGACACACACGAAAAGCCGTGGGGAAAATTGATTCCTGTCAATAATAATCAATTTCGAGTTCATGTCGCTTGTTTTGGAGATGTTCATGGCAAATCTGATCAACCAATTGTCCTTGTTGAAGGTGGCCAATTGACATCCAGTGAGGTATTCCAAGAGTGGATAGAAGAGCTACACCATTTAGATAAAGTCGAAAGATATTGTATTTGGGATCGTCCAGGGTATGCCTTTTCAGATTCTGCCCCACCACCTGAATCTCTTGGTATAGTGACTGAATATTTGATTGAAGCTTTGAATAAAGAGAAAATAGAAGGGCCATTTGCTGTTGTTGGGTTTGACATTGGTGGGTTATATGCCAGGATGTTTGCCAGTAGAAACCGAGGTAAAATTCACTCGGTTTTGTTTGTTGACAGTTGGTCTCCTGATTTGCTAAAGAAATGGCCATTTAGTGGTAGTGGAAGAAAGAATGAAAATACAAATGTATTCAAGAATTCATTAGAGGTCATGGACAACATCACGGGACTCTCTTTGTGGCTTAGAGGGATCATATCTCCGTTGGGCATTGTACCAAGCTTACATTGGTTTTTGCACCCAATGAAGTTTTCAAGCAAAAGTAGAATATTTGGAAGAGACATGGTTCATCTGTCACGATACTTGAGGGCTAGATGTCAAGAACAGTTGGTTTCAGGGATTTTGTCGTACAATGAAGTTATGGATGCTGATATTGATGGTTTAACAGTTGCGGTAATTTCATCAGATTTCATGATTAAGAAACTGTTAAATTGGGGTAAATGGCAACGCGAGCTTGGCAAGTTGAGTACTAAAACTGCTGAATGGGTGGTAGCAGAAAATAGTGATCATTTTATATGGAGAAGTCCAACGGGCAGAAAGCAGCTACAACAATTACTATTGAGGTTAATAGGAGAACAAGAGTATATGTAAGTTAATAAGAAGAATACAAATATGGGTTGATAAGTCATGGTACCGACTGTGTTCAAAACTTAATCGGAAAATAAGAGAAACTGACACCAAAAAAAAAAGAACAGACCCAATAAAATAAAAATAACGACCGAAACAAATTTCAAACACAGTTCAACAAAATTTTTTTTTTCTCTCTTTCACTTTATTTCTTTCCACGAAGCTAAATTTTTTTTTTGTTGTTGTTGTTGTTGTTGTTGTCTATCTTTCTTTCATCACTTTTTTTTTAATCATTATCAGCACTGATCAACTTTTTCAACATATAAAAAGAACATGCCAGAAGGCTCATCAAAGACAATATCTAGAGATTCGGTACAACCACCAACAAGAACTAAATCAACAAATTCCACGCCACCTTTAAACTCACCTGGCTCGAGTCGTCCGTCATCCCCACTTGAACCGCCAACTCGAACCCAACAACAGCCAACTAGAAGACCATCATTTGGATTAAATTTTTTAAGCAATTTTGGAATGCGTTCACATAATTCATCAACTGAAGTACCAGCGGCACCGTCGTCGTCATTGTCACAACCTTTAATGTCAAATAGTCCCACGTTAGGAAACATACATCAATACGCACATGATGAAATGGCCGCCAGTAACCAGTCTGCCAATGCCGCAATTGGAGTATCACCAGATGGGCCATCTGATGATGTAGCAGATAATATGATTGATGAAGATGATATGGAAGAACATAACACTGAAGGAACGCAACCTCATGCACTTCAAGACGACCAACAAACACCATCACCACAAGGAGAACCTCAACCTGAAGCACAAGTACGATTTCAAGCACAAGGACAATCACAGCAGCAAGCAATTCGACCACCACATGATGCTACGTTTATTGATGAAGAAGCTAACAAAGGTGGGTTAGATAAGGATGGGCTTTATTCTGTGAGATTGACACCTTTGATAGATCACTCGTCATCGTCATCGGGACTATATTTTTCTCCTGTTATTCGGAGATTGTCACCAAAGAGTACTATTAATATTGGAAGATATACTGAAAAGAACAAGGCTGCTGCACATGCTCCTCAGGGTTCTTCGGCGCCGATAGTTTTCAAGAGTAAAGTTGTGTCGCGTACCCATGCATTATTCTTCTGTAATGAAGATGGCCAGTGGTTTCTTAGAGATACGAAAAGTTCATCTGGGACTTTCCTTAATCATATAAGACTTTCGCCTGCATCACAAGAGAGTTCATTAATGCCGGTTATAGATGGAGATATCATTCAGTTGGGAATGGATTATAGAGGAGGTACTGAAGAAGTGTACCGACTGGTTAAAATGAGGTGTCATTTCAATAATAGTTGGCAAAGAAAAATGAATCCGTACAATATTGAAATGTTTAAGAAGTTGCAGATTGGAGACAAGCAGGCATCTGAGTGCTCTATATGTTTGAATACCATCCAACCAGGACATCCGATGTTTATCAGCACGTGTGGTCATTGGTGGCATTATCGATGCATACATCCATTACTACAGAAGAGTTATCCGCTGTTTTCATGCCCCAATTGTAGATATGTATGTGATTTAGAGTACTTTTCTGAATCAGAATAGTTTTATATGTCCTCGATACTATATTATTACTATTAAACTAGTTGCATTTGGGCGATAATTGTAGAGATCGAATAGATACTCCTCATTATAGGGAAGTAATAGTAAGACTAATGCTGATAATTGAAAATCAGTGTCAACTGGTAATTATGTGATACCACCACAGAATTAAAAAGCCACCGCACACGAAAAGATCAAAACCAAAATCAAAATGGATAAGAAAAAAAAATTTTTTCTACTCTTTACCAACGAGGACAACATCAACAACAACAATACTTCTTGATGACAAACGCAATTAAAACAAAACACAATGGTACCATTTCTAAGATAAGAGGTGTGATTATACTAGTGACAATATTGATAATTTTACCATTTGCTACATATTATTATTTGACATATGAACAAACACCAACTGCGAGTCAATTTAGTGAAGAACCAATCGATCAACAAGTACATATATCGATAGTCACCGATAGTTCAAGAAAAATCCAGTTTAATATCGAGGAAGCATTCAGAGATATTGTACCTAAGAAGTATAGAGACCAATATGGAGTAAGCACTAGTATCAAGAATAATGTGGAATTGTTGAAACTGAACCATAGTTTAATTCAATCATCCGAAATCCCATATTTAATCAATCTAGATGAGATATACAGTACCAATGATTTGAATTATATTGTATATTTACCTCAAAGTGGCATTTCCATTGAAAATTCAACCACCAACACGTTCACCATTGATGGGTTTGGAACGATTGGGATATTAAACAAGTTGGACTTTGAAAAGAAAGATTTGTTGCCTCTTATAAATATATTCAAAGCGAATTTATTCAAAACATTGGAAAACCCTCAGAGAGGAATCAACAGGATAAGAGAAATACCAAACGAAATTACTGCATTTACCCCAATGGATCACAAGTTGGCAATTTTTATGCCAATTCTTGGACCGGTTATAATTACGATATTAAGTAGTATATTGAATTTCCATAAGTAAGGAGAAATTATACAGTGTATATACAAAAAGCGGAGAATGATTTTCATGCATGTACTTGTACTGTACTGTATGTGTGAGTGTATTTTCCCCTATGACTTAATATCCGTGTGTAGAAAAAAAAATTAATTGGTGGATAACGTAGAAGATCGGAACACGTTGACGTAAGACTTCGGAATAAAAGAATGCCTTTTTATCATAAATGCACATTTTATTTTACACATTGATGACATGTCATTTCATTTTTGAGTTGTATTCCTATGAATCAACCAGAAAATGACTCCAAGTACCAGGTATCCTACGTAAGACGACCAATTCACCCTTAAGAGGAACCATATAGTTTTTGTAAATTTTTACTGATTACTTCCTTGTAAATTCACAGATACATGTTTACTCATCTAGGCCAATCATTTGCAAAACGAAGAAAATAAAAATCAGACACAGGACAAATTTGTGATTATAACGGACACCTCATTTTATGTAATAAATCACATTCGATAGTAAACTGCCAGTTATTGGACTACTTCATATGGTAAAAAAAACAAAAATCCAACGGAAGGGTACACACTACTAGCAATTGACATATACTGCAACTACGTGACACAAAGAAATCATCATCCACAAAATTTTAACAATTTGAAAAAAAAAAAAAATCAGGCCATATTTGGCTCTGTGTGCAGTACCTATTAAGGAGTCAGTGCCATACACACATACTGTCGCATAATTTCTTTTCATTTCTCCTAAATAAAAAAAAGAAAAAAATGACCTGATATATATAAGAATCTTTTTACCAATTAAAAGAAGTAAAAAAAAAATAAAAAAAATTTTTCTTATAGTTTGGTATTTTTATTTACTGTAACAATATTTGTTAAGGAATCGACAACTTTTCTTTATTTTAATTACATTCAAAAAGTAACTCACGAACCCTATCAACTACAATCATATTTGTATTGACATCTTTCAATAGCTACTTGTTATCCAATTAGAACTTTGAGATAATTACCTACGTGTCTGTTTTCCACTAGCAGATTCGTTTATTTATTGTATCGCATTATATCTATTTATTTATTTATTTTAGTTTCCTTAAGACAAAAGACATTCCCTGTTATCGCCATCGGAAACAGACATATTGTATTGATATATATATTCTTTAATAAGAGTACAAAACTATTCTATCCATCAAACAAAAATGTTATCTCAATTTGATGCTCCATTAGGCGTTAGTAATACCACAAATAGGCAGCAGCAACAACAACAGCAACAACAACAACCTTATGCCTTTGATTTTGTTAGTGCTGATGACTTTTTGGATTCCATATCAGGGGCATTACCAAGTGATGGTTCTACTGATCCACAAACATTTGACAACTTGAATGTTTTGAATGCCAACATGTATTCTCCCATATCGGCCGTTAGTGGTGATGATTTGGAAATTTCCAATATGCAAAATTTGAATAATTATACTGGTCAGAACTTTAATGATTATTTGTCAGATAATTCCTTGGAATGTTATGATGGCAACAATATGGCAGCACCTAATAATAATATCAATGATGACAACTTGGATATGATTTTCAATCCATCCAACAAACGTTCAGGGTCAACTTCAACTAATTCAAGTAATAATGATGGGGCCACACCAATTTCTAATTATTCTGCGGAATCAATATTAACTTCGCCGGAACCACCAATGCTTAAACAAGAACCAGCTCCATATGTTAAACAATCAAGTTCGTCAACTATTGTTCCAAACTCAGCCCCAACTACTACTGGTAAAAAGACATCGAAAATCACCAAACCAAAAGCCAAGGATAAGAATTCCCACAATATGATTGAAAAGAAATACAGAACCAATATTAATACCAAGATCATGGCTTTGAGAGATGCAGTTCCTGCCCTTAGAATTGCTGCTGGATGTGATGATGTTTCCATTGCTGATTTAGAAGGGTTGACTCCTGCTTCAAAGTTGAATAAGGCTAGTGTTTTGACTAAAGCCACTGAATATATCAAACATTTAGAAGCCAAGAATTCCATTTTGCAACAACAAAATATGCACTTGCAAAGATTGATTCAGCAGGCTAACTTAAATCCACAATCCTTGCCACCAGCTCCAATGGCACCACCACCAGCTCCAATGGCACCACCACCACCACATCAACAACAAATGGTTCAACCACAACAACCACCTCATCATCAGCAACAACAACACCAGTTTGGATTTTACCCAACACAAAATCAATCTTATAATTCTGCACCAGTGTCTCAATTTGCATCTCCCGAACAATCACCTCATCAACAACCAGTGCAGGGACAACCAAATAAATTTTTATTGGGAGGAATGGCTGCTGTTATGGGTACCTCACTATTTGGAGGATCTGGTGAAAATGATTTCCGTAGTTTGAGTGCGTTGCCATTTTCATATTTATTCCCTAATGCACTTCTCAATCCATCTCCATTGACAGTTCAATTGTGGACCTTAACCAAGGTATTTTTAGTACTTGGAAGTTTAGCAAGTATTTTTATTCCTATGTATAAGAATGCTCAAATCAAGAAGAACGAGAGTGACAAGAAACAAGTTGAAGAACTGGGATCAATTGTTGATTGGGGATTGATATCATTTGGATTAAAGATGCCACAAAAATTGACAGCCCATAAACGTGACTTTATAATAAAGAACTTGCAAGGAGGTAACGATTGGAGTCAGTTGATTTCAGATTATTTCTATTTGAATTCTTGTGAGATTAATTTTGAGAATTGCTTTTTATCATTATTGATTGGATGTATGATTAGAGAAAAGTTTGGTGCTGTTTCTCCAATTTTAAATCATTACTTAATTATGAAGTCGTCATTGGTGTTGAATCTCGATTACAAAGGTAGTAATGAATCATTGATTCAATTGAATCGATTGATTGGTAAGATTGATGGAGTCTTGATGTTTAGTAGTGACAATTTGATTAAAAGGTTGACGAATGTATTTATTGGTAAACCAATCAATGCTGGAGTTGTTGATGGCCAAAACCATATAAAATATATTGATTTCTACCAAGAAAAACAGTCTGACTACTTTGGTATTGTTTATAATTGGAGATTATTGGAAATTATTCATGAACTTAACTTGACTTATTTGGAAGGGTTGACTGAAGATAAGAGCCAAATTTTGACTGATTTGAGTATTATGGGATCTTTTATTCAAGAAAATGGTAATGATGGTCAGTTGTTTAAATATTATCAATTGTTTAATAGTATTTTGAATGCTAATTATGCACCATATTTGTTTGAAAGTATCAAAACCAAAGTTGAAGGATCATTGGATAGATTTAGAGTTAGTCATGAAGGATTAGATTTGACTGATCATGAAATCCACAATACATCCAGCGAAGAAGAAGACGAACAAGAAGAGGAATATTACAAGAAGGTTATTGCTAGAACATTCAAGCCAAGTTTAAGATCACAAAAATCATTAATTTCATCGTTGAGTTTAGTTGATGAAGAAGAATTTATAATATTGACTAGTTCATTGGTTATTTATTATTACAAGAATGAAGAATATGCTCATGCCTTGAAGATGTTGAATTATTTGAGAATAAAAGGTGTTGAAGGGGTAAGTTTATTGGCATTTACTGCCTTGGTTACATTAATTAAGGAATTAATACCCGGTAAAATTGAAGATAATGAGAATTTAGATTTGGCCATTAAGATTTCCCGAGATTGGCTTAATAATGAACAATTGACAAAATACATAGAAGAAGGTGTTAAATCTAACTTAACCAAACTTGTCGTTAATAAAGGTATGATTGTCAATGGACTCGACATTAATGAAAATGATGATGAATAAGAGGAATTTTTTTTAGCGGACCATTTCGTTTTAAAGAATAGAATAAAACACAGATTTTTTTTTCCTGTAATATTATAGAGAACAGAAGTATTTGGAAAATGGTTTTTTATTTTGTTGTTTTTATAATTATATTATTGTATTTTGTTTTATATTTTTTATTTTACGGTTATAGTTTGAATTTCAATTAATTGGTTTTTTTTTAATTTCCTTGTCAGTTTTCTTGTTTAAAGAGGAAAATATGATGTGCAATAATAACACACGTATATGTAATGTAACCATGATGAAGAAGAGGCAGTTCAAAAATCCGAAGTCTTAATGCAGCTTCTAGCTCCATTTCTTGTGCCTACTTCAAATATGTGTTACTTGAGAGTTAGTTACACAACAAGGGCAATCAGAATTGCCCGTTCTAACAGAAATAATGATTAGGACGATATGTCGCATATTTGATGTATCATTGATTATTGGTGAGTATGGTTATGAGCTGATACTCATATTGTAAGTTTTAAATATTATTACAGTTTATCTCCTTTTTGTATTTGATGTGCGTATGTGTAATAAATATTACATCTAATCAATCTGAAATTTGTTCTCCTTTTAGAAAAATTAAGTAGAATTTAATCATTGTGGGCGTTTTGGAAAGTATGCAATGAGTAAAATTTTCATAAAAAGAAAACCGCCACCGTAAATTAAAAGATAAATGTTTAAAGGAGGCTGTACCTGTATTTGTGGTAATGAGATCAATTTGTTAGTTTGTTACTGATTCCAATGGGTTTTATTTGAAGTTAATAAATTGATATTTGGTAAGATTTAGTTTGAAACTATAGAGAAAATTGTAAATGCTATTCTGTTTCTATTATATTTCACTATAAATAATTTACGAGGGTTAGGGTACTTCAAGGGAATGGAAAATGGGACACGATTTATGTAATAAAGAGATAAACAAAAATAAAAGTCGTTGTTTATAATTTTTAAGAGTTTTGAGAAATAACCGAGGATAATATTTTTATGGAACAATAAATAAACTCCATAGAGAACTTATAAAATATAAAATTACAGTAATGATGTATAATCTAGAATCTAGATTATTACGTGTACCCTTGTACATAATATATACCAGATACACACATATGCACACACACGCCCACTCATACACACGCATATTCACACACACACACACTTACACAATTTAATTCGGTTTACATCAATAGGTGGGGCACAATTGTACTTCCATATTGAAACCTCCGACGGTTATAAATATTATTTTATTTTTATCCAGTAATAAAAAATAAACTAGGCTGGTAGAAATTCACACATACGAGTTCTTCCAGTCATAACGTTTTTTCAATTTACAATATGTAAAAAAATTCGAGGGTTTTTTTTTTAGTCTTTTTTTTTTATTGTTTGCATATTTGTATTACTTAGCCAATTACGTCTAATTCATCTGAATTACTAAAAGTTTTAATGGAGATGAAATTGATTTTGTTATAATTTTTTTTTTTTTTATTTCTGTTACATCTCGTTGACTTTTTTTTTTGTTGTTCAATTCTTGTTTTTGGGGCTAATTCTTGATGATAAAAAATTACACGACTCACAAAAAGAAGGTCATGATGTGAGAAAAAAAATCAAATGTTGATGACGTATGGTTACACATTTGGGACATAAATCCATCACGGTGCATAAGGCTTTTCTATGGATATAAATTTCTTTTCCGAATTACAAAAACTGCTATTCGTGTATTGTTGATCACTGAAATTCCACGACCTTAATACAATATGTTTTATTGTTTACTACAAAATAAATACACTAAAAGGTATGAAGAGGAGAACAAAAGATAGACTATACCTCGTAAGTATTTACAGTATGGTAAATTCAACGATTAACAAATAAATATAACTCTTACATACATATTTGTTTACAACTTCAGGGTTATTTTTTTTTCGTCTCATTTGTTGAAATATAAAACTATTGTTCTATTACTGGAAATGAATGTGCCCCAAAAAAAAAAAAGAAGACACTATAATCAAAGTATTATTTACACGAATAGCAGTTTAGGGAACGTATTAAATAGAATAAATACAAACCCATTGTTGCCCTCATATAGTTCGTAGCTGTGTTCATTTGGGATTAGTTTAATTATCCGTAATTATATCGGACACCAATGAGAAGATGAGTCAAGATGCACGACCGATAAACAAAATTGGACAATTAAGTGCACGACTTGTATGTGTACATTAAACAAGAAATTACCAAAAAATGAATACCAAGAATACTTCATTATCCAACATTTCTTATTGTTTCTTATATGAAATTATTTCTGGAATATTCGCATTTTTTTTGAGGAATGTCTATTGTTGAAAATTTTTTTTCTTTATATTGAATTTATTACCTGTAACCCTTTATAATCTAAATTAATGATCCAAAAAAGAGGATTTTTCAATTATTTCAATTATGGAGAAGAAAGGGTAACTTCAAAACAGGTTAAAAAAAATGACAATAGTAGAATTACGGTATAAGGTTAAAAAAGAACTGTTTTAGTGATTTTTTTTTTTGTTTTTGGCTTTGTTTTTCTATCCCTTTAATGTACATTATTGTGGTTTTTATTTTTTTTTGATTAAATTCACTTGCATGACAATATATGCAAGTTATCATCATTATCTTCATCTACTTCGTGTTTTTAATTGTTCCATAAAAATTTTGTGTAATACACTGTAGTTATTTTTCCTTTCTTTGTTGTGCCCTTTGTAATTATTATTATTACAATAAAATCGTGACCAAAAATGTCTAATTTAACAATTAATTATTTAACTATGTATATATATTTGCGTATCTGTGTGGGTATTCATTGTTTAATCACATAGGTCTAAAGGGCTTCAGGGTCAGTCCCCACTTCTCACTTTCTCCATCTCCATCTCCATCTCCATCTCCATCTCCATCTCCGCATCCCTCTCTCTTTTCCTCTTCCTCTCCGTTTCAGCATTGGACAAAGTATAAGAATATAAAATTAACTCATTGGGAGATAAAGATGAAACAGGTTACAATGGTTGAATAATTATTATTATTATTTCGTAGAGCCCGATTACTATTAAACAATGTAGAAATGGCGCTTTCATAACCAACATCCATAATCAATCATTATAATGATTCACAAAGCATTAAAATGAAACATTTTTATTATCGCCTGGTTGTCAATCCATTTGTAATTGACATTATGAAATACGGAGTGTTTGATTATATGTAATTAAAATTAAACCAAATGACCCAAATTAAATAGAAAAATTGTTGATGTAACAATCATTATACTAATAATAGAAGCCGTTACAAAAAAAAAAATAAAAAAGAAAAATGTACCCATATCACATCGTTTCTTGTAATAACTTAAAAAAATATTGTCCATAAGTTACATTAATGCAATTTGTACATATTTCAATTTCGCCAATCTTTGTTGTAATGGTGAATGTAATATTCATCTAAGGAGGTAAAATGCACCTCATCACGTTTACACCATATGCACCTGTCCCGCCTCCTTTAACCTTCGACTTCAACTTCAACTTGGACGCAAAGACACAACGAAATATTAAACATAAAAAAAAATAGAAATACAGAAAAAGAAAAAAAAAAAGATGAGATGCATTATACATGAATAATTATAACTGAGGGAAATTGGGAATTTCAAAATGATGTATAAGAAAAGAAATAAACATGATCAACTAAACCTCAAACACAAATGATAATCATAGTAAACATGGGTGATGTAAATAATTTACATACATAAAAAAAAAGATCTAATAAATTAAACTGCAAATCATTGACGTAATTATTGGATATATATGTTTGATTGCCTAATTTTTGAATTTTGTGTGGCATTTTGTAATTGCAAAATAATACTATCTTTTTTTTTAAAGAAAAATAATAAATTATCCATCTGTTATGCTACCGTTAGTGGTTTATAAAATATCAAATAGTATTTTAATTATGCAATTCAAGTGTATAAGCCAAAATTAATGAACACCAAACAACACGATAATTTTTTTTTTAAAAAAAGAAAATGAATCCAAAGCCACTATTTGATCAGGTTTTTAGTTAATATTCATTTCTTGTGCACTTTAGTCCATACAGTTTATTTTGGTGTTCACATTTCCACATCTTTTTTTTCCTGGAATATGTTTGTGTTGTGTGTGTTTTATATTTTATAAATGACATATACTAAAAATCTGATTGGTTTTCTTATATAAGCAGACGTATGATATTTATTTTTTCGGTTAATATTATAATTAGTGTCCGTGAATGTACAATTTAATTTGCAAGGTTCCAATTATTCAATTCACAGTTCACGAGTATCAGTGCATCATGAGGTTCAGAAGAAGAAGAAAAAAAGTAATGATTAATCCTAACATTAATCATGATCAAATTTGACCTTGATGATTTTTGTTTTAGTTGGAGAATTACCTTAATCTTCTTCCTCAAATGACTGTAAGAAACCGATTAAAGAAAACCCTTGGGATGATACTAGGGTGGTTAAATTACATAGCTTGACAAAAAAAATAAAAAAGGAAAAACAAAGCCTCCAAAGGAATAATTGTAGAACAGAATTTAATACGAATTCAAAAAAAAAAGAAAATAAAAATAACCAAAGCAAAACTAATTACACCTTCTAATTTTAACTCTAATTTTAATTTTAATTTTAATTTTAATTCTAATTTCAAATTTAGGTGGAAGTTTCTTTTTTTTTATTATTATTATTTGTTTTAGTTTCTACTACGTTTTGTAATTTAAATCATTTTTAGTGATTCTAATTCCAGGAATTTGAGATTTCTTAATTTACTTCTATTCCATTTAAATACACAATGATATTTCCCTGATTTATTTTCCTCCCCACTTTTGGTGAATTTTTTTACAAAAAAAATTTCATCCTACCAACATTTAACTTTTCATAAATTATCATTACTACTTGTTTCAATTTAAGACATTAGGTCACACGTGATTGTTGCAAAACTATTTTAAAAGCAAAACTTTTCTACTTGTTATTGTAGTTTAAAAGCTATTTAGTATTTTAGGGTTTGCTAATAATTTTGACATCTAATTTCGACACTCGCCAAACAAACAAATAAAAAAATTACAAAATTATAATAAATAAAACTTGCGACATTTTCCACCCAGTGACGCGACATTCTAAATTTCAATTTTTGTGTGTCTAAAATAAATTCCTCCCCCCCTCCCAAAAAAGGCTTTTAGTTTTTGTTTTTGTTTTTGTCCTTAGAAAACAAAATTAAAAATTTAAATTAGCCCGAAAATAAAAATACAAAATTTTTTCATAAAAAAAGGTAAAGAAAATTTGTCCACTTTTTTTTGTTGCCTTTTGGTTTTTTCAATTCAAATAAATAACAACCAGAATTTCAGTGTCATAAAAATTTTGGTTATTTTCTTTTTTTTTTTTTTTACCTGCATTGAATACCACCAACTTTACTACCAAATTCCATTCAATCCTTCCAATCATCAACCTACTTTCTTTCCTATTCAACACCAAATCCCCTTTTCATTTTTCATTCATTCTAACTAGTGTCAATTATTTAACCAATCCACATTAGTTTGGTTTGCATTCATTGTCTATTTTCTAAAGTCGTTTATTTTTTTTTTTACAACAACGACAACCCAAAGTCGAATTCCTTATCCTTAGGAGACACAAACACATTGACAACTCTTTTTTCCTTTTTCTAAGCCAAACAACATAATAAAAAAGGGTTCATTTCAATTCAATATTTACAAGTGTCACGTGTTGGCAGTATTATTTATTTCATATTACTTATCACTGACATCATCCTTGTCCTTATCCACTCCATCATCCACCTCAAATATTTACACTTCGGGACAAATAATATCTTAAAATCGCTTTGTCAGAAAAATTTCTCGCTTTTTAAATTAAATTCAAGAGCCAAAAAAAGACGAGCCTAGTAGGAAAAAGAGGAAAAAAAAAAAAGGGAAATTGTATTACAAAAGAAAATACAAAGGGTAGAAAAAATCTAAATTTTCAATCTAAATAAAAGAAAAACAACACCATACAAGAACTCCTATTCATCATGTCAGATTCAGAAGATTCTTCGTTGGATGTTAATGAATATACTATTAATGACTACTACAAACTAGTCAAGCCATTACTACAGGCAAGAAACTCCAATACAAATTATTTGAATGAACATAAACTACTAAGAACTTTGGTTGACTTTAATTTGTCTCATTCTTTGTCACTAAAAAATTTGTCGAAACGTGAATTGGAAATTGGTGATCTAATTCCGACAAAAATAAATTATATCGATACTGTAGTGGTCAAATTCAATTCTGCAGATCCCGTTGCTTTTGCTCCTACTACTGGCATTCCTTCTACCACTCATTATGCTGGTTGTTTTAGAAATAGGTATGTCGAATTTTGTCCGCATTTTGCAATTTCAGCTTATTTGTTTAGTAGATTTCATATACCTGATGAATATGGCTCGTATGAGTTTATATTTAGTGATTCTTCCAAAAAAATATCGTTGGAGAATGTCAAACTAATAAAAGGTAATAATAGACTCTCTGCCATTAGTTATAGTCAACAACATAAATCATCCATTAATGCATTAAGTATAAGTGGGTTGAATTACAAAGACATAAATCTTACTAAATTATTATCAACCCATGATATTGAAATCTCGGAGAAAATGCCCTCAAAATCAATCGAAGGTTTAAATAGTCATGTCATCTTGAATTTATCTGGATTTAAAAGTTTTGAAGAGTATAATTTAGTGAGAAATTCTTTAGAGCCTCCTCAAGCATTATTGAACAAGATTTTCCCCTTTGTTGATGAAATTAATCCAGAAGGTTATTCTAAAGAAATGTTACAAGTTAAGGAATTGTTAATTATGTTGAGAAAAAGTTTGGTTCAAGATATGATTATCATTAAGAAAAAATACCCATTAAACCCATTATCAAAAAGTGATATATTCAATTCAATGGAATTCTTACAATATTTAAACTCAGTAGAATCTTCTAATCAGTTGGACACCATTATCAATCAATCAATGTTTAGTCCAGATGATGATAAAACTGAAAGTGATGTTGATGATACAAATTCCTGGCCATCTGTGACCCAAGAATTGGAAAATAATTCCAAAGATTTGAATAAAGTCATTGAATTACAAAATAATAAAATTAAGAATTTAGAAAATTCAATTAATAATATTTATAAAGAACAACAAGAAAGGACTAATGAATTATTGTATACATTCATTGAGAATCAAAACAATATTTTTTTATCTCAAAGTGAAGTATTACACAAGATTTCCAATTCTATTAATGGATTGATAATTTTGATGACTTCACAGAATAAAAATTCCTTGATTTTAGCCAACCAGACTTTACAAGAGACATCTAATTATATTAAAACAGTTGAACAAATAAATCTTCAAAAAGGTGTTGATAAAACTGTTGAATTATTGAAAAATCTTAACCAAATTCAAGGTGAAAAATCAATTGAATCTTCCCAATCAATATCTACTCCACAGCAACCAATACCATCACATCCTTTTATTACCACAAATACTGTTATATCTACTGGTACGACGGCATCAACCCAACCAACAATTCAAGCATCGGGGGTACCGCCTGAAGCTACACCCCAACCACAAATTGCCTTGCAGTCATCATTATCTGCAGCAGCAAGATCATCACCACCATCATCATTATCAATACCACCACATCAAGGTACTGGTCAGCCAATACCTCCATCATTACAACCACAACTTCCAAGTCTCTTGCATCAACCACCACAACTTCCAGTTACTCAATTACAACAAACAATGCCTTTACAAGCATCACATCAATACTATTTGAATCCTTCGAATACCCCTCCTCAACATAGAGCTACACTAATTTCGCCAATTCCACAAATTGCATTGCAACAACAACAGCTGCAACAACAACAGCAGCATCCACCTATACCAATGACTCCTCAACAGATGGAGAGACAACGAGCATTGCATAGAAGGTTATCTCGACAAGCCACCACTTTATTTGAAATGTGGGATGACTTTAAGGGGTTAGAAAAAGAATTACGTGATCATGATATTACTGTTACAGAATGGTTAAAGATTCATGGAAGCTCTGAAAGACAGTTTAGACATACCAGATTAAAAATCATTAAATTTATAGAAGAAGAAGCAGTTAGAAGAAGAACCAGTGTGGAATACATTAAGGAAAGGTTACATAATAAAATGAGAAATAGAGTTAGACCATGGACATTAGATGAAGTTCAAAGAATGTTGACTGCTAACAAACGTATTGATCTTGACGATAATACTTAGTTGATTAATAAAGTCATGTATTTTCATAGGAGGGTTATTTTTTTTGCATATATTTGTACCCTTAAGGGTGTACAATTTTGTATTATTATTATTATTATTATTATTATTATTATTATTATTATTATTGTTGTTATTATTAGTATTATTAGTATTATTAGGAAAGACTGGAGTATATTAAAAAGAAAATTTTATATAGAAGAAAAGTTTGTAAATATTTCTGTATCAATAATATTTGCTGTACTTTATTAGTTGCGGCATTAACTCATTCATTTTAATTTTTTTCTAGTTTTTCAAGGGAAAAGGGTTTTTTACTTGAAGAAGTGATCCATTAGAAAACAAATGATCATGAAAACGATATCAATGGGGTCTTGATATTTGAAACAAAATGAAAAAGCCCAAGTACAAATTCTCATAGGAAACAGGGGTAGTGACAAAATTCTAAAGGGGTATTTTATGGCAATGTTACATACCAATGTCAAAAAAAAAAAAACTTGTGAAACTGATGACTAGAAATACCACGAGAGTATGTACAGTATATAATAAGGATTAATTCAGTGTGATTGATTTAATTTTCTTTTATCAAGAAATGAATTGTATTAGAATTATTTATGTGGGAGTAATGGTATACTAAATATTTGTAATCCTTAGAATTACAAAATTCGATGGAATAATTTAACTTAAGATTATACGATGTCTAGACATTGTGTACATTGTATATTGTCTGGTCTATTGATAAATTAAAAGGAAAAAAAAAAACGACATTGTAATTTAAAGATGTAATTCCCAATAGTATTGGGTTTTTGAAATTCTTATGCCCAATGTCTATTTTATTCATTTGTATTTTATTTTATTTTCTTGTGTTACATGTCGCAAACAAAACAAAACAAGAAATCTGATGACATTTTTTTTTGTTTCATTTCGTTTAATTCATTTTATATGCAGCGCTTATTAAACCTCTCCAACAAAATGCAAAGAAACAAAAAAAGTAGCTTTCACTAAAGAACGCCAAAAAAAAACAAACACTAAAAGATAATGTATAATTTGAATTACCTTCCCACTTTATGCAATTTAAGAATTAACTTTTGTATGTTTAATCACCTTATATGCTTTTTTTTCACTGTCAAATGAAACTGAAATTTATATCATGGTTGTCCTGTCAAAGACCTTTTAAAAGAAAAAAATTTGAAAAATAATATTCATGTCATAAATCCTATTGAATATTTTGGGTGCAAAAATTTCAATTCTTTACCATGCAACACGAACGAATTTTTTTTTTTCTCCTTCTTGATAATTTGGTGAGGATGTCATATTTTTTGTATGGACTAAAATTTTTTCCCCCATTCATTGAGTGTCTAAAAAAAATTACATTAAAACAACAAAACTGATTATGGGCGTGTGAACAAGACAGAAAAAAAAATAATATTATCTTCCCTCAGTTTTCTATGAAATTAAATACGTCGATCACAAAAAACGCATCAATATGGATTATGTATCAAATACAGTTCAAATGATTTGTTCACTATAATTTTAAACCGTCGATCTTTCTTTTTTACTCTGTTTCATGAATTAAATAATTTTCTTTCCTATTACATGTAAGAAAACCCTCTTCTTAACGATCGATCGTCTTTAATTAAAAAAAAAAGAAAGCAATACATGCTTTTTTGAATTTGCCACTAATGGTAATATTATCTATTCAAATATTCCCCTTACCAATTCTGTACTTTAAATTTTCTTTTAAAACATGCATGGAAGCCCTGGTATATCTCTGTATCTGATTTTTTTTTTTTGGAGTCTATATGTCCCCTGTTTTTTTTATTGCTGAATTGAAACAACTATGAAACCATTTGCTTGATTGAATTGTCATAAATTATCATGACAATACCAACTTGACCACTACAATATGTTGCATTTTTTGATAATTGTACAATGCCGTTTGTTTCTAAAATTGTGACCCCTTTTATTTTTGTTTGCGGTATCTGGTGGAAAAAGAAAAACAAGGAGCAAGGAACAAAGAAATGTCGTCCTGATTGATCTACAAAACTCTTTTTAACAATTCGATATGTAATTCGATCACAATTATGGAATAAAACTTTATTTTGTGACATTACTCAAAATAGAGAAAACTTCTTTGTCGTTTCTCTTAACGAACTGGAAGGGAGGAGGAGTTTCTCTAAATCAGTGGGTCCCGTATTGTTCTTACCTCTCCAAAATAATGCCATTAGTGAATTTCATTCACCTCAATACAAAATCTAAAAACCAAGCAAGGAAGTTATTCTCTTTTCTAGATTTAATATTAATAAGATCACCTCTTCTGAGTGTCAGAAGATTTCGTCTCATTCAAACGTGTCGCAGCATTGGACAACCTTTATTGTTGCTATTGTTGAGTCGATTGCATAATGCTTTTTCATGTGTAATATCTTCTGTCTATGTACATGTATAAGGCAATAACCGCATATACCGGGGCCCAGAAAAAAACTATGATGATATCTGTTCAAGATTAGAATGTTGTGCTTCTTGCTATCCGTCGTCTAAAAAATAACATACATAAATATAAACAAACCAGAAAAAAGAAAAAAAAAACTGTTTTACTGTACAGTATGTATAATTATTTATTATTTATTTAATTCATTTAAACATATGTGCAGTATAAATTTTGGAGGCTGTCTTAAAAGTAGGCATTTCGTTTTTAGATATCTATAGATTCAAATGTAAATGGCTCATAAGCATATCCTTCACCTTGGAAAAACTTTGACATGGCTTCAACCCAATGTAATCTTAATGAATGAAGCATAGCCGATGTACCTTCCATTAATACCAATATACAAACAGTCAACAGAAACCACATGGCAAATAAAACTACCGTTGCAATTATACCCACTGTACCAGTTCTACCAAATGCATTTTGTATTGTCATTGACCATAAAACTGAAGATAATTGTGCGTGAGCTAATGAAAGTGCCCATAATCTTAAATATGATGCTGTATGACTAACACAATTTAAACAAAATTCAATGGTATGAATAACTTGATGAATAACAATATCTCCAAAATTAAATCCATCTTCACCATCTTCTCCATGAGCTGCAGAATGAAACATTGGCTCAACATCATTAGGAAATTGGAATTCTTCTTCGCCATTATCCTCATCATAACTATCAAATGGATTTTCTGGTGGATCATGATTAAGTTCATCTGATTGTAAATCAAGGGCACGTTCTTCTTCATGAATTAAAAATGAATGATGACGTTGGGAATGTAAATCACTATATCCCAATTGAATAGCTTTATCATTTTGTCTCTTTAAAATCAACGGCTTATAGATTAATAACCATGGAACACAAATAGCAGCTATTAATACCAAAATAATTTGCACAAATTTCTGACCTGGGTACAACTGCTCTTCAATTGTACCAGGTGATAAAAACATATTAATCAACATATTTAATAATCCTGGTGGTTGTTTTTCAATTCCAAACCAATCAACTGACCATTTGTAAAGAATTGTCAAGGCTAAATATCCAAATATACTTTGCATAAATAAAAATCCTGGAATAAAATTACCAATAATATCAACTCTACTTTTGAAAAACAAATAATTTACCAAACTAAACATCAATGAATAATTCATATGAGTATATCCCATCAACACAGACAATTTCATCTTATATGAATTGGTAAATAAAAGATTATTCTCAGTTCCATGCCATGCCCAATCCAATCCAAATGGATAAGTCTTACCCGTGATTTTTTCCGCAACCAATGTTGCCCCTTTAGAAACATCATAATTCTTTGGAATAACATATTTCCAACCTGATGAGAAAAGATTCATTGATTTCGAGAAAATATCATTATAAATAAATCCAGTGTATATGGAAAAAACTCCCATCAATAAAACAATATACCTTCCACTATAAGCCATATCGAAAATTTCATCTCTATTTCTCATGGCCCCAATCAGAACTTCATTTTTTATCAAATAAAGTGCCACAAGTAACACAATAAATCCATGTCCAACATCACCAAACATAATAGAAAACATAAATGGGAAAGTAATAATGGTTGCAAGCCCCGGATTAACTTCTTGATACGTGGCAATACCATAAGCATCTATAATCAGCTGGAAGGCTGCAGTAAACTTATTAGTCTTATGAAATGTTGGAGGTGTACGATTTGTTGAAAGTTCATTCACCACAGCAATCAATGAACCAACCTCCTCTTCATATTCTTCATCTTCAATTTCAAACCCGGTTAATTCTTGATCGCTATCAACAGAAAATAGTGCGGTCTGTGTAGCAATTCCTTCAGATAAATTGATACTCTCCGTGGAATCTGTATCTGTGTTATTTCCTCCTTGATGCCTTGTTTTCAGTCTAATCAAGTTCCTTAAACTTTTTCGTACTTTTTCAAAATCATATGATGGAATCCAACCTTCCCCAACTAAACATCTTCTTGTACTATCTTCATCAAACTTATTTAATGTTTCATATATAAGCTTTTCTCTTTCAACGATATAAGTATAATCCGGATACAATTCTTGGAAAATCTTTAATTCAGTAATCAATTGATCTTTAGTACTTTGTACAACATTATTCAAATCTTCAATTTTACCATTGATTTCACCCAAAGTGGCTGATCTTGCTTCGGCACCACCAGTTGCATTATCAAATAAAACACCATCCAAGGATTGAATGATTTTACGAACTCTAGTTCTCAAGAAATCGCCATGAATAAAAATAATAAATGCATTCTTGTAAACCATTTCATCAGAATTCTCATTGACAGGAAATTCCTCATCAAGTGGAATATCATGAAAATATAAATTTCCTCTCAATGTTCTCCATAAAATATTTCTTAATATTGGAACTTTATCTCGGGCAATAGTACCAGCTAACGAATTAAATGATGAATCATCTAAATTATGTACTTCATAACCAACCTCTAAACTGTGATTTCGTTGTTCATTTAACAACGCCTCATTGTCACCATAATCATCCTCTTCCTCATGATGATCAAGATCATCGTATCCACCACCCACTAAATTGGATCTATGAAATTCATTCAAACAATTTAGAACACTTCTATTCTCAATAAATTTCAATTTCTTTTTATCTAAATTATTAAATGAATGATCTAAATGTTTAATCCTTTGATAAAATTCATCTAATCGAGTCTTGACATCATCCATTTCTGAAGACGTTGGCAATGGTTTCACATCTGCTTGTAAATTACCATAAATATCACTTCTTAAAGTATTTTGTTTCAACATAGTCGAATGAAGATATTCCAATTGTTGAATCATACTATCAATACTTCTTAATTCACTAACAAAAGTTCTTTGAAATGGAGTCAATTTTGAATTTAAATCTCTAAATTGAACATTACCTAATTTCCCCAAAACTCCAACCATATCCCTAGCTAATTCTATGGTCACATAAAACTGAACCAACGTCATGGGGGCAGATCGGAAAATCGCCTCATTAATTTCCTCTTGAGGTTCAGTATTCTCTGTTAGTCTAATAGGTGGCATATCTTGTGAATGTGTTGTTATTATTGAATGTATTCTCCCTTACAGTCCGATCTAAAATCTGAATAGTTCACTTCTTGTCTATGATTTACCTTTTTTGGGGTTGGTTTTTTTGATATCTTGTAGTTCTATAATCACTCTATCACAATTGAACTGGATGAAAAATTCTATTTCAAACTTGACGTTTATAATTTTTTTTTTTTGAGAGTGTGATTTGTTCACTATATCTTGCGTTCAAAAAAATATCGGCATTGGTGTTCACTTTTCTGCTTTCTCAATGTGGAGGGGCGGAGAGAAGTCGTGTCCATCTGTTGGTAATAAGACACGACCTTAGGGTATTTTGATTTTTTTTTGCCAAGTAAATGGGGTTTATCCATGGACCCAGTAATGATGAGGTGTCAAAATAGTTAGATATTCAGTTGATTAACTGCTTTCAGTCTCTCCTTTGATCCAGTAAAATGATGAGTTGCAGGTGATTGACCCTAAGTTGGATTGTTTTTCCTCTCACCAATGTGATTGTCAAGTGAGACTCTTCTTGGATTTTTCTGAGAAAAACACATTGCTACAGTCGGACACTGTAGGCATATCGTCTCAAATCAGATAGAGTCTGAAAGTTCACAAGTGGGAGTAAAATTCGTGAAATAAAGGTTAATTTATAGATTGATTGACAGGGATATAGTGCGCGACACAAATGACACAAGTTGCGACATCATACCCATTAGGTAAGTTTAGAAAAACTATTTGAATTTGTTCTACATTGGTATCATCAACAAATTGTTTATTGCTCTTTTCCCAAGTGCGTTATGTAACTTTCATAGACTAGCCACCGTTTTCTCCTCTAACTATACGGATTTCAGAAGTTTCCAAGTAATCATCACGAAGAAAAAAATTACTAGATCTAATAGGTAAAGTAGCTCGCTTTTTGTTTTAAATGGACCATTTTTTGGAGAGAGTTTAAAATTTCGTAGATGTCTCATGAATCTTCATTAGTCTCCTCATATGTTATTGTTGTAATTGTTTTGGGTTTGACCTTTACGACTATATATTTCTCATTAACTATACGATTGTAAAGGTAATACGTGTGTGTGCTGTTTCCTTTGTCCTCACTCACTAATTACTCGCTTACTCTACCACATGATTTGCACTATTAAGCCTCTCTCTTTATTTAACGTTCATATACTTATCAAGACAAAATAGGTTTCACATTTAGCATCCCCCGAGATAGCTATTACCTAGGAATATTTTGTTGTATTGGATATAGATTCCTGCAAAGGAAACCAGTTTATACATTCATTCTGCCTTTTGTGAACTAAAAATAAACTTTATCATTCGAAAAGTAGGGTGAAAGCTACTAAATTTAGAATTTAATGCCGTTCATGGAGTTGGAATTTTTTCATGGTTCATGCATACCACAAGGATATAATATCAAAATTTTAATAAACAATAGTGTCACTACTAAAATGGCAAATTATCAAACTTGATCAATATTTTAGTCACAATTTATATGTGAGAGCGGAAAATGATAAGCGATTTATACGCATAAAGAAGAAACAAATGAAATTAATTATGTATCTTCAACCTTTGCCGTATGACCAGTTTCAGCCTATTCTGGAAGTAGTGCATACAGATTAAATTATCCTTACCAGTGATAACAGATGTCTGGGAAGAAATATTAAGTTTTGGTTGACCCCTGCCAAGAATTCATTTTTTGTTGATGGCTTTTTTTGACTTCATATCAATCGTATAATTAAGTTCTATCGAAACAAGCAAAATAAAAAATAACAAAATGACATATCATACTATCCGCACGAATGGTAATTTTCAGTCAAATCGTGTATTTTTGGGTGACACCAGTAAGTCACTCTGATTATGCCATCTTATCAAAGGATACGGCACGAAAAAATAAAATCCTAAGTTTTGTGCCTTTGAGTTATAGGCCCAAATGTCGTCGCCTGAACTAATCATCCCACAGAATGGCCCCAACTTTTCTTTTTTTTTTGTGTGTGTGTTACAGTATACACAGCTTGTGACAATAATTTCTGTATAAATCGCGGAGACAAGGGTTTGAAGTTTTTTCAATCAATCCAATGAAATTCCAGGAAATGATAATAAGACAAATGAGGTAAGAATTTTCTTTTTATGGTCTTGCTGCTGAGATACCAATACTATTGTTTAAGCGGGGTGACAAAAAAAATATGTCAAATAGCCCCTTGTGCAAAAGCTAAAGCGCAAAAAATCATTAAATCAAAAAAATTGCAAATCCGAAATGGATTGTTGCCGAGCTATAATCCTATCTGTTCCAAGAACGGCAACATTTATATGAAAAAGCCACAGTTTATCAGTAAAACAGTTGCTGGTGCAATAGTAGAGTTATCAGTTACTTATGAATTTATTGGTGCCGTTCATAAAACTATCATTTAAAGTATAAATACCAATGATAAATATATATTTTTACTAGAAATTAATCAATCAATCCAACTATATCCAACTATAAAATGAGTGAAAAATCAGCAAGTGCTATTCTTTCATCCTCACATATTAATCACATCAGTAGCGTTGGTAGTCATTTAGAGTTACAAGATCATGAAGTCAACTTGGATGCTATCACTTCGAACCCGTTAGGTTTATCAGAAGTTGGTACCACATTAACTGAATCTGAAAAATTATTTGTATTAAGGAGATTACATTTTGATACTTTGTTGAGTTTAGATGATTTACCACCAAGTGCCAGTTTTATATTTGAAAAGATCGAACAAATGTCCACTGAAGAGGCTGTTGAACTTTTAAAAAAAGGTATTAAAGAACATGGTTCAGATGTGAACATTCCAGAACAGGATTTAGTGCTTTGGAGAGAATTGGTAGACTTCCTTGGTCCAAAAGAGGTGCATCTCGGTTCTGATCATGGATCTGTGGCTAATTCATCATCTGGAAAAGGAGAAAAATATGCTATCCACGAAAATGAAACTGAAGAATCATTGACGAACCCTAATCGTCATGAAATTGTTGATTGGAGTTTACAAGTTAGATTAGAAGCTATTTTAATTGCTTATTGGTCTCCATATCCTGAAGTTAGAGCTGTTACTTTTCCATTTGATGATCCTACCATTCCTGTTGAAACATTCAGAGTATATGTGATTGGTATTATTTGGACAGCTATTGGTGCTGTTATTAATCAATTCTTTACTGAAAGACAACCTTCCATCAGTCTTGCTATGTCAGTTGTTCAAGTCTTCTTGTACCCATCGGGTTTGATTTGTGAATGGATCTTACCAAAATGGAAGATTAAAGTATGGAAATGGACTATTGATTTGAACCCGGGCCCATATACATTTAAAGAACAAATGTTGGCCACAATTTTCTGTGGTGTTTCTGGAGGTGGTACATCTTATGTTTCCTCAAATATTCTTATGCAAAAATCTAAGTTATTTTATGACAATACGTGGGTTGACTTTGGTTATCAAGTTTTATTGATTTTGTCTACAAATTTCCTTGGTGTCGGTCTTGCTGGGATCATGAGAAAATTTGCTATATATCCTGTTAAAGCTATGTGGCCATCTATTTTGCCAAGTATTGCTTTGAATAAGACTTTGTTGACTCCATCTAAAAAAGAAATAATCAACGGCTGGAGTATATCATCCTATAAGTTTTTCTTCATTACCTTCGCAGCTTCTTTCATATACTTCTGGGTTCCTGACTATTTGTTCGGAGCATTATCCTATTTCAATTGGATGACCTGGATCAAGCCTGACAATTTAAATCTTGCAGCAATCACTGGTTCAATTGGTGGTTTGGGTTTGAATCCAATCCCTACCTTTGATTGGAATTACTTGAGTTCAATGTTACAACCATTAGCTGTTCCATTCTATAATCCAGCTAATAATATGGTTGGTATGATGCTTGGGTTTTTCTGTATTATCGGTATTTGGTATTCCAATTACAAATGGACTGGATTCCTCCCAATTAACGACAATGGTTTGTACACCAACACTGGTGAGCCATATTCTGTTACTGAGGTTGTTAATGAAAAGAGTTTGTTTGACGTGGAAAAATACAAGGAAATTGGTCCTCCATTTTACACTGCCGCCAACTTGGTTGTTTATGGTGCCTTTTTTGCACTTTACCCATTCCACATTGTTTACGAAATTGGTATGAACTATAAAGAAATGTGGGCCGCTTGTACATCCTTGGGAAGAGTTTTGAAAGATTTCAGAAAGTCTACCTATGATGGTTTCGAAGATCCACACAGTACTATGATGCGTGCTTATCCTGAAGTTCCAGAATGGGCTTACTTGATTATTGTTGTTACCTCATTGGTGTTGGCAATTTTGTGTGTCAAAGTCTATCCTGCTGAAACTCCAGTTTGGGGTATTTTCTTTGCTTTAGGTATTAACTTTGTATTTTTGATTCCATTGACAACCATTTATGCTAGAACTGGTTTCTCATTTGGTTTGAATGTCTTGGTTGAATTAATTGTTGGTTATGCTATTCCAGGTAATGGTTTAGCCTTGGCATTCATTAAAGCCTTAGGTTATAACATCGATGGTCAAGCTCAAAACTTTATTAGTGATTTGAAACAAGGTCACTATGCTAAGCTTCCACCAAGAGCAGTCTACCGTGTACAACTTTTGTCAATTTTTGTTGCTTCATTTATTCAATTGGGTATTTTGAATTTCCAAATTAATGGTGGTATTAAAGATTATTGTGATCCATCAAACACACAAAAATTCACCTGTCCAGGAACAAGAACTTTTTACTCGGCATCAGTCTTGTGGGGTGTTATTGGCCCAAAGAAAGTTTTCAGCGGTTTATACCCAATTTTACAATATTGCTTCTTGATTGGATTTTTACTTGCTTTCCCATGTATTATCATCAAGAAATGGGGACCAAGAAAATATGTAAAGTATTTTGAACCATCTATTGTTATTGGTGGCTTCTTGGGTTATGCTCCTTATAATTTGACATATTACCTTCCTGGTTTGTATGTCTCGTATGCCTTCATGTCCTACATTAAAAGAAAATACGAAGCTTGGTGGCAAAAATACAACTATATTCTTTCAACAGGTTTGAATGCTGGTATTGCTTTTAGTTCCATCATTATCTTCTTTGCGGTTATGTATCATGAAAAAGATATCAATTGGTGGGGTAACTCTGTTCCATTCGAAGGTGTTGATTATAGTATGACTGGTTGGTTAAATGCTACTGTGGATGCTCCAGACGGTTATTTCGGACCAAGAATTGGAGACTTCCCATGACCAAAAAAATAAAAAAAATTAGTCTTTGAATGTGTATAGCATTTAATATAAAAAAATTCTTCGATCTTGAAGTACATGTACATTTAACTATCGCATTTAAAATCAAACTAATAAATGCATGTATAGTATTTTTGTAAAGCAATCTTTTGGCAATATGTCCTGATATGTTGTGATTCTTAGAATGTTCAATAACAAATAGCATTTAAAGAAAATTAGTGTTTGTTCATTCCTAAAATATTGTTATAATTTTATTTGTGGATTGATAATTTCAAAGCAAATTTGTGCAAAGTATTGAGTAATTATCATGGATTTAAAGAGCTGTAACTAAATCTTTAAATTCCTTCAAAAGTTTAGAAAATACAATTGATTAAATCATTAGCTGGTAAAACACGTATTCTATTAATATTTGAGTTTGCTCCAACCAAGAATATGATCATGGTTTGTAAAAGTATAACTATAGAAAACTCAAGGTTATTGGTTGAGACACGCCTTTTATTCTAAGATTTACAAATTGCACTTTCCGGAGTTTACCACAAAATCCCGATTATTCTTTTTTTGGTTGAGTTGAATTAAAGTTTGTCTCATTTTTTTCTTTGTTTCATATATACTTCACAGGTTCGATTCCTACAAGAATGAATAGAAATAGTACTGGTGACTTTTAAACGGTAATAAAATGGTAGACAATATTCAAAAAAAAGATTATACCCAACAGCTTCGAGTATTGTTAAGAGAGTATAATGGTATGAGGTGTAGCCATAAATGTGCTCAACGATTTTTTTTTTTTTGTGCAGATTATCCTCACGATAGTATAGTTTTTAGATTTTTTCTACTTTCCCTCTTTTGCCTTTAAGACCCAAGTTTTACAACAAACCACGTCAGTCAAAATTTATTGTCATGTCCAGGGTTACACACTACCTAGTATTATTTCTATTTACACTACTGGTAATTGCGGATACCAATCAGGATCCTGCTTACAACAAAGCAATTGCAGCATTGGATCAACTTGCTCAGAATTTCACACGATCTCAGATTTATAATCTTGACAATATCGAAGGAAATCTATATATCCCTCAGTTTAAACCTTCAGAAAACGATTTCGATAGAAGCAACATACCAAAATATGAACCTCCACAAATTTTGATTTCGAGAATCATCCCCTTATTGGAAAAATCTGCCATTGAGAACAATAACGAGAAAGCATATTCCATCTTGGGAGATTTGTATCTATTTGGTAATTATTCGCTTCCCACTGATTACCGCAAGGCAAAGGACAATTATCATAAGGCTGTACATATAGCACCAAATGGACATGCATACTTCATGTTGGGATATATTTACACCACAGGTTTGTTTGGCACATTTCCCATTGACCAAGAACGGGGAAATTTGTATTACCATTTCGGGATGAAGAATGGAGACTTAAACGCAATGCTAGTTTTGGCTTATAAAACCTTCAAAGGAATTGGCGTATCTCAAGATTGTGAATTGGCTTTGAGTTACTATACTGAGTTAGCTGAAGATGGCAAGAAGTGGATGTCTGTCAATGACTTGACCACACAAGTGGATTACAATATCAGGATATCTGATTTCAATGGCGGGTTGTATGGTGAGAAAATGAGCGAAGTACCTTCAACTATAGAAATTCAATCCAAATTTTTCAATGATATTAGAAATTCTCTTGAAGAATACAAATTGAATTCCAATGAACATGAATATACTACACTTTTTTACAGTGGGTTGGAAAACTACAAAGGCGATTATTTTGTAAAGAAAAATTTGACAAGGGCTTTTGAACTGTTTCAGGAATGTGTTGCTTTAGGAGACGAGATTTACGGGGCGTCAAACTATCAATATGTCGAACTGATGGACAAAATTTTCCTTAGTGCCTGTCAATCAAAATTAGGCAGAATGTATTTGAAGGGTTTAGGTGTGGAAAAAAATATCCCCAAGGCTCACTATTTTTTGAAGCTTGCTGTTAGTTTACTGCCAACTCCAGAGGCGCTTACTGATTTGGGTCATATTGAAGAAGAAGGGTTGTTGGGAGAAGCAAACTACACCAAGGCTATTGAATATTACACAGCAGCTATCAAGAAAAGATCAGGAGAAGCAAATAAAAAGTTATCCAAGTTGTTGATGAAAATGAACGAAGATAACCCCCAAACAGGTGAAAACATTAAGGATATATATAACCGAATGAAAGATGCCGTATACTATCATGACACAGAAGCGCTTTATTACATGGGTGATTTTATCCAGTCTGGTTTGGCTCAAAAATTGGAAACATCTGGAGAACCATCTTGCTCCACAACAATATCCTACTATGGTGTTTTTGTTGAAAGGTTGTCACAATTCTATGCCCCACATTTGAAATATGCGTTTGACGAATTGGTGGCTGGAAACTTTAGAAATGCACTTGTTGGGTATCTGATAGCAGCTGAACAAGGATTTGAGCCTGCTCAAATATCCACAGCATATTTACTTTTCCAATTACAACCACTAAAGTCAAAATTAAAACCAAAATCGTTCTCTTCTGAAAGGGTTAAAATGGCAATTGAATACCTTGACAGAGCATCTAAACAAGGAAATGTTGATGCTACAATTTTACTAGGTGATATTTATTCGGGCCAAGAAAAGCAAATCACGCCTGATTTTGATCGCGCATTTAACTATTATCAAATTGCTTCCGATAGACATTCTTCACATGGATCATATAAACTTGGCGAGATGTACGAATACGGCTACGGACCAGTTAATGATTCAGTTGATTATTTTATGGCCAAACGATATTATGATTCTAGTTTACAATACAAGGAGAAATTTGATTACGAAAGAAGGGAAATCCACTCCAAAATTACATATAGCAGATCACATATTGATTGGGCGTTGCTAAGGTTGAGATTCAAGTACTTGTTCAACAGGAAAGCTTTCAAGGACTCGGATAATACCGAAGGTGGATGGCTCAGTGCATTTAATAAGGTTGGAACACGTGCGTCCAATGAACGACAACAGAAGGAGACGATTTCAAAAGCTGAAGCTCACCATGAAGGTAGTGCTTATAATGATGAATACATTGAAGATTATGATATTGGTGACTATTTAGTAATTGCGCTTACATTCTCGTTCTTCATGGTGTTTTTTGTCCAGAATATTCTTCGACAAATCCGAAGGATGAGAGCTGGTCCAGATAACAACAACAACAACAACAACAACAACAATAACAATAACGTTGAAAATGATAACAATCAAAATAACAATAACTTTCAAAATGGTTGGAATGGCAATCAATTCAATTTCAGACGTGGTAATTTTGAATTTCATTTCTTTGCAATATAGAAACCTGTACATTAATACACAAACATATACGCACTGTATATACGCTCTCTATCCAAACATATCCTGCACTACGTTTCTGAGAATCGGACGACTTTTCAAAACTGCTGCTTCTTGACTTATTCTCTTTAATTTAACTGGGGAGGTAGGAATACCCTGGGAAGGAATTTTATACATCGTCTGCGCTCCTTCAGGAAGCGAGTAATACCAATGTTTCTCCTCCAAAAAATCAATAAACGTCTTTGTTGTTTCAGTTGCCGACAATGTGGATCGTGAGCCAATGATAACAAGCTTTGACTTTGCACGCGTGATAGCAACATTTAATCTTCGCCAGTCCTTTAACAAATCACCAGGATTGTTTCTCTCGTTAGACCTCACAAGTGATATAATAATACATTCTTTATCCCTTCCTTGAAATTGGTCTGCTGTAAGGACTTCTATATCCTTTCTTAATGAAATATTTCTCTTCAATAATTGTACTTGGGTTCGATATACGGACATGACCCCAATTTGTGACTCCTCAATACCAGCTTCCACCAATGCTCCCACTATTTGTTCCACTAATGTTGCCTCCAAATAGTTTTTAACAGAATCTCCTTGATTGTCTTCCAATGCGGGGAGTTTATCATGATCAAGAAATATAACCTTATTACTAGGCTCGAAAATGTGTTGCATCCATTGAGACTCGCTTGCTAACGATTTGTCAATTTGCAATTGTTGCAAAACACTCGGTTTAGGTATTGATAATGACCTGCTTGCAACTTCATCTGAACCACATTTTAATCTTTGTCCATAGATCAAGATGTTCGAAACTTCCATGATGTCCTGACACATTCTATACTGATATGTCAATTCTAATAATGATTCAGGGTGTCTCTCTGCCAATTTCTTGAATAATGACTGTGATAATGCCTGTTTCACTTTTGGAGAATTATTCTTAACTAACGGTGGTAATTGATAATGATCCCCTACCATCACAAATCTATCTGCAAAACCTAAAGGACCTAAGTTGATTGGTAAAGAGACTTGTGATGCCTCATCAACTATACAAATGTCGAATGACCTTCTCATGTTAAAACAAACGTCAGTGATTCCTAAGCACGTAGTAGCAACCACTTTTGGAGACATATAAGTATTAATGTACTGGTTATAGGTGGTTATAGGTTCTTTAAATCCCGGAATATATGGGTGAATATTTTTATGAACACGTTGCGGATATCCAATTCTTAAAAAATCGACACCCATATCCTTTAGCTTTAATAAAATGTTATCAACTGCTGAATTAGTATAGGAAGTGAGCAACACCGACTTGTCTTGAGCCACAAGAATTTTGATAATTTCAGCTATCACAGTAGTCTTACCAGTACCTGGCATCCCCAAAATCAAAGAATAATCGTTAGTGCTGAATACCTTTTCCATGGCAGCGATTTGGTCGCTATTAAATTTTTCTCGGTTTGGTATATCCCATTTAGGATTCTCTGTGTATGTTGGCTTTTGATAATCAACTACTATTCGACGAATCTTTGCAGCACCATCAGGTAAAAAAAGATTCAAGACGTTATACCTTGCTAGTCCTAATCCATAGAACATTTCGTCCTTATCAATTCTAAATGTCTTCTGACCGTTTTCTTGCGAGTTCAACTGAGATTGCCTTAAAACACCTCGAAATACTTGGTTATTACAATTATTATAGTGCTTTAACTTATTATCGGAAGTAAGTATACGTCTTCTGGAGCTGATGGTGATAAAACTCCGCGTCATCCTTTTAATATTACCGGTGGTGATAGCAAACTGGCCCGCCTCATCACTAATGATAACCTTGTCTCCCACATTCAATTCAGATCTTAATAAGTCTATGGAATCCGACTCTTCAGCCTTTTTAAATGTGTACACGAATTGTGGAGCTGTAGATTTATGTCCATGACTGATTGCATAAAGAAAGTTACTTGTTTCTTTTTCATTTGATTGCACTATTTTCATACCTTCAAATGCCTTGCCTTGCTCTTGCCTCTCCCAACCTGGCACTGTCCACAAATCCTTTACCGTTCTGCTCAGAACATCCTCCTCGCAAGCAATAAGTTGATCCCAAAACTTAAAATAGTCTCGGTAAATATCATTTTCAAAAATACTGCTCGTAATTGCATCATACTCATCTTCAGAAATCCCGGACTCCTCCTTGGTTCCATCTTCCATCAAGTGGTTTAATGCCATACATGCAACTCTGATATCACACCTGTCACATTCAGAATTTTTAACCAACGGAGGCAACCTCACATTGCTCTTGATATACTGGGAGAGCTTATTCCTGAGAATTATCAATGACCGTAAATCAGAAACTCTAATGTTGCACTTTTGGGTAACCTTCTCCTTGGTGTATACTAGCAAATAGGATTTAATCAAATAGTCATATCTATCTTGAAATAATAAGGCGTATAAAGAAGCCTGAGCGTTGTGGTACATATACGACTTACCAGTTTTAATTTCCATTGGGACCATGTATTTACCATTTATTCCATTGCCATCAAAGCTTGCCGTAACTGTTGCATCAATATTCCCTTTGATTCCAAACATCGGAGATTTAATTTCTTCTTCAATATCAAGTGCTTCCTCAACTGCAAACTTAACAGGGGTTTTTTCAGATGTTTCCTCAATATAACTGGCACTACTAAGTGGTTTCTTGTAGTATGTTTCAAACCAGGTTTCTAAGTAATCAAAGTGCTTGACCACTTCATCCCTAATATCATCAACATCCTTTCCGATTCCATAAATAGCTAAAAGATATTCCTGTAATAGCTCATCTAACATATTTTTCATAAACTCATGTGTCCAAGTCTCTTTACATATGCATTCCTGGAAAATATAGTGGACTATTTCACCAACAATAATAGGTAATGTCAGAATACCTGGGAATTTATATCGCGACATAATGACAGTTTTTCTTGAGCATCCAACCTGTTGTGCAACAGTGGTTGCCGAAACCAAGATATCGGGGTTCCAAATCAACAAGTTATGTGTATTATCAATTAGCGTTGGTCTATCAGGATGAGTCACAATGACATGTATAATATCATTTGCTTGAAATTCTAACTCACAATAGTCTCCGCGGACAACTATTTTGGATTGTTTCTTCTTTGGGTCTATGACATCAATAATCAATTGCATTTCCTGACGGGCCCCGAAATAATTCACCGTGACTTTTAGAATTTTGAATCTACTCACCACAGTTCTATCATAAACCAATTCCTTTAATTCATCATTATCTTCATCGTCTAGAATATTATCTTCATCAAGCATATGCTTTTCGATATTTTTGATTCCTTTTTTAAACGATTTCCCAAATTTTGTTGAAGCCGATGTGGGTACTTGGGTTGCCAACATTTCCATTAATTCCGAATCCTCATCACTAAAGGGATCATCCGAGCTCTCATCATCAGATTCATCCACCGGAACAACATCAGTTGTAATTCTATTCTCAAGGGCCCTTTCAAACTTAACTTGACTTTGGGTTTGTAACACCTCTATTAGATCTTCGTCATCAGAAAATGGATCTTCCGAGGCTAACGTAATATTGGATACGGCTTCTTCTTTCTGGTCTATGGGCTCCTGTTTACTTGTTGCATCATCTACCAGGTCCCCTTCAAATTTGTTGATCCATGAGTTTAACGTGCTCTGAAATGATTCGGTAATTGAATGTCCTTTTTTCTTTATTCTAAAGTCCTCACCAGACTTTGCCCGTCGAGCTTGAGGTATATCATGGTACATTGACTTGGTATTACTATTCAGAGTTCCAATATCAGAGCACGACTTGCTTAAACCTGCTGTTGGTGGCATAGATGAATTACTGAATATCGTACCATATCTATTTAACACGTCTGCAGTACGATCATCAACGTTTTCTGCTTCTGAAGAAGGGCATATATTCTTCAAGGGTGATGACGGCAATCCATTACATTGACTTTTGTCATTTTGAACGCGTGTTTTACTCTGACTATCTGGGCTCTCTTTCCAACGGATGCCGTCAAAACTATCGTCTGAATTCTCTTGCAAGAACGTTAATTCTTGTTGCTTCTGTGGCTGGGACTTATCAACACTACCTTTCTTTGTTATTTCTAAAACAGGTTGTATTTTTGAATGAAGAGTATTGGGATCGATTGCCCGTATGGGAGATCTTTGATTATTGGTTGTTGTAGTAGGAGGCTTGGGTCCAGTGAGATTATTCACCGGAAAGTAGGCGACCTTTTTGAGTCTTTTGACGGGGATAATTGCTTCATTTATGTCTTTAGTACGTTTTGGATTAGTGGACATATTATCACTAGAATTTCCTATCGTCATTGGTGTTATTCCTTGGTATTCAAAACAAATCAGAAATCAGAGAAAAAAAAGAAATGTAAAATAAAAAAAATAGAAACAGAAAAACAATAGAAGCGTACCAAAAGTAACGCGCGTTTACTGTAAAGTTGGGGGAGGGAGTGATAGTAATATTTTAACTATTTGACGACTTACTTCGAAAATCACAGATAATGAGAGATAATCAGTCTGGAGAATAGAAATGAGTTAGTGCCTTAATGTTTTCCCAAAAAAGATGCTCATGGCTGATTTAGGTCACTGCTAAGAAGTAAAATCATGTGACTTAGATCATATATCAGAAATGTTATAATCTCGGAGAGGTATGAAGAAAATATATGAATTTATGTAATTTGTTCATAATCAACTCAGGTATTGTTGAAACACCCTTTCAATACATCATGAATCACTTTTGTCGTTATATCATCGCTACCAAATGGAATTCTGTTTTACCTGCAGTCCCCCATCGCATTTTGTTTTGTCCTCATCGAAAAATTTTCATTCAACATTGGAAGAGAGAGAGGAAAGAAAAAAAAAAGAAAGAGAAATCGAAGAGGGAACACTTTAATATCATTAGTCCCATCTCTGGAATCTTTCATATATACCTAGTGTTTTATCAAGAAGACCATAGTCACATTTTTAAATCACATAATAGTATTCAAATTTACTTATTAATTCTAGAAATCAATATAATAACTTTGTTACTATTACATCAACCATCATCCTAGATATATTATTATTTTTTTTTTGGAATAGATCACAGAAGACAACTAATAACAACTATTTACAATGGCTTACGTTTTAACAGAAACCGCTGCCGGTTATGCTTTATTGAAGGCTTCTGACAAAAAGATTCACAAATCTAGTACTTTGATTGAAGACTTGAACACCGCTGAAAAAGTTGCTGAACAATTTAAGATACATCGTTTTGAAAAATTCCAATCTGCAGCCAACGCTTTAGAAGAAGCTAATGCCATCATCGAAGGTAAAGTTTCTGAAAGTTTGCAAAAATTATTGGAAGATGCTAAAAGTGATAAGAAGGCAACCTTAATTGTCTCTGAAGCCAAATTGGGAAACGCAATTAACAAATTGGGCTTGAACTTTCAGGTTATTAGTGATGCTGCTTCTTTGGATTTACAAAGAGCTATCAAGCAATTTTTACCAGAATTATTGCCAGGTTTGGACGATTCTGCTTTGAAACAAATGTCTTTGGGTTTGGCTCACTCTATTGGTCGTCATAAGTTGAAATTCTCTGCTGATAAAGTCGACACCATGATCATCCAAGCTATTGCTTTGTTGGACGATTTGGATAAAGAAATAAACACTTATGCAATGAGATGCAAAGAATGGTATGGTTGGCATTTCCCAGAGTTGGCTAAAATGATCACCGACTCTGTTGCTTACGCTAGAATTATTTTGACCATGGGTGTTAGATCCAATGCTTCAGAAACTGATTTGTCAGAAATTTTACCAGAAGAAGTTGAAGAACAAGTTAAAACTGCAGCTGAAGTTTCTATGGGTACCGAAATAACTGAAGATGACTTGAACAATATTAAAGCTTTAGCTGAACAAATTGTCGACTTTGCTGCCTACAGAGAACAATTGTCTAACTATTTGTCATCTCGTATGAAAGCCATTGCCCCAAATTTAAGTGCCATTGTTGGTGACTTGGTTGGTGCTAGATTGATTGCACATGCAGGTTCATTGACCTCATTGGCCAAAGCTCCAGCTTCTACTGTACAAATTTTGGGAGCCGAAAAGGCTTTATTCAGAGCCTTGAAGACCAAGCACGATACACCAAAATATGGTATAATCTATCATGCTTCAATTGTTGGTCAAGCCAGTGGTAAGAACAAGGGTAGAATTGCTAGAACTTTGGCTGCCAAGGCTTCTATTTCATTAAGATATGATTGTTTCGATGAAGAAAGAGACGAATCCGATGATTTTGGTTTGGAAAACAGAGCTAAGGTTGAAGGTAGATTAAGTCAATTGGAAGGACGTGACATGAGAACTACTTCTAAGGTTGTTAGAGAACAACCAAAGATCGACATAACTGAAGCACGTGCTTACAATGCTGATGCTGATGCTCCAGCTGCTGCCACTGCTGATTCCGATGACGAAGAATCTGAAACTGAAGAAGTTGAAGAAAAGAAATCCAAGAAGGATAAGAAGAAGAAAGAAAAGAAGGATAAGAAAAAGGACAAAAAGAGAAAGAGAGACGACGATGAAGAAGAAGAAGACAAGGAAGAAGAATCATCTTCCAAAAAACTGAAAAAGGAAAAAAAAGAAAAGAAAGAAAAGAAGGACAAAAAGGACAAAAAGGACAAAAAGTCAAAGAAAGAAAAGAAATAAACTAGTATCTCTTTTTCAATCTCAAGAGTAAAGAAAGTTGCATTGTTGAAATGGTGAAAGTAAATATGTACATTAGTAGAATTTTAATTCGTAAATAAAAACCAGAAAAAAAAAAAAACAACAAGCTATACATGTAACAAGCAAAGCTTAAAAAGAGGTAGCTTGATCAGTCCAAATCAGGAACGTCTCCCATTTCAACATCGTTATCTGTACTTGGATTAGTACTAGTTGTGCTATTGCTGTATCTGGGTTGAGAACTGGTATTGTTTGTTTGAGTGTTTACCGGCACATTATTTACACTCACTCTTCCATTATCATTAACTACTCTTAAAATTCCATCAGCATGTTGCATTTGATCAAGAAAGAACCGAGCAATACCACTGGCACCACTATTTCCGCCATCATTATCATTACCCGTAAACGCTTGCGAGATTACGTTCGCAATTGTTGCACCCAAATTAGGTCCACCAGTTGGGTGAGCATTTGTTTCAACAGTTACTCTACGGTTTGGACCCTCATTACCTGATTGTGTAGAAGGTCTGCTTTCATCTCCTTCTGATCTCGTAGCATCTGAAGTTCCACTAGACCTATTAATCTCGGTATTTCTTTCAGTCTCTGAATTCCTTGTAGTTGTTGCATTTGGTGCATTTCTTGATGTGGATCTGAAAATCTCTGCAAAGCTTACCGCATTTGGCATTTCTCTACTCAAGTCAAACTCAAATGTAGCCCCTGACTCATTTTCTCTGGGCGTGCCATTACCTTGGCGAGTATCACCTCGTCTTCTAAATGTCTCAACGGGAGTAATAACAGAAGCTTCCATACCATTTCTAGCAAGTAAGTTTTGTGTAACTTCTGGTGTAAGAATATTTGGACGTTGATTATTTGCTCTCATAGAGACATCTCTTAACGAAGAATCTCGGTACACTGGAATATAAGTAAAATCATCTCTATCAGAATCAGGACCCAAAGCTCTCAAATGTGCTAAAATTCGTCTCACATCACTAAGCTGACTCCTGATTTCTTGGTCTGACAAGTGTTGCTGATAAGCTCTCTTTTCTGTCAAGGCAATAGCACTGCTTAATCTTTTCACAAACTGGGGCAATAACGTTTGCTTCTTAATTTCTTTATACTTTTCTATCAATGTCTCATCTTCAGGGAAACGGTCGGGCAAAATTTCACCGACAGCACTCTTTAATGCAGCAACATAACTTTTTAACGCAACCAAAGAATTACCCATGTACAAATGACAATAACCTAATTGTGTCCAGGCAGGGGTGAATACCCTGTCCAATACCAAAGCCATATTCAAGTCACTAATAGCCTCTGGAACGCAATTAAGACCAATAAACGCAATAGCACGGTTCGTATAAAGTTGTGGGAAATCAGCATCACTCAATAGTGGTTTGATATTCAAAGCCTGTGTATAAACTTTAATTGCTTGTGCATACGCCAGGTTAGCCATTAAGTTATTACCTAATTCTCTCATGGAATCCAATGTCGCTTTTTGTTCTTCGCCTCTAAGCTCGACATCAACCTCCAAGATTTTCAAGTGCGAATTCAAAACGCGTATGAAAGAGCTCAACAACTTCTCTAACGAAGCAGATTGTGAAAATTGACAAGGGTCAAAATAACTGATGCAAAAATCGTACACCATAGTAAATCTACCACCCAACCCGATCTCTTTACAATATGCTGCCAAGTAAGGGTACAAATTGTCATCGATATCCGTCTCTTGGTCAACCAATAAAGTGGGATCTAATTGCAACGCTTGTAATAGCATTAAACGTAACTTTGTGTATAAACCACGTGGTTTGGATTTAGTGAATTTGCCGAATGACTCTCCTTCTCCACTAACGACGTTTAACAACTCCTCAGTACTTGTTGCAACTGGAAATTCGTTGTTACCCGCTTGTTTGCCCACTAAAAGCTGTTCCGTCAAGTCAAGTTTGGAAAATTTAGCAGTTCCATCAACTTCATATGGACACTCAGAAGTATACAAATCTTTCAATTTACTTCCGAGTAGTAATTTTAATGACAACAAATTATTCTTGGTTAAGGTAGTTGTCACTTTTTCATCCTCGGGCAATGAGTTGGATTGCATATCTAGCTTATCGATTACATGTGTAATTTCTCCACAGATAGCCAAGTTAAAGAAATATTTTGCAGATAAATCATCTATTTCTATTCTATGAGACATTACTATTATAAAATCTGACCAAGTGATTTGGATTGGTTATTACTGACCCAGTCAGTCCAGAGGAATTTTTTTTTTTTATTTTTTTATTGGAACTGTTGGAAGATTGAGTATTGATTTTTTTTTGCCTTCAGGGGGATATGCATCAAACTTTTTATAGAAAGCTTATATCAACAATTACTAAGAGATAGCATAACACTTCCACAATGACACCAATAGGATCATTAAACAATTCACCGTTAGAAACACCATCCAATTTATTAACTCCCGAGGGTTGCATTTCGTCATCAAGGATCAGGGCATTTCTAAGACTATCAAGAAGTTTAACAGATGACACGATCAGGCCTCATTTAAATGAGATTAAGCGATCGGAATGTTCTCTTTATTTTCAGGAGGAAATTGCACCCCAATGGAAATTACGAGGAGAAATTATTGATTATTGCTCCAAATATTCCCAGGAGTTGAGAGCACATACATCCCAAGGTAAAACAATCGAAAATGTAAGCACATTGTCGTATGATCTAGAAAATGCTGCCGCAGTGACTGAAAAGTTTGATCTTAGAACAGATCCTTATGCTTACAAGACGTATCAAAAAAAGATAGCAGAGCAATATGTGCAATGTGATGCTTTAGACAATTGGACTCAGAATGAAGCAACAGTAGAGAAGATTATTAGGGAACAGACTGTCGAGGTTTTAAATGATAAATGCTTCTATCAAGATTGGATGCAAGCGTTTAATAACGCCGTGTTTCCTAAGAAATCATGCTAATGAGAGTATGCGTGTGAGTCAGTTAGCCTTGTATATAGTGGACATAATATGTATCTATAATATCAATTTATTTATAAACAAAATAAATGAGATTTTCATTTTCCAATGCGATTAATAATTAAAACAGAACTTAATAAACTAAACACATCATATCTATTGTCATTTATTGTTGTGAACAGCAGCAGCTGCTGCATATGCAAATTTAGATGATTGTCTTTGAGGAGGTGTCGAATAGCCGCTTGATGCCTGCTTTTTCTTTGATTTTGAGGATTTCTTTCTAGAACTTGATACAGATGAAGACGAAGACGAAGATGACTTCTTTTTTGACTTCTCTGATTTAACATCATATATGCTGTTATTTGATGATGACGTGCCTGAAGTCGGAGATCTTACTTCCAAACTCTGTTCTAAAGAAATTTCCTTAGCAATCAACAAACAATCTATCCATCCGTGACTTGCACCTATAACAACATCATGACCACTTTTATCTACGACTTTTAACATATGTTGCAGGTTAATTCTTTCCCTATCGCTAATTCTTTTCAAAAATACCAAATCTCCTCCCTCTTTAACAAGCTCGATGATTAAATAACCAAACACATCATCGCTCTCAGGAATAATATCACCATTATCATCCACAACGTTCTCAAATTCATAGTCGTACATCAGATAATCAGCGCCCTTGTTGGCTTTCAAATCAACCAACATGACATTCAAAGAAGCATCTATGAAAAAAACTCTTGCCATATTTGTAACAACACCTACGACAACTTTAGAATCTCCGGCAAGAATACTTTTGTTTTCGGTTGTTAATCTATCAAGGACCGAATCATCCAATACGCCAGATTGCGAGTTTCCAAGGTACTCATGTCCCAATACCAGTTTAAATAATGTATCCATTTTCAATATCTTTTCTTCTGGTCTTAAAATTTCAGAAATTTCCTTGAACTTGACACTATTTCCCTTTTTCACAGTTGGTTTCGGAGGTGCAATTCTTGGAGACCTGGAAGAGGAGCGTATCTGTTGCTGAGAAACAGCTGGATGTGTCGGAGGTATACGTGGAACTTGAGTGGCTGGAATGCGAACAGGAGGTTGGGCTGGGTTTGTAGGCTTAGATGCAAAAGCTGCCGCCAGAGCAGCAGCAGTATTTCTTACTGGAACATGTTGATGAGAATGATTGCCCAGTGATTGTGAAACTGGTGTATACTGTTGCATCTGATGGGACTGTTGCTGTTGCTGTTGCTGTTGCTGTTGCTGTTGCTGTTGCTGTTGCTGTTGCTGTTGCTGTTGCTGTTGCTGTTGTTGTTGTTGTTGTTGCTGTTGCTGTTGCTGTTGCTGTTGTTGCTGGGTTTTCGAACTTCCGTTCGTTCCTGGAACTAGGTAGGCAAAAGATGTATTTGTTCTTAAATTATTCGTACGTTTCTTTTCTACTGGCGTTGGTTGTTGATTCGGTGGATCGTGGGATTGAATTTGTAAAGGAACCAGTGATAGTTGTTGCTGCTGTCTCCCTTGTGTATTTCCCTTTGTGTGATGTATCGAGGAAGCAGCCGCATTAATAGCGGGCCCATTTCTAGTCTGTTGCTGTTGTACTCGGCTTGGTGATTGTGGAACTTGTGACTGGGGAATTGATGGCTGAATATGTGGAGGCTGAGTAAAATTTCCATTAGTATAACTAATTTGGTTGGATGGCGGAATCAGCACATTCTTCTTAATCGCGGTAGGTGGTTTGTATGACTTCTTGGCTGCTATTGACGGAATGAATCCAAATTCAGAGGCTTGAATTTGCGATTGTAATTGTTGATAAGAGTTCGACTTGCTAGCACTTCTATTTGTACCATTCTTGACTACCGGGACTGCTAGTGGTGTTTGTGAGACGGCCCCATAAGGTTCAAATTGAGGAACCTTTCTATTCCAGATGTAGCCTCGGTCATTCCACGGTACTTCAGAAAACCATTTTGATCCCATAATTTGTGGAATTGTCATACGTTGAGATGAATCAATGACAAGAATTTGATCAATAATCTGGATCACATCCTGTGGTAAAGGAATCGGTGATTTATACGAATAATCAAGGTTAATGATTTTCTCAAATGTCAAATACTCAGTATTCCCCTTAAATGGAGGTACACCGTGGAAAAATTGATACAACATACATCCTATTGCCCAAACATCTGATTCAAATCCACAAATATTATACTTGAGTAATTCTGGAGAAACATATTCCGCAGTACCAACAAAGGAATCCTTTCTAGCATTCTCAGACGCATCACGGGAAGCAGTATCAATTGAATTATAATCGATTTTTTCACCACTTACCTGATCCTCGTTAGTGCCTAATAGTTTTGCCGCACCAAAATCAGTAATCTTCAAATTAAAATCGTGACCAACAAGAATATTCTCGGGCTTTAAATCTCTATGTATTACACCCTTCAGATGAATGAAATTTACTGCATCAACTATTTGACACATGTAAAACTTCAGGACTGATTCGGACAATGATCCAAATTTTCTAATAATAGATAATAGTTCACCGTACTCGGCAAAGTCGAGAACAAAAAACAAACTATTTTCATCTTGGAAAGTGTAATATAATTGAACTATACCAGGATGTTGTTGTCCCAAACGGTTTAATGTTGTCTTTTCGATGTTTACATATTTGATTTTATTTTCCTTGACGATATGTCGTTTGGACAATACTTTAATGGCATAAGTCCTATTGGTATACTTATCCAACGCTGAATATACGGTAGAATATGATCCTTCTCCTATCCTTGCTCCAAATTGGTAATCTCGAGCTGTTCTTCGTTTCAAAGCTTGCTGTTGTGAATATGACACCTGTTGTTGTTGTTGTTGAGTAGAGGACAGGTTGATAGATAAGTTTTGTAGGTTATCTAAGCCAGACATACTCTTATCATTTGGGGGTGGTAGCAGATGGAAAAACCAAGAAGATTTAATAGTTATGACTAAATAGAAACAGATATACTATAGGGAGATAGGAACAGAGCAGTAAGCACTAGGAGGAAGTTTGCAAATAGTACTGTATGATTCTTGTTTTGTTTGTCTGTTTGTTGAGTTTTTGTGAGAAGGGAAAAGACAAAAAGACAAAAAAAATAAAAACAGACCGTAAGAAGAGAAACCAAAAAAAAAACCAACAGTAACAAAAGAAGAGAAAAATTTAAGAAGCAACAGAGAAACCATCGATCCTCTTTCAATTTCTGTGACAAAAAGAAAATTAAAATGAAAGGTATGCAAACAAACTGAGCGATTCATAAAATGACTAAATCAGCCATTGGCGGTCACGTCATGTCAACAATTTGATCTGGTTATCTTCAATACGCGAAAACTTTGAGAAATAGAGGTGTACGAGGAGTTTTTTTTTTTTTTTTACACTGGCAAATTTCACGCTAAACTTTGAACACTTAAGAACTTCAATTTATGGACCCACGTTTCTGGCTGTCTCAAATTGTAAATCGAATCACAACCCTAAGACAGAGCTTATGATTTATAGCATAGTGGGTTATCTCACCACAAACTTTGAGTCACTTGATTCGCAACTTCGTGCCCTGAGTCAACTCCCAGCCTATCCAAGTACATTCATTTTTTTTTTTCTGACACAAAATTTTGTTGTAACTCGCTCTTTCTCATTTTTTTTTCTCGATTGGAAATAAAAACTCTACAGTTGATATTATAATTTCATTGAAGACAAAAGAAAACCATGAAGCATAGTATAGCGGTACTGCGATATACTAGGAGGTTACCTTTGGTAGTAAAACTTGCTTGCAGGAACTTGGCTACAACATCATCAACAACAGCAACAAAAACAACTGCAATTCCCAGTCTACCTTCGAATTACAATCATATTAGAAAGGTCTTTGATGATCAAAAATACTTCAATGACTTCACGAGGATTGGTTCAAATTCAACTTTGTTTAGTACTCCACAAACTGGCCTTTTTCTGAATGAACGCTTAACTACTCCACAAGGATTAGTAGAATTTTCAAAATGTTCTTTGCATCAGGCGAAGCAACTAGTAAAAGAGATGTTATCGGAGGCAAATTCTATTGAAGGGCAATTGAAATACATCAAGAAATTAGATCAGTTGTCGGACATATTGTGTCGTGTTATAGATGTTGCTGAATTTATTCGAGTCGTTCACCCGGGACAGAAATGGGTGAATGCTGCCCAACAGACACACGAGATCATGTTTGAGTTTATGAATCAGCTTAATACGAATGTTGAACTATACACCAATCTTCGCGACATTCTCAATAACCCGGTTATTACCAGACGATTAAGCGAAGAAGAAATAAAGGTTGGAGAGTACTTGAAACAAGATTTTGAGCGCTCTGGTATACACATGGATCCACAAACTAGGGAAAATTTTGTCACTATAACTCAAGAAATTTCTTTACTAGGGTCTCAGTTTGGAAATCAAATCAATAATTTACAATCTTATTGGTGTGCTATTGATACGTCGGAATGGGAAAGTATAGAAGACCCACAGTTAAAGAAGGAGATTCGACTGTATCAGTCGAAGTATGATGGTCCAAGAACTCCAGGATCTACGTATGTCCCCTTGATTGCAAATATTCCTTACTCCATTTTGACAAACTGCAGATCCGACTCAATACGTAAGAAAATATGGATTTCATTGCACAATTCACCAGAAGAACAGATTCAAGTGTTGAATAAATTTGTATCATATAGAGCATTATTGGCCAAGATGTTGAAATACAATTCATTTGCAGATTACCAATTGGAACATAAAATGGCTAAAAACCCAAAGAATGTCATTACCTTTTTATCAAACCTACAAAGATCACTCAAAGAAAATGGGGTTATAGAAGAGTTGAATAAATTGGCTCAATTCAAACAGGATTCAACTCTCACCGGTGATGTTGTGGCAGATATTAAACCATGGGATAGGGATTATTTATTAGGAAAATTACAGAAGCAGAGACGAGAAACGTTTACCAAAGGAAACATAAATGACTACTTCTCTGTGGGAACAGTTATTGCTGGGTTGGATAAGCTTTTTAATGCGTTGTACGATATTTCATTGGTTCCAGTCGCAGCTTTAAAAGGTGAAACTTGGGATATGCACCAAGTACGAAAAGTCAAAGTGGTGGACAATCTGAGTAGTAGAACTTTGGGATATTTGTATCTTGATTTTTGGTCTTCAAAAGTATTGCCTTCACATTTTACTATTGTTTGTCTGAGAAGATTGAATACATCCATAGGCAGTGAGACCATAAATGAAATGAAACAACTTGTGCAGTTAGATGAAGATTATCAATTACCAGTCGTGTCACTTGTGTGTAACTTTTCCAAGGGAAGTTCTTTTTCGATTGGGAGATTTGCTGGTATAGATAACGAGAAGCCAACTCTATTATCATTGGAGCAGGTTGATACGATATTCCATGAAATGGGTCATGCTATGCATTCAATGATGGGACGAACTGAATTGCATAATTTATCTGGAACTCGATGTGCAACTGATTTTGTTGAATTACCTTCAGTTTTGATGGAATCGTTTAGTAAAGATGCAAGAGTTATTTGCGAATTGGGATGTCATTATGAAACAAATGAGAAATTACCTCCATCTCTTCTTGAAGATGCTCATAATCATAGAATAATGTTGGATGCTTGCGAAACATTTATGCAATCAAAAATGGCTACCTTGGATCAAAAGTTGCATAATGAAGATATTGTCAAATCGTTGGAGAAAGGGTTATACGAAGTCAATTCCACTGAAATTTATCACAGAGTCGAAGAAGAATTGAAAGTTTTTGCTGATAAATGGTCCACGTGGCACGGTAAATTCCCACATTTGTTTTCATATGGAGCTGTGTATTATTCGTATTTGTTAGATAGAGCCATTGCCGATAAGATCTGGCATGGTTTATTTGCCAATGACCCATGGAGTAGAGCAGCAGGCAAAAAATACCGAGAAAGTATATTACAATGGGGTGGAACCAGAGATCCATGGGAATGCCTTGCTGATGCCTTAGAGATTGAAGGGTTGAAGAAAGGAGACTCCACCAGTATGAGAATCATTGGGCAAGATAGCAATTTGTGATTTGTCATAGATTAGCATGTACATGTATATAGATAAGAGAATTATAAGTTACTTGTAATTAATTGGAACTACGAAATCCTGACTTATTGTTTGCAGAAAACTTTAAAGGAGGGCTGTAAAAAACATGATATGACAATTTAGATACGGAGGAGAATATTAATGGATCGTTTTATACATAGAAAGGTAAGAGTATTCTTTAGAAAGCAAGGCGCTACTTCTTTATTTTTTTTTCTCAAGTTCCTTAACCGGACATGATGGAAGGAAAAGTAAAAAAAACAACAAAAAAAAATTAGCCTCACTCGCATCAGTGCAGTTATATTGCACGTCACATGTGAATTCTTGGTATGCGGTTCAAACAAATGAACTATAGTAATATAAAATAGCCAGTCTAAATTTTTACTTTATGAATAGGATGATTGATGAATTGGTAGGTCGAGCGGAAACTTTTACCCATTTCATGTAGTGTGTATGTAAGGTATTATTTAGTTGGTTAATTCCCTTTTTTTTCCCTTCTCATCCTGAAAGAATGCCTTATGGTGTAAGGGGGGCTTATTTGAAGGGCAATATTCTCTAAAGAAAAACATACTCCAAGAGATTATTAATGGTTATGCACATGGTTATATCTCCATTTGATTGCATTCTTTTCAAGATAAGATAACATACAATACAAAGCATTACGATCTATGTCTAAACTTTCCTTCACTAACTTTTGTAATACACTGGAACCTGACTCACATTTCGGATTAAATCATAACTTGATGTTTCATTGCCTTTTTCTTTTGTTGGCAAAATATGTTTATATCACAAAAACAGCAAGAAAAAAATTTTTTTTTATAAATAAGCTGCAGGAAAAACAATTGCTGGACGCAAAAAAGTTTCTTTTGTCATCTCAATTGTTCCGAGAATTACTAACTTCATTGCAAAATGCCTTATGGTAACAAAACGCAACATCAAAAACACCTCTTCACATCACGAACACGCGATTAGAAGCTAATTCCTTAAGGCATTTTGAATAACTAACTCATGCAAAGGGTGAACTCGTTCGATTACCCTAGGATTCTCCAACAAATCATATCAACAGAATCAAAGATTACGGGTGGATGAGGAGTAAATATTCATAGTCCAAGGTTCGTTACCAATTTGTTTAGTGATAAGAAGCAAACTACTTTTGCATCATACTCCACCTCTCCATTTCTTTTTATTTTTTTTTTAGCGTCAGGTTTTTTTTTTCTTTTATTTTAAATCTGATTTACAAGCAACACCGAAGAGAAATACATTTTATATAAAAACATCTATATTTTTCTGGTACTTTGATTTTTTCTTTTTCTCCCTATCTCCAGGTCTATAATTTCCTTAATTTTTTTTGTCTTTTTTTTGGTTCTAGCATAATTCAAACAATTGTATTGTTTTATTTTGTTTTGTTTTGTTGTTTACTTGTTAACTTTTGCATTTAAATTTGCTTTTATCACTTTAAAGTTTTTATTCCATTGCATAAGATTATAACCATTGCTTATACACCATGTCAAAAAAGATTGATCCTATCTTCTCAAAAGAGGTGAAACCAGATGAATTTGAAAACTTCTCTGGTTCTGATGAACAATATGTCACACACGACTCCATTGACAGCCTGTCAAGGGACACTTTCAAAAACGTTATTGACTCGTTTAGAAGAAAAGAAGTCGATAAAGATGAAGGAGCTGGTAAACAATTGGCCAAGGGTATCAGTAAACGTCATTTAATTTTAATGGCTTTGGTGACTGGTATTGGTACTGGTCTTTTAGTCGGTTCCGGTCAAGTGTTGCGTAAAGCGGGTCCTTTATTTACTATTATCGGGTATGCTATTGGTGGTTCTTTCGTGTACCCTACTTTACAAGCAGCCGGTGAAATGGCTGTGAATTATTCTGAATTATCCGGTGGTTACAACTCATACACAAGAATGTTTGTTGAAGACAGTGTCAATTTTGCCATTTCCTGGAATTACTGTATCCAATGGATGAGTGTTATTAGTATTGAATTAGTCACGGCTGCTATTACTATTGAATATTGGATAAGCAGACAACGTGTTGATCCAGATGCATGGGTTGCAATTTTTTTCGTTGTCATTGTCATTGTCAACTTTATTGGTGCTAAAGCATATGGTGAATTTGAATTTATTATTGGTCTGTGTAAAGTTTGCTTATTAGTCGGTTTCATTATTATGGGTATCGTGATTAATGTTGGGGGAGGTCCAAACCATGAATTTATCGGTGGAAAATATTGGCACAACCCTGGTCCAACAAACAATGGGTTCAAAGGGTTCTGTAGTGTTTTCGTCACCGCATGTTTCTCTTTGGGACAAACAGAATTTATTGCTTTATCTGCTGCTGAACAACCAAATCCAAGACATGCCATTCCAACAGCCTGTAAATTAGTCTTCTGGAGAATTGTTATTTTGTTTTTGGGTTCATTAACTATGGTTGGTTTACTTGTTCCATCTAACTCCGATCGTTTAATGAGTGAAAGTGGTGGTTCTAACACTTCTCCATATGTTCTTTCTGCTGCCCTTCATGGGGTTAGAGCTGTGCCATCTATTATCAACTCAGTTATTCTTATGTCTGTCACCTCCGTTGCTTCGTCTTCCTTATATTCTGCATCCAGAACTTTGCAATCCTTAGCTGAACAAGGATTTGCTCCAAAATGGTTTGACTATATTGACAGAGCAGGTAGACCATCCAGAGCTTTATTGGTTTCTGCTATTGTTGGTTTGTTTGCTTTCATTGCAACTTACAAAAAGCAAGTTACTGTTTTTAACTGGTTGTTGGCCATTTCTGGTTTATCCCAAGTTTTCACCTGGGCAGGTATTTGTATTTCTCACATCAGATTCAGAAAGGCTTTGGCTTATAATAACATCTCTACTGATGCATTGGGTTACAAGGCTTCTACTGGTGTTATTGGTTCTTACTATGCCTTAGTCTGGTTTGCTTTAGTTTTAATGGCTCAATTCTGGATTGCCTTGTACCCAATCGGTGCCAAGAAACCAGATGCAAATGTGTTTTTCCAAAACTATTTGGGTGCTGTTGTTTTGATTTTCTTCTATGTTGCCCATAAGTTGTGGACTCGTAAATGGAGACTCTTAGTTCCAATTAGTGAAATTGATATTAATCACGAAAGAACTATTTTTGATGAAGAGATTTTGAATCTTGAAAGACAAGAAGAAAAAGAAAGATGGGATCGTGCTCCTTTCTATAAAAAGATATTTTTACTTTAGATAGATTATATTTCTGTATAAAAGAAAAAAAAAGTAAAAGACAATGATGATAGTAAATGTATAAATAAATAAATGTTGTATGTAAATTTTTCATTGTAACAGTAGTTTTCTATGGGGTAGTCACATTTTTCGGACAAAGATTACTGTCTTTAGTATTCTCAAATGGAAAAAAAAAAGAAAAAAATAAAGAGAAGTTCTGAAAAATGAATACAATATGGCTCTAATTATTACTTTCAACTTTATCTTACAACGATGATTAGAATATTCCGTCGCTTTGCAAGTACAGGGAAAAATACATCCATATTACGTAAAGCACAAATAGACATTAATGATATAGTTACTAGACTGGGTGAATATAAAACGTCCATCGAAAGAAGATTATTAGCACAAGAGTTAACCAAGAGTGTTGATTTCATAGTGTCCTTTCGTCCGGTACAGTTTGAGTTGTTTAGCCAAATAAACCAACTTAAACGAGAAAGAAATGAGATTTCAGATAGTTTGAAACAAGGAACTGGTGATTTGGCGGCAGTAAAGCATAGATTAGAAGAGATAAAGGCCCAATTAAAACCATTGGAAAAAGAATGGAAGGAATTAGATGAACAAATCTACATCAAAGCGGAGGCTCTACCTAACCACATATCTCTGGATGCACCATTAGATCCATTAAAAGAAACAATTGATCAATTCATTAATTGCCAATCGGAAAACGACCCCAAGCTCATCCCTGCATCATTGGCACACGACCATAAAACAATTGGGGAACTGTTAAACATCATGGATTTTCAAAAAGCATCCAACGTATCAGGTTCATCATGGTATTACTTAATTGGAGATGGAGCTTTATTAGAACAAGCATTGGTTCAATACGCGCTTTCTAAAGCAAGAAAACATGGCTACACAATGATGACTCCACCATCTGTTGTAAGATCAGAAGTTGTAAATGCATGTGGCTTTAAACCAAATGACCAAAACAATGAGAAACAGATTTATGAACTTGAAGGCGAAAAGAAATCGTTGACAGGTACAGCTGAAATTCCATTGGCAGCTTTTCATGCATCCACCACTTTCCCAGAAGGTTCTAGTTTTCCTAAAAAGTATGTCGGTGTTTCTAGATCATATCGTGCCGAAGCAGGGGCCAGTGGTAAAGACACCAAGGGCCTCTACAGAGTTCATGAATTTACTAAAGTTGAATTGTTTCATTTCACTACACCTGAAGGAGCCAGTAAAGAATTACAACAACTCAAAGAAATGCAAGTTGAAATAATATCCGAATTGGGTCTTGCTGCGAAAGTCCTCAACATGCCAACATCGGACCTTGGCTCACCAGCAATGCAAAAATACGACATTGAAGCGTGGATGCCAGGCAGGGGATCATGGGGTGAACTTACAAGCTGTTCAAATTGTGGAGACTATCAAGCCAGAAGATTGGGAATTCGATACAAGATCTCTAAAGAATCTGGTTCAAAACATGTGTCTACGCTCAATGGTACAGCAATGGCTGTTCCAAGGGTCATCGTCGCATTAATTGAACAGAACTATAATCCTAAAACTAAAGAAATAAGAATTCCAAAAGTGCTCCAACCATATATGGATGGCAAGGATAAAATTGTTCATAACTAAAATCATTGTATATAACTCATCACTAATGTATATATTGTATATAATACTTACAACTCTTCATCAGAATTATTACTAAAATTTGCATTTCTTAACTTGACCATGGGGGTACTTGCAATTCTCTTTCTTTCACTAACAAAGTCGTTACTCTCAATTTCTCCTAGCTTGATTTTGTGGAAGTTCTTCAAATTCTCCATTTTTGATTCTCGATTAGAAGTGGGAATATGTATAATTTCAATATCTTCCTGAAGTTCTTTATATTTATTCTGTAATTCTTTATAATCATCAAACTTTTTGGCATAGCTTTTACAAAGTAATTCATACTTCTCTTCTAATGCCTTATTTTTGCTTTCAAGATTTTCACCAATTTTGAGATGCTGTTGCAACTTCTCAAGATTATCAAGCTTTTGAATAATTACTTGTAATAAAGAGTCGTTGTGTGTTGAGGCCCTTGTCGTCTTGCTTGCATTCTCCAAGATACTTTCTAACAATGTAGTAGTCTTATTATCCAAAGAAACAGCCAGTAATTCTGATATAATTGGAGACGTGATTTGATGTATCATATCTGTTGGAGGTAACCTTTGTTCAAAAGATAGAAGCGAGTCTTTAAGCATTCGTAGTTGCGTTCTGATTTCGTCAACACCGGTGCTTGATTTCAACGACACGGCGACCTCCTCGGATTTCTGTAATTGTTGTTTAGATAACTCTTTCAACTGATCTTGCTTGGCATCTTGTTTGATCAATTGTGAACTCATCAATTCATTATCTGTACTAAGTGTTTCCTTTAATTTTTCTATTTCATCCTTTATATAATCTAATTGGGGTATAGAAGTACTTCTAGTTTCTGTCAATATCTTGTGGATTTCGGTCACCACAACACTATTAAGACCAATATTCAAGTTCTCCAAGGTGTTCGATTTGCCATCTTCACTCAACTTATCTAATCTTTGAATGATCTTGTTCATATCTGCTTTGGTAGCGTTGCCTTCTGTCATAACCTCTTGTGAATAAGTGACCACACTAGATAAAAGCTTATTCAAATTCTCATTGTTATTCTTCAGTCTGTTGAACAATTGTTCTAAATCAACATGGGTCTGTTTTGAATTCAACTCAATATTATACAATTGTTGTTGTATTTCTTCTTGTGTAGTATGGAGTAGATTGAAGTGTTCATCCAAGTTATCACTTTCCACGAAAGAAAGTTTTCCAGTTTTCTGTTTGTTTGGTGAAATCGGTTTTAATGGCAGTTTATGAATAGGAGTGGGGGTAGTTGCAGAATGGGGGAAATTTTCGCCTCGACTAGTAGGTGTAATAGGTAAATTTTCCTTATTATTCATCATAAATGGATGGGTCTGAAATAAAAAAAGGGGTCTTAAATTGCTTTTGAACACGAAAGTTATGAAGTTTTGATTCTTTGTTTACATTTTTTTTTTTTTTTTTCATTCTTCGCTTTCACGCATTTACGCTTGTCTGCCTTTTTTTTATTTTCGCGGTCCCTGAAATTTGAGTCAACTAAATATTTAATAAAACTTCCTATACACAGCAATTTAAAAACCAAATCTACTTTTAACAGCAGCACTATACATTGATTTCTTTTGATCGTCAATTCCTTCAGTTATGGTTTCACTTGCCAGGTTGGCATAATCATTAAACGTCTCTTCCACAGTTTGAATACCATTTTGTATACTTCTCATAAAACCCTGAGTTCCAATACCTCCGGCACCTGTGCCTCTTCTAACGGGTTGTTCGTAAGGACTTATCTTTTCTTGGCTTCGTGTACGGTTTTGCGGGTTATATCCACCATAACTATTCTGTGGATTAGCTTCGGGACTTACATTATAAGCAAGCTGTGACTCGATATTCTTAGGAGCCTTTCTATTTGGACCAGCAATCAAATTGGTCAAATCTTCATTTGAGACATAGTTGGTTTGACCCCTTGCCCACAGCAAAGCACTGGCTGTTGGACGTGGTGGAATAATCGCATTCTCGTTAAACAATTTGTCCGTTTCTTCTTCACCTTTGAAACGAGATTTCTCATGTGTACAGACATATACCGCCTCTGTCTTTGAACTTCTAATAAACAATTCACCGGACAGTAAAAGATCTGATTGAGTTGCAGTACCAGACTCCAATGAGTCCTTGACTTTCAGATACACCTCATTAGGAAGTTTAATATTGGCAATATCTGCTAAGGATGGCAACGAGCAAAGCTTGACAAACCCGGTTTTCAATAAAATAGCCAAGACCACACCATGGTCACGATAATTCACAACACTCACTTTCAAACAAGTATCATCGACAACTTTATGAGACAATTTTTGTTTTGGAAGTTGAATCACTCTAACATCTCGATTTGAAGTAGCAATAATATATCCCGGTAAAAGAATACCTTGACTAAGTTTATTAAATGTAGCCATGTCAGCAACAGCAGACGCCCCCGTAGTGGCATTAATTGGAATTAATTGTGAAATAAATGACCCTTCACTATTGGCTGAATCAGTGGTTCTATAGTTCAAATGTGCAGTCTTACCAGCAAATATAACTTCAAACCCACCGTTACCCATTGGAACTATTTTAAACATCACCAAGTTACCACCACAGTTGGTTCCCACTAACAACACAATAGAAGAGTAGCCTTCATTGCCATATTCCTGTATGGTAAGTTCAATAGATGTAGGGTAACAATTACCTTGAATTGAAACTAAGTGTTCTTTGATATTCTCAAGATTGAGAATAACCGCTGGTCCTCTTGAAATGTCACACACCACTAATCGGCCCGATTTATAACCAATAGCACCAAATCCAACATCACTCATTTTGAGTACAGATATCTCTTCCTTCGGTTCAATTTGCAACAAGCTAACAGGTAAAAATGATGATGAGGTGGTAATTGAACCCAGAATTCTATCATGAATGTCCAATAATTTAGCATTTCCATTTGAATGCTGTACTTCACAATCGTTATAATCTTTCGACGATGAGATACCAGCAGTTTTATTAATTTTACCAAACTTACAGATAACAACATCTCCGGAGTATAACCCAACTAATAACTCACGATTTTCAAATGCACAAGATACAAATGTAACTCTCAATGATTTTGGATCCCCATAGTCATATAATGTTTCTCGAAGACCCACTTGAACAATTCCTTCTAATTCCTGCTGCTCACCTTTCGAAATGTCCAGAAATCTAACTAAACCTCTTTCATGACCCGTAATTAAAATATTTCGATGAATATCACTATAACCAATTGGTTTCTGAACCGTTCCAAGTTGAGCCGACATTCCTCCATAGAGTAATTCTTTGGTTTTTGATGTAACCCCACTAGATATTCTATTAGACATCATACTATACCAATCAATTCTTCTAACTTGTTGCACATCAAATGAACATAATGGTGGATGTATAAACGAGATTGAAGTTGGTAAGATTACTGAACCCAAATCAGTAGAGCCCTGGCCTCCTGCATTCTCCGAAAAGGACACAAGATAAATTTGCCCCAAATTAGATACCAATAACAAATACGCAGGATTGTGGCCCCCATGAAAGTAAGGGGAACCATTTTGGCTAATTGGTTGAATAGTGGTAATCACTTCCTCGACACCAGTTCTATTTAAATAAAACGTTATTGGAATTATGCGTTGACCGGATTGTGGCTGCGCATAGAACTCACCTTGCTTTTCATTCGACGTAATGCTATACTTTAAAGTGTATCCAAAATCTAAAACGTGAATACAATTAGTGCCGTTTGGATCACCCCCACTGATAAGTAATTTTGTATTCTCCGGATCCTCTCCACAAACCCATCTAACAGTTTCAATAGGATGGAATACATCAGGAATTGGCAATGGTGTACCTGGTCGATGTATATGAACATCAAATACATTTCTGGCTTCTAAAATTGTACCGCTGGCAATATCCCAAAATACTATAGAATTGTCTTCATATACTGTAACAACATGCAAACCATTTGGATGGAAATGTGCCTCTTTCAATTTGGGTATAACCGACTTTGAACTTCCAAAAAGCTTCTTTTTACTGCCGTGAGAAATATGTGAGGCCAATTCAAAAGCCCTATGTTCTTTAGATAATTCATAAACTAGCACGCTCTTGATTTCTCCAGACACGAGCGAATAAACAATTGCTGTTTGGTTGTATCCAATTAGCAAAGTACCAATATCACGAGGGTGCCATTCGATACACACAATCGGAGACATTTTCTCCTTGGGCATTATCCTTTTCTGCAAGTTATCAATTCGGAATGGAGTTTGGTTAATTCTATCCACATCATAGAACATTAAACTACCGTTGGACAAACCCATAATTAACCAATCCAACGATGGATCTGTCTCCATTGCAGTGACAGATCCCGGAAACAGTGCTGTTCCCAAAACTTTCTTTGAATGCAATGATAGGATCGTTAATCCCGATCCTGCTGATGCACATACCAAGTAAACACCCTTGACGAATTTCAAGAACGTAATTGGATTCTTAATATTAAATTCAAAGACGACTTCAACATTAACCTGACCATAAACACGAACATCATTACTTGTTGTTGAAACTGCTAACAAGGATTGAACAGGGTCATAGGCAACTGCAACAATAGAATTTTTAGGAATACCAATTTGATTGACCACTTTGAGTTCAATTTTCTTGACATCAATTTCCTCTGGTGAAAGGCCCTTAGTGCCTCTTGTTTTAATAACATTCGACACTGAACCCAATGAAAGTGGTGGTTTTCTCAGTTTGAGCTTGTTGAACATGACTTGAAGTCGAACGGGGCAGGACGGAAGAATGTTTAAATTACGGTCCATTTTTTTTTTTCGTCTGACTATACACTGGATATACGACTCGCATAAGTACAGTAGTCGTGCAAAATGGGTCTATTTGTACAAGCAAGTGATTCAATATGGACGTGTCTAGGCAGAAATTTGAAGACAGTTTCCACGTAGAACAAACATAAAAAAAATTGAAAAATAAGAAATAACAACACGTAGATTAAAAAAAAAAAGAAATCCCCCAATACAAACAATTTTCACAACAACAAAAGAGGTATAGACGATGGTATGTTTGAAATGGACCCATCAATTAATGGTGATGCATTTTCTTCTTGTTTGATACTAACTTCGTCACATAGAGCTGTGATAAACTAATTGGATTGGGAATGCTTGGTGTTGCTGCTTTTATTTTCACTTATTATACTGCTTGGGTTTTTGTTTTGCCATTTATTGATGAAGACAATTTCTTGAATCAATTCTTCTTACCAAGAGAGTATGCAATTAAATTGCCATTGTTGTTGTTAATCATTGCTGTTTTGGGAGTTGGAACTTTTGTTGGAAAAGTTTTGGTTAAAAATCAACAAAAACAAAAAAGTAAGAAAAAGTCACAATAGGTGAGTTTATTCAAGTAATTACCACTATTTTATGAAAAAAAGTCCCTATATTAACAACAATTTAGGGCGATTGAGAATGGAATGAATTTTTATTTAATTTCTACCGTATCTTTTCTACATGTTCTAGAATAATCCCTGAATTATTCCTTATTTTTATTTCAATCTAAAGACTATATTTACAGTCTAACTATATAACTACCTGCTTTTGTAATATATTTAACACCTTTGTATGGTTTAACTGTATCTCCTAACCCTTTTGCACTGATGATCTTTAGACTGTCCACTTTCAATCCACTTGGAGCTGGACCTCGATGACTGTATTCAAGTCTAATGTAACTTGGTTTGAGGTAATTATTCTTGCTCTTCTTGGCTTCATCTTCTTCTTCAGCTTCACCAGATTCGTGATCTTCTCTGTCATCTGTAGTCTTGGAAATAATCGATCCATAAAACACTGGTGACACACCAGACTTCAACAGTCTCAAGTTCCATTCGGCTTTACCATTGCCTTTGCTTGAGAAATCGCCATGGGTGACTCTATTTAATTTAACCTGTCTTTCATCTTGTTCACATACAATCTCTACTTTAATGAACTCTAATTTACTGACCTGCTGTGATATGTGTAATCTAATTTCAAATTCTGGTGAGTCTTCACGACATATAAATTCAGTATCAATACTAGTTAACGTAATTGTATGTAACTTTTGTCTATTAGTTGAGCCTTTGTTCAAATCAACCTGATATTTCATCAATGTTGATCTTCCATCAGGTGGGATAAAGGACAAAATTCCTCTTCTTTCTTTCCAAGTGTCCCTGTTGATGCATCTATGCAAACTTGGCAATTCGACATTGGAACCAACTGAATTCAATGCAAGTTCCAATAGCGGAACACCAGTTAATCGACTCAAAAAACTTATTTCTCCATCAATATGTCCACTTATCATATGGTTTTCCACATTATGTTGCTTACTCGACGAGTAAAAAGCGGAATCAAATGTCTGCTCCAATTTCAGCTTTCTTGTAACTGGTTTAATTATCGCATTAACTGTTTCAATCACGTCAACATACATTTCATTATTAGTATGTCTGACATTGTTTCTTCTCCACGGAATATCATTTGAGGTATCATTTGCCTTGATGAGATCCAAAGTTGATGGTCCCCTTCCTGTTGCTTTGGATGCTGCGGTGGAGGCTCCGCTTAAAATCTTGGAAAGAAATGATTTATAACTAACTAAATCTCTTAATTTATTAAAATCAGTGACATGAGGTATACCATCATCCAACATTTGGTATAACATCAAGGTTAATGTATCATTATTGGCCTCAATTTTCGTGCTATTCAATTCACCAAAATAATCTTCCATTGCTTCAATCAATCTTTGCACAAACGTCTGTGGAAATAAGACATTGGAGAGATCATCTTCACATAATAAATAAAATGATAAAGATGATTCCTGGTGTTTATATAAATAATATTGTGAGTTCAACGATATCTTATTAGAATTGGCCAGCGAAGATGGTGACGTAGACGCCGAGATTTTAGGAAGTAAGGATTTAAATTTAGGAGTTGATAACGTCTCTGAAAACTCATACACCAAAGTGTTAGTTGAGTCTGTAATGTACAATGCTTCAATCATGATTTGATTTCAATTGATCTTTGGCTGGGCGTAGTCGTATAATCCTGCTATTAAAAGTTACTGTGGAAAAAACAAAAAAAAAAAAAAAATCGCCCAAATTTTCATGCGACTAAATCAACAAAAAGGGCCAAATAGAACGCCAACTTACAACGTAGGTTTTATATATGACCCGAATTTGTCATCTCTTGAACACAGAATAAAATACTTTACACTTATAGCCAGAACCATTGCTCCCGGTTATAATCCTAATTTTACAACTATATTTCGAACGGGGATATGTCTATTAAAGGTGCAAGGATAATAATAATAAAAAATGTAAAAAAGTAGAGATTATAGGGGTTCCAGGGGTAGCGGCTCTTGAGCACAAGCAATATTAAAAATAATAACAAAAAAATAGAAAACAAAAGGAGTGTAATTAAACGGAATGAAAGTAATGAAAATGACATAGTAGCAAAACACACTACTATCATAAACTTAATCTGTAACTGGCTTGGTTCAAAAAGGATAACTGTTTATTCTTGTAAGTGTACCCTTTACGCACACACATATTCTTCAAAAAGCCATTTCCAAAATTAAGAGCAATGATTCTAGTGTTGTTTGATACCACTAGAATTTACGTCTTGTGAAGATGTGCCCTCCTCAATTTGCTCAACTTCAGCATCATCATCATCAAGATCAACATCCAAATCTCTAGCAACTCTTTCTTCGATATTCTTGATATCAGTCAAACCATAGTAAGTAATGGCAGCTAAACCTAACACACCGGCAATACAGGAGAATACCATAGCCACAATACCTCTAGCAGTGAAACCAGTTGGTAATCTCTTGTGTTGGACATTTTCACCTCTCAAATCCAAAAAGTTGTTAGCGTTAGCAGCAGCATTACCTTCCCATGGAACACCAACTTTTTCACAAATTTCCTTGTGGTTGTCGGTAATTTGTTGAGTAGCGTTGTTTTGAATACCTTGAGGATCTTCAATTAAAACAATAGCCAAACCTTGGTCCAAATGCCATTCAATATGACAATGGAAGTACCAAACACCTGGGTTATCAGCTTTGAATCTAAGCACAAAATAGGACTGAGGATTAACATAAACAGTATCTCTTATCATCGGGTATTCTGGCCATTCAGCATGGTCTGAAGCGTTAAATGCAACAGGATCTTGATCATCATCTCGTGCTGCACCTCTTTCAATCAATTGGAAAACATGACCATGTAAATGGAACGGATGATGACCGGTATCTAAGTTATTCAAGACAATATCAACAATCTCATCACCTTGTAAAACAAATGAGTTAGTGTTAGTACCATAGATTAATTCGTTGGTACTTTCATTTCCAGATGATAAAACAGTCAACAAAGGTGGCACCTTTGGTGTCTTAAAAGTAATATTGTTGAAAAAAGCATAGTTTACACCATTTCCTAAGTTATCCATTTGAACGTCAATCGTAATGGTATAATCAGCGTCATCCAATAAGGTAGTGTTTGATAATGGTCTCAAATAGAAATCATCCAAATAATCATCAATGGAGTCAACAAAGTATTCAGTTGGCAATTCAGCATCTTCGTTGTATACAATATAGTTAGTACCATTCAATTGCAAATCATGAGGCACTGTATCCAACATTGTATCATCAACTTTATTCATGAACGCATAATTTCTATCGGTGGAATTTTTTGTGGTGACTAATACACCATATCTTTGAGCAATAGTAATGTAAAGCATATCAGTGGTGTTTGGCTGGACATAGATACCATCAACCTCAACAACTGTAAACTCATGATCTTCCATCCAAAGGTACTGAGTTACAAATCTACCAATATTGGCAATTCTCAAATAGTACGTCTTGTTTGGTTCAACCCTCCAAGTGTTGTTTCTTGTTTCATTAAACAAAAAGTTTTGTGGAATTGGTTCGGCACCAGTTGGATTGAATCTACTCATGAATTTAGGTAATAATTCATTACTTGTTTCATGATAATGTTCTGATAATGACAATACAACTTCTTCATCATAGTCGTATGGGAAATCATCATCTTCAATAATAAAAATACCTCTCATACCTTCACCATATTGACCAGAAGTATGAGAGTGATACCAGTAAGTACCAACTTGATCATTGACAGTAAAGTTGTACAAGAAAGTTTCACCAGGAGGAATTGGGCACTGGGTAATCATTTCTGGACCATCCATTTGATTAGTCCCGTGCTGGAACAAACCGTGAAAATGTAAAGTGGTATTTCTATCATCAAAACCGTTTATCAAGTATAATTGAACTCTGTCACCTTTCTTGACTCTCAAAGTAGGTAATGGCCAAGTACCGTTCCACCCAATCATCTTTCTTTCGTAAACACCATCTGGGTTAGCATCCACCCAGCCAGTTTCAAACCACCAAGTGTGAGTTTCAGCTGTGGCAATGGAGAATAGAAACAATAACAGAAATAATTCTACTAATTTCATTTGATTCTTTGGTAGCTATTGTTCAATTTTGGGTATACTTTATAGTTCTTGTTGGGAACAACTTTCAAATTATAACTCACGTGCAGGCTTCAGTTGCCAAGTAAAAAAAATTGTTCTATTTGACGTAAATATGTAATTGCAATCAGCAAGGTATGCTATTTTCTGGAACCCAAACTTGTAAAATACCAACCACGATCTAGATAGTTTCAATAACAAATTAAAAAAAAAAAAAAACTAGAAAGGGTTGGGGAAAAAAAAAACTTAAATGGAAATCTCTTGCATTTTTATATTAATGAAAGAATAATAGGACGATGTAGATGCATCAGATAACAGAAGAGAAAGGATGGTTTCCGACAGTAATTTTAACAATTAAATAATAAAAATGTTGAGCCATACTATAGTTAACCAATACACTATCAATGTTTAGTATGCACTGACAAAAAGTGAAGCAACGGACACGGAAAAAGAAATCATCTGTTGGAAGTAATTGTTGAAGCACAGCTGTACCACCATATTCTATTGGACGGGAAAAAAAAGTAAAAATAAAATTATACACTGACATTTTAAGCCACAGTAGGCTTAAAATTCTGCATGCAAATCCGAAAGACAACACAACCCACGGCCAAATAATAAAGAAGGCTTAAAAGCTAAATTTTATGCAATTTCCTAAGATTTTGGAAAAGTTGGTGATGGTGGTTTACTGAAAGTTGTAAAAATAAAAAAATAATCAAGCGTCAAGTCTTTCTTAGATCGGCAGCAACACCGAACAATGGATTTTGCAGCCCCAGGGGTATGTCGTGACTAGCGCTTTGAATCCTATTAAATTTAAATCATTAAACGGGTTGAATTAATTATATATTAAGTAATAAAAAATAGAATAGTAGCAATACGTACATAATAATAATTCCGGGAAAAGAAAAATAAAAAGGGAGGATTGGGGTTTCTAAGGGTGTTTCTTTCTATAATAATGAATGAAAAAGAAAATCAATTCTTTCAATCATCAAGTCAAGACATTAAATACAAATAATAATAATAATAATAAAGATGAAATTCAAAACACATGATCAAACATTCAATATGAGACCCACAAACGTGACAATAAGGTTGGTTCAAAAAGGAAAAACAGTAAACTTCTTAAAAAACATGTAATCCTTCACGCACACACAATATTCTTCAAAAACCTTTTCTTTTATTTGTGAGTAAACAGATTCTGTTTGATTTAATGTTGTTTTGAGTTTGTGCCAGAGGAACCTCCTTCACTCAATTCTTCAACATCATCATCGTCAAGATCAACATCCAAATCTCTAGCAACTCTTTCTTCGACATTCTTGATATCAGTCAAACCATAGTAAGTAATGGCAGCTAAACCTAACACACCGGCAATACAGGAGAAGACTAAAGCCACAATACCTCTAGCAGTGAAACCAGTTGGTAATCTCTTGTGTTGGACATTTTCACCTCTCAAATCCAAAAAGTTGTCAGCGTTAGCAGCAGCATTACCTTCCCATGGAACACCAACTTTTTCACAAATTTCCTTGTGGTTGTCGGTAATTTGTTGAGTAGCGTTGTTTTGAATACCTTGAGGATCTTCAATTAAAACAATAGCCAAACCTTGGTCCAAATGCCATTCAATATGACAATGGAAGAACCAAACACCTGGGTTATCAGCTTTAAATCTTAAGACAGCATAGGATTGAGGATTAATGTAAATGGTATCTCTGATCATTGGGTATTCTGGCCATTCAGCGTGATCCGAGGCATTGTAAGCAACTGGATCTTGATCATCGTCAAGACCTTCATGTCTTTCAATCAATTGGAAAACGTGACCGTGCAAGTGGAATGGATGTTTACCGGTATCCAAGTTGTTCATAACGATATCAATAACTTCACCACCTTGTAAAACAAAGGAGTTAGTGTTAGTACCATAGACTAATTCGTTGGTAGCATCATCACCAGCACTAAGAACAGACAATAAAGTTGGGACCTTTGGATGAGTATAAGTGATGTTGTTGAAAAAAGCATAGTTTACACCATTTCCTAAGTTATCCATTTGAACTTCAAGAGTAATAGTGTAATCAGCATCATCTAATAATTTTTCTTTACTCAAAGGTTTCAACCAGTAATCATCAAAGAAATCATCAATAGAGTCCAACAAGTATGGCTCTGGCAAGTCAGCATCTTCATTGTAAACAATGTAGTTGGTACCGTTCAATTCCAAATCACCTGGAATAACATCCAACATATCAATATCAACTCTGTTCATGAAAGCATAATTCTTGTCAGTTTCGTTCTTGGTGGTAATTAAAACAGAATATCTTTGAGCAACAGTGATATAAATCAAATCAGTAGTGTTTTGTTCAACATAGATACCATCAACTTCAACAATGGTGAAGTCATGATCTTCCATCCAAATGTATTGAGAAACAAATCTACCGATATTGACAATTCTAACAAGATAAGTCTTGTTTGGTTCAACCTTCCAAGTGTTGTTTCTGGTTTCATTGAATAACATATTGCTTGGAATTGGTTCGGCACCAGTTGGATTGAATCTACTCAAGAACTTAGGAGTCAATTCATCAGAGTATTCATGGTAGTGTTCAGCCAAAGACAACACAACTTCTTCATCATAGTCGTATGGGAAATCATCATCTTCAATAATAAAAATACCTCTCATACCATCACCATATTGACCAGAAGTATGAGAGTGATACCAGTAAGTACCAACTTGATCATTGACAGTAAAGTTGTACAAGAAAGTTTCACCAGGAGGAATTGGGCACTGGGTAACCATTTCTGGACCATCCATTTGATTAGTCCCGTGCTGGAACAAACCGTGAAAATGCAAAGAAGTGTTTCTGTCATCGAAGCCGTTTATCAAGTATAATTGAACTCTGTCACCTTTCTTGACTCTCAAGGTTGGTAATGGCCAGGTGTCGTTAAAACCAATCATTGGTCTTTCAAAAACACCATCTGGGTTAGCATTAACCCAAGAAGTAGTGAACCACCATGTGTGAGTTTCTGCTGAAATAACAGATATTAAAGAACAAATTAACAAAAAGATTGAGGTACTTTTCATGGTACTTTATTTATATTCAATCTAGCTGAGCAATTTATAAGTTGAAATCGTGCAAAATTTTGTTGCTATAATGCAAAACTTGACTAGAAAGAAACCCGACCTTTCAAAAGAGGAAATTCGAAATTAACTCAATAAGAGATTATCCTTGACTTTTATATACCTGTACAATTTTTTGCCCAAATTTTTTTCTATTGAATTTTTTATTTTTTCAAGGGAGATTGTAAAGAGTTAGGCGTTACACAGAAAGTAGAACATACTGATTAAATTGATTAGAATGGCATTAAAATCATAACAGTGAAATGGCGAAAATTGAAACTGATGGGTTTTTATTTCTTGGCAATGTCTGAAATAGAAACATTGGAATATTAAAAGTCTGGCAAATTAAAGAAAATGGGATTTGATGTGGAAACACTATTGGTGAGAGGTAGTGCTAAACACGATGCATATGCAGCTGTGCATAATTTTACATGCATTATCTAAAAGAATAATAAATCCTAAATGTGAGCCTCCAACTAAGATGCAAACCAAAATTATCAAATTAATCAGACTAGCCAATCATTATCCAGTAAAACTCCATCCTATCCTATATCATGCAGACACTAACGTTTTTAAAAAATAAAACCTATCCCTGGTGTGCATATACATCACAAACAAAGAATCAGCAAATTAGTAACATCTAAACTTAATTTCACAAACGCTCACCAATGAGAAGCAAGAGAATACCAACAAGAAATATTAAACTTTGCAAACTTCGCTCGTGATTTTAATTATCCTCTCGCCCCTTGGCAATTTTCTTGATGGGTATTCTTATAATTTAGTTTACTTTTTAGCTCTCTATATTTTAAGGAGTAATACAGGGACAAAGACATTTGACATATTGTTATCTTGTATAATATGAAAATATAAAAAGGACGAGAATTGAAATATTGCGCAGATCCATTTCATCTACTCATTAATCATCACTTTCATATTCAGTTGAAACTTGAGTATCACTAAAACAATAACGATGAAATGAGATTTACTAAAAAAAAATTTTTATTTTTCATTTTGTATTCGCTTTTATAAAAAAAAAAAACGCTGTACCTAAATTAATCTGACATTTTTACATTAACTTAAGATGTCATGCGTTTGACATGCAGACATTTTTCTACAACTGATCAATCAGATAAAGCGAAGTTCGCACAATTGCCTGCCGCATTGAATTTTTATTCGCGGGAAAGTCTTCAAATTTAGTCATAACCGTAACGCTCTAAGACTCTGATTGGCTAAATTGTATGGGAACAATAATTAGAAATAAAAACACCTGACGGTTTTTGTACCTTATGTAATGCTTCTCATTGCAAATTTCAACCAAAAATAAAAAAATAACATCCTTTCGTCGTTTAATATATCGAATCACTGGCTTAAGCTGCAAGTAAAAAAGATCTTTGACGAAGAACAATATCCAAACACTCAAGAAGGTTTTCCCAAGTCCGACATTGGTCTGACGAAATCTTTTTAACCTTGTTTTAGTTGTTGTGTACTTAAACTCTAGTTGCGTGAACGGCTTTAACTTCAATTGTAATTTCAATATTCTTGGTACTGTAATATTTCTTTTTGTCTACTATCTCCGGTATTATGGTAATGTCACTTATATCAAGGGTGAGTAAGGATATTCGGAAATGTTTATTCTTTTTCTTTGGAAACAGGATAAAAATCAGGCAACTATTGGTTACATTTACCTCAACTAGGGATAATAATCACATTTAGGGGATGAACTTTATCCGTTTCTTTTTCTTATTATTTTTATCTTTTAGTTTAAGTTTATTCAGACCCACAATCCGCCTTCTGCCCAATTACGAAGTCAGCAATTCATAGATTTAAAAGTACGTGATTAGAGCCGTGGGTATTAAATTTGTTCGGCAGGTTTGAAGAATAGATTTTAGGTTAGTTGTGCAGAACTGTCAAATCTAACAAGCATTTCGAACTAATTAATTCTTTTTTCATCTTGGCAATGATATAATTACATAGGTCCGATTGGTTTGGCCACTTTACCATTGGCTCATTTTCACTCTCAATTTATTTGAATCAATCGAATGTATTTCTATTTTGCAGGCACAGGTACTTGTACATGTATGTGCATTCAAACTTAAACAGTATCATACATGTACTGTATAGTAAAGATTCTGCTGGGTAATTTTTTCCCCACAAATTTCAACCAAAACATTACAAAAAAAAAATAAGAACCACATTTATAATAATTCATTTTTTCCCCAAAGATATCAGTAATGACGAGATTCAGATCTCAGTGATGGTCTAGAATTAGCTCATTGATAATATTCTAACACAATATGTGTTATAATAAGATACGTTAGGGGTGTGTATTCTTATGGTAAGATTAGATGGGGAGCAAAAGTATATAGTATGTAAAGAGAGGAGACATAAAGGTCAATATATATAGTAGAATGGGAACAATCAGTAAGGGATAGATATGAGGGATTTGATTCTGAATAGGTCATCTATAGCCAAGAGGGGTTAGATGGTAACCATGTTCAAACGTATCAATGTTACCATTATACTCTTAGGTCATGTGTATACAAGCACGTGGCCCCAGTCATGCCATTACAACATGTTGTTTTTTTACTTTTTTCAAGATACTTTCCCAATGAGATTTTGGGAATAGCGTGTCTTTGAGAACAATTTTTGTTTCGGTTGCTCTCGGATACACGAATCACGTGCTTTACACAAAACTAAATGCACTACCCCAGCAACGGCTTTCCCAGCAACGGGTCCGAGAAAAAAAAAAGAAAATAAAAAAAATCTATTGCCATTTCAATTTATAGGGCCGTTTCAGCCATCGCAGTAAGAACGATAAAGAACTTTTGACACACATAGTACCTTGGTTAGATGTGTTGGAAGCTCTACTAGAAGACTCCTGGGTTCATTCTTTATCACAAATATTTTGAAGTTTCGCTTAATTTACTGGTTTTATTGATTTGGACATCGCACACGTTTCTCGAATTCATTAGTCAGTTAAAGGTTGTTATTAAACCAAAGTATTAGCAATATTCCCAAAAAGATATGTTGACGCCGAAAAGATTCATAAGTGCAACCACAATCAACTTAGATTCATTTACTATCTCCAAGTTTAGTAATTTGTTTAACTCATTTGTTAAGAAAACATCGGTTGTAAATGAGGAAAGGCAATTTTTAACAAGAGCTACTTCGACAACCTCAGAAGTCGCCACAACAGCAACAACTACGATGAGCCCTCCGAAGGTTGGCGTCTCCCCCTACAAGAGATCAACCCATCCGACTTCTGTACCGTTATCAAAATTATTTAGCAACAATTTCCCATTATCCGTCAAAGAATCATTGGAAGACTACAAGTTACGCCATCAACCATTGAAATTCCAACATGATTTACTATCATTATTACCTTTTTACCCATATCCTGATTCAATAGGTCGATCTTCTAAGGTATTGAAGGTCATTGTTGACGATAAAAATAATTACATTAACGAATTTGTAATCTATCCTCCTGGGAAATCACAAAATAATGAATCAGATTGTTTCCATTTGATTATGATTCATGGTTATGGTGCAGGATTAGGATTTTATATTAAGAATTTTGATAAAATTTCCATGGGTTCTAGAAAATGGATTATTCATTCCATAGATTTATTGGGGTATGGATGTAGTTCACGTCCAAAGTTTTATCCCAACAATTTAGAGCAAGTTGAAAACTGGTTTCATAATTCGTTTCAAAAATGGATGGAAAAAAGGAATATTCCTCGTGAAAAAACAATTATTATGGCCCATTCTATGGGTGCTTATTTAATGGCAACCTATGGTATCAAGAGAGATGCAAAATTTTGCAACAAATTATTAATGGTATCTCCTGGTGCGGTAATAAAACATAGGAAAAAAGTATATGTTCCCGAATATTTTAAGAAATTATGGGAAAGGAACATATCACCTTTTTCTATTGTCAGAAAAGCAGGTCCCCTCGGTTCAAAGGTTGTAAGTGGATGGTCGTCAAGAAGGTTTGCCAAGTTATCTTCCAAAGAAAGCAAATTATTACATAAATATTCTTATGGGATCTTCCAAGGTAATGGATCAGGAGAATATATGTTGAATTATTTATTAGCTCCCGGTGCTGATGCAAGACATCCGTTAATTGAACGAGGTGTTCACAAATTGAAATGTGATTTATCCTGGTGGTATGGAAAAGAGGACTGGATGGATAAAAAAGGAGGTGAGTTATGTTCTAACATCATTAACAATACCTCTGGTATTGCCAACAAAAGTGATGTTAATATTATTGAAGATAGTGGCCATCATATCTATTTAGATAACATTGATAGATTCAATTCAATGGTGATTGAAGAAATGCAAAAAGTTGAAAAGCAATTCTGATTTCAAAAAAATGCTCGTACCAGAGTATCAACAAAATAATAATAATAATAAAAAAAAAATGATTTTTTGATTTTTAAAAAAAGTCAACATAAAACGATAACTATTCTATAAATGATAATTTAAATATAAAGTTAACTATTCCAAATCTATTTTATACAAACTCAGGATCACTTTCAGCTCCTGTAAAATGTACAAGTAATCTTAATGAAATAGGCAACTGTGGATCAGTAACGACTATTTCATCACCCTCATTTATCAAATCTTTCAACTTTTTCAGCAAATTATCACTTGTAATTTTCTCCAATTCTGGAGGACTAGTTAAATAAAGATATCGTTGAGCAGTTGTAAGTGAAGGATTCGACATTTGAACATCATGTTTTAAACTTATCTCTTCAATAAATTGCTGTAAAGTCCACCAATTTTGACATTTTACATCTTTTGCTAGGTTTCCACAAACTGGACAATTGGACTTTTTTGCATATTCATAGGTATAAGTATGAATCGAATCATCACCTGTATACATCATATAGTTCTGCAAGATTGGGTTGGAATTGGTAACCAATTTGAACGCCTCATTACAACAACTAGCTGCAATAATTGCATTGGTAGACGCAATCGCAGGAATGATATTTTTCACAACACCCAAAGTGAGACTCCTTGTAACCCCATTAATGTTGAATTCATTTGCTCTTTCTAACGATGTTTGGTACATCCAATCCACTTGATTAGGATCATCAGCATCGAACTTTTTTCCGGGAAATGTCCTTGTCCATTCCATTTGGCTGGCCCATTCTATACAATGTTCCGGTAATCTTGGAGTATTGGCAATGGTACATACCGGATAGGTTACTTTAGGTGACAATAATTCTAAAGAACATTCAAAACACAGGCTAAAAGTAGGAATAATCACTCTTGATTGACCTCTGAATCCTTCAGTTCCTCCATCTATCAAAGGAATCAACGTATCATCATCAACTAAACTTACCAATGTGGCATTTATCCATCGTCTAGCTTCAATAGAATCCAAACCACTAATAACCACTTGAAATTGACGATAGTATTCAATAGGTTTATCCTGAATCTTGCCAAAATAAGGGTTGATTTTCAAATCTGGATCATTCATTCTCTCCAAAATAAACTTTGTTGCAATCTCCGCTTTGCTTTTACCAATATCATTCTGACGAAATAAAAATTGTCGATTCAAATTAGATAAATCAATAGTATCCATATCTATAATATCAATATTTTTGAATCCTGTTAGTGCTAAATTTTTTAATATCTCACATCCTAACCCCCCCGCTCCGATTACTAAAATTTTATTTGATCTTAACGCTTCTAGGGAATCCTCACAATTGTATTCATCAGGGACTTCATTAAAGGGACCAATACTGGATACTAATGGTAATATGGAAGAATTATCTCTCATCGGGTGAATATTCTATACAGCTTATACTGCCTAAACAAAAAAACAGTAATAAATAGGTAATGGATTTAACATAGAATTTACACGTTTGTAGAATCTTTTTTTTTTCTGTTGCTTTTGGGGCTTGTCCGTTTCCTTTTCCTTGATTTTATTTTTTTGTTTTCTTTCTTTCTTTTGTTCTCTATTTATTTGCTTTTACAGATTGATCGTTGATCTGACCTTGCCGAACCCCTGAGAAAAACACTCTCACGCATAGCATAGCATTGCGGCTTGGTTTGGTTTCACCATTACATTCAATAAAACACAAAATCCCATCACATTGATAAATTGTGTCAGAAAGAGACTAAGATAGAGAGATCGTAATAAAATTCTAATTCAAAACATTTCTTGAAACGTCAACAAATGTATACACTGTAGCCAATTTATATTCTGTATAGCAACATCTGCAAATTGAAAACACCCTCACCGCTTCATCTATCTCCTCTACTATTTATTAGCAGATCGAGTTTCAGATTGAACAATAGAATTAGCTGCTATACTGGATGGAGGTGGATATATTACATTGGATGCGTGCTGTTGCACAGGTTGAAGACCACCTTCCAATTGGGGACGTCTACTTTGACGTGGTTGGGGTGGCATACCAACTCTTTTACCCATATTCAGATGAAGTGGATTGTGTAATGGTTTACTGACCATATGGTTATTGACATTGACACTTAAAGGTGAAGGACTTTCATTTCTCTTTGTTTTAACTGACTTTGTAGGATCAACGGTTCGTCTGATATTTGGAGAAATAAATGTTGGATCAAATCTTGGAATTTCATTTGGATTAGTTGAACCCTCTTGCAATAAATTCGCTGATCCAGCAGCCACAAATGCCGTTAATGCATTCTCAGGCATCTTTTCTTGTTCAGTTATATAGCTATCAGATGGGCCCACTTTATTGGATGTAGTGTTATTAGTTTCACTAACATGCTGTGCAGGTTGATCTTGTTGATTGTCTCGTGGAGACAGATGATGTCCATGTTGATCTGGCAAATCATCACTGAACAAAAATGAATCATCCAATTCATCGGCTTCTTTGCTAGTCGGGACATAATCAATGTGTTTATTTGGCAGTCTAGGTGTTACCAACGCAGATGGATTTGGTCTCATCAGAGGGACAAAATTTGGTTGATTCACTTGTTTTTGTTGTCGCTGCTGATGCTGTTGTTGTTGGTTTATATTTTGTGGTTGCCTTTGCTGATTAATTTGCATGTTTTGATTTGTTGGTTGCACGCGTGGCTGTGGAATTGGTTGTCGCATGTTGTTACCATTCGGTTGATTTGGAAAGTTGACGCGTATTTGTTGCGGCTTTTGAGCTTCTTGGTTACTGTTTAATTGTTGCTGACCGTTTTGATAATGTTGCAAGTTAACTTGTTGCACGCCATTCAGTTGTGGTTGTGATTGTCGTTGCTGTTGCTGCTGCTGCTGCTGTTGTGGCTGTGGGTTGGCAACACCATGCTTGACTCTCATTTCCTGATCTTCGACTTCTTGTTCCATTATGGCATTCTGTTCCTGTAATTTCATAGCTTTTTCATATTCTTCTTCAATTTTCTTTCTTTTTCTTTCTCTTTCAATCAACAATGGATCACAATGGAAATCTTCAGGCTCATATACAATCGGACTATGCTTCAATGTTTTAACCTGGGAGATGAAGTTCTTGTCATATAAACAATTACCCAATACATGTCCAAAACATCGCAAGCATCTTTTAATACCATCTGTTAATGCTTCTTTTTTACATTTTTCAAACGCCATTGATTTTTTAGCACAATTATCGACACACCCATACCCTATGTCTTCATGAAAAGTACCATCACGTAAAGTAACACGTATAACCATTGATAAACCCAAAGAAAATTTTCCTGTGCCTCCATGTGTATCCAAATAGTCAACATTACAAGAAATGATTTCTGAATTCCAACCGTCGAACCCAAAGATCTCATTCGCCAAATTTAATGCCTTCCAACCTTCAATATATGGGACCTTCTTACCACTACCACCACCATCACGTTCACTTATATACAGTTTATGCAATACCTTGTTTAATTTAGTTTGAATTCGATCATGATCTTCCTCCGTAAAAGGTTTACTGTTAAATTGTTTATTTTGAGGATTAACGTGTTGAAGAAATTTATTTGTAGGTGAAGGTCCAGGAGGTGGACGTGGAAGTTGTTGCTGCCTTGGTCCTTGTTGAGGAGTCGGAGTTGGTTGATTCAGCATTGGTATTTGATGTCTTCAATAAAGGAAATGTTCAGACGTGTAGCAAAATAATAATAATACAAAAAAAAAAAAACAGAAGAAAAAAAGTGCAGTAGAAACCCAAAACAGAAGTCATTTTGCGGACAAATGAGTTGATCCTACGCGATCTACTGTACTGTATTTCGATATAAATTATTTTTTCTTACTTTCAGCTGGCATGGAGAATGGCATCTACAGGAGAGATGATATGAATACATATGATGGAAGGGAAAACAACTATATTAGTTTCAAACAGGGAAGTGTGACATATTTGGTGACTATTAAGGTATCCACAGAGACGCTTGCCGCGATTAGGTTATCTGAAGTGAAAGTCAAATCACCCACCAAAAGGTAAGAAAATTCCAGTAAGAGGGAAGTTCAAATTAGTCAATACAAGGAATTGGTGCTAAAAGAAGAAAGAGAATTTCGTTTTTCAAGACGTAAAAGTTCAACTCCAGGATCATCGAATACATCACCATCGAGCTCACCGAGTAAAAAAAAAGTTAAGTTTCTAATGTAAAAACGTTGTTTATTACTATAGTTTGTACAATTATTTATAAGGCTATACATCTAAACTTGAAATCAATGTAATATTATCACCCTTCAATAGTATTCTACCCAACTCCTCTTTATTACCATCGGTTATTTCAACTGCATCGTCAATGACTATGTTCATGAATTCATCGAAGCCTCTTATTTTTCCTTGTAACCTGGATTGTGTTTGTTCATATAACCATATGGTGACCAATGATTGTTGTTGTAAAAATTTAAATATGAGATTAATAGGAGGAAGATTAGATTGTTTTCCTTGCTTTGATGACATGATGGTGAAGTGTGGGATATTCAGTAGTATCGATGTGGTATATGATATTTGACTTTTTTTTTTTTCGACCTTTTTGCTCTTCTGTACACAATTTGCATGTAGAGAGAGCACAATAAATGGCAGGAAAAAAAATGTGCAATAAACCAAAACATAAACAGAATCTTCATAAAACCGAAACACGTCATATAATCATGTCTACAATAGATTTTAAACCCAATCTTATTGAGTGGATTGAAGAAGAAGCAATTACAGCCACTCGTCGTGGTCTCAAGACGGTTGATTTGTATAATAAGATATTAAAACAACTAAGAATATTTACCCTGCCCATATATGATTTGAAGACTTTAAAACTGATTAGATTCATTGGTAACAAAACTGCAGAACAACTTAGAAAAAAAGTCGTTTCGCATTGCAATGAGCAGGATATCCCAGTTCCCAGAGGATTTATGGAAGTGGCTGAAAAACACAGGATAGATATGGAAGAATTCACCCATAATTTAGGCTCAGCTACATCTTCTAGTAACGGTCCTGTAACCAAGAAGGCTAGAAAATCAGGTTCAACAAAATCAAAAGGAACTGCCAAATATATACCCAAGCAAAGGTCCGGCGGGTTTGCTATTATGATTGCGTTATATCTTCATGATAGAAACCAAAATGGAATGACAAAAGATCAAATTATTAAGCTAGCAACACCGTATTGTGATCGAACTTTTACAAATAATTCAGCAAGTAAGGAGTATTATTCAGCTTGGAGTTCTATTAATACAATTATCAAGCATGAGTTAATAACTGTTACTGGCAGATCACCAAAGATTTATTATCTAACTGAAGAAGGAAAAATATTAGCTGAACAACTAAAAAATACAATAGGGGTTTCTTCATCTCCAGCAACAGAAAGGGCTGGTATTTCTGCAATTGAACGATCATTTGATAATGGAGTGAGATTTGAATCAAGTTTCGAGGTCAGTTTTGATGGCTCATCACCTCTCAGAAATTTATCTAGCTCACCTATAAGACGTATAAACAATCCAGCACATACTAACAAGTATATTCAACAGGTATTGAATAACAAGAATAAGAATACAGCTCCAGAATCAACAAGTTATAGTCATGATGCTGAAAACCGAAGATTTGATGGTGTACGGTATGAAATCTGGAGAAAAGAAGATTATGACGTTGTGTTGTATATAGATAATCGTGAAATTAGATCCGATCAAGAGAGAGACCATTTTCAGAGAAGACTAAGCATGATGGGTGTTTCCTGTGAAGTTAAAGTTTTATCTTCAGGTGATGCTATTTGGGTAGCTAAAAACAGAGTCAATGGGATGCATGCAGTGTTGAATTACTTGTGTGAAAGAAAACGACTTGATGATTTATGTGATTCTATTAAAGATGGTAGGTTTAAAGAACAAAAGACTAGAATGAAGAAAACTGGTATCAAACATTGTTACTATTTAGTGGAGGAGATGATTACTTTTAATGATAAGGTCAATGACATAATTGACAGTATCCAATCCTCAGTGGCACAAACCATGACAAGTGCCCGACTTTATCTAAGAAGATTCAGAGATATTGATGAAACCACTGCATTTTTGGCATCCAATACCCGAGCTATTGAGAGTTTCAAATCTGATTTGATTGTTCTAAAACCAGATGATATTAAGAACCAACAGAACTATTTGGATATTCTTACAAAGTTTAGAAGTAAATTTGAAGTTAGTAAGCAAGGATATGAATGTGTTCATTTATTTTCAAGTTTCCAGGATATGATGGGAAAAACAAACCAGATGACTGTGAAGGAAATGTATATGTTAATGTTGATGACAATAAGAGGGTTATCCTTAGATAAGGCAGTGGTGTTGCAAAATAGATTTCCAACACCCAAAAGTCTATTGGAATTTTATCATACTGAGAATTCAAATGCTCCTGAAGAGTATAAGAAATCCCTAATGATGAATGAATTTAAAGATCAAGTTGGTAATAAAAAAATTGGTAAAGTTTTGCTGGAAAAAATTTATGAGGTCTGGGGTAAATGATCTTGAAATCAAATCAATTCCATGAAGTCGTGTACATGTGTATACATAGTATCAAATGAAATTTTTTTTTCTGCTGTTTTTCTCTATACTGTTTCCAATTAAATATTGGTGGGTATTGAAAAATTTTCTGTTCTCTTAACGTTTTATTCTAAAGCACCCCTTGTACCACAGAAAATAATAAACGAGAGCCATGGGTAAAAATGTATTGAAATATGGTGGTAAATCAGGTTTACTTCCAAAGGTTAAACCAATTTTTAAAAGACCTATCCGTCCACCAACAGAATATGAATTAGCCCAAGAAGAAACACATGAGACTGGTTATGCTGAAGGAGTTCCTTTACCAATAATCAAAGGTCAGACAATCTCACGTCACCAAAAACCAAAGAAGGTTGTTACTGTTGCTGAAAGAATACAACAAATCAAGTTTCCAGGATTAACATTAAAGGAAATGAACGAGTTACCATCTGAAGAAAGAGACGCTTATAGAAGAGAATTCTATAAAGCCCATTTTTTGAAAGAATCTTATTTGGAAGAAGAAAAGAGATTACAAAAGATTGATGAATTGAAACAAAAAATCCATGAAAAAAACATGAAACTTTCTGAAGAAGCTCATGAAGAAGAAGTTTTAGAACATGACAAAAGTGTTAAGGGATTACCAACTATGCAAGCTTTATTAGATGATGGGTTGATTAGAAGACGAACCCCAGAAGAAGCAGAATTATTGAAACAACAAAGAATATTAAATAGAAAAACCAATGAATTACAACATAAAGAAAGACAAGCTGAAAAATTATTAGAATTATATCATGCTGCTAGTAAATTTATCACAACTGAAAAACAATTAGAAGAAGCCATACACAAAGCTTTTGAAGTTGATGTGGGCGTATTTGAAGGTAATCAAACTACTATAGAAGCCAAATTGGCTAACAAACTGTTGGGTTATATGGCTGCTGAAGCCAATGAATCTCTTATTGCAGACGCTATATTGGGAGAAATCAATGGAAAACCAGGTTTGAAACAAGTTAAACAAGTATTAGATGGCACAAGGGAACAAAACAAAAGAGATGCTCAATTCAAAGCCAGGAAGTAGAGGTGCAATCATTAGTTTTGTTATTGATATAACATGTAAATAGATGAATTAATTTTATTCTCGTATATAACTTCTAAAAGTATGTACTTGTAGTCCTGATGCACCAGACAATTATGATCTGTACCAATAGCAGTTTTGTCATTTCTCATCGTTGTGGACCTAAAGCGAGAACCAAGAACGAAGGAAAGAAGAACAAAGATGATGATGATGAATTAAAAAAAAAAAAATAAAATAAAAAAACCCACGAAGAGCAATCACGCACACACACAAACATCTCTCTTCTGGTTCAACAAGTATTTTACAATTGATTAGTCTTGGTGACATCCTTTTATTATTATTATTTTTTTTGGTATTTACTTAGGTTATTGAAAATATGGAATCATCAAAGGCTTATAATTATCAATATATTTTCAACAAGGTATTAAACAAACGTTTGAAATATGTGTTGAATGTAAATCTAATATGGGCAATCATACTAAGTGTTATTTATAATTTGATGCCATTTACAAATGGATCATCATCAATTGGATCTAGTTTTTTAAGTTTGTTATGTGTTAAATTACCTGTATTTTTGATAGCATTAACTGTTATTCGTCAATTGCGTAAACAACATTTGATTGTTGATTATTCAAATCATAAGACTTTGGGAGCACAAATTTATTATTCAATTATTTCATCCAATTTTTTGATCAATTGGTTTGGTTATTACGTGTCAAATTTTTTAATTTATTCAATTTTATTATTTTTTAACTTTGATTTTACATTTGATTATTATTTATTATCAAAAGAATATAGAAGATATCCATTAATCAATGATGAATGGGTTTATTTTTGGTATAATGTTGCATTTGTATCATTCTTTTATACATGTAATCAATTGATTTTCCAAAGACAAAGATTAAATTTTCAATTTGGAGTTAAGAGAAACAACCCAGAGAATTATTTATTTAGACATCTTCCATTTTTACTTGGTAATTCATTTGGATTGAATTTGTTTATAATTGTTTTAACTCCATTGAGTTATTGGGTATTGAAATATTACATTTATAAAAGTTTTACCTTGGTTAGTTTAATATTAGGATTAGATACGGCTGTTCCTCCACTTAACATATCTATCAATACTTTTATTAAATTAGGATATTGTTCATTTTTCTTGATATTAAGTTGGGAAGTTGTTAACCATACGTTTAACGTGTATGCCACGATTGGATGTCTTGATGGAAAGAAACCAATTTCAACTTATAGTTCTGATCCAATTCAATGTTTATTATCAGGATTACGTGATGTTGATCCAAAATTTCAATTGAGTAGATTAACTGCATTCCAAGAATTAGCATACTTGTCTACTAGTTCAGATAAGGATGCCATTAAATTAAAATTACAATTATTCAGTACAAGATCAAAGAAAACCAATGTTTGGCCAGCTATATTTGAAGAATGTTCATTGATTGTTCAAGAAACAACGGATCGTATAAATTATAGAAGTTCGGGTGATTTAGCTGCCTTAAAAGCAGTCCAATTAGGAATCAAGAATGATATTAATGTTGGATTTAAAAAGGATAATGATATTTTTGGAAATTCATTTATTTCATCTCCAAGTAAATCACCTGAAGTTATAAAGAAATATCAACCGGAATCTAATGAACAATCAAAAAAACCAAATAACAAATGGATGGAATTATTCAATCAACAAATTATTATGCCGGTAAAATCTATAATTACTACATTTAATATCAAAATTTTCAAACCTAATGGAATTAAATTTGATTATTCTAAATATTTAAAAACTTATTTTGAATTTAAAAATAAATTTTTAGAAACTTCATTGGGATTTTTTTTTAGAACAACTTTAAAAAGAGATGGTGAATCAAGAGTTATTAATCCTGTTAATTTTGGTAATGCAATTATTTCAATTTCAAATCTTGTACAATATTCAACTGAAGAAGGTATAAATGATGATGTTTGTAAACTTTTAAATTTATTAGAACATCCAATTAGAGCATCAACAAATTATATTGGTTATTTACCAGCATCAATTTATTTAACTCCTTATCAAAAGGAAACTTCAAATTATAAAAGAAATTTATTAATTGGAATCTTACATGATTTAGCAATTCATGAATTTTATCAAATTTGTATTAAATTCAATGGTAAATTAAATGATTTAATCTTAACTCCAAGAACTTACAAGTTGGCTAAATGGGTCATTGATAAAGAAATAGCCATCCAACAAGAGAAACAACAACAACATCAAAAACAACAACACCGAAACGTATTATAATAAATAGGAATGTATAAATATACATATATATTATCATTCATTATCTATGTGTATAAATTATTTTACTAGGAGGTTTCCCTTTTTTTTTTTTTTACTCTTGTATCAATCTTGACTTCTTCTCGCATTATTATTTAAATTACTAGTACTGTTATTGGAACTTGATTGTCCAGTTGATGGTAAAGTATCCAATAAAACAGGTTTTAATACTTCTTCATCAAATCTAGTAAACCATTTGGCATGTTCTTCTGCACTTAATATTGTACCTATTACACCTTTATCATTGTTTGTTGATGTTGTGGTGGCAGAAAGCGCACCACCTCCGATTAAATCATCAACATCACTACCAACCATTTCATCGTCATCAAAATTATTATTATTATTATTATTATTAATACCGGATGGTGATCCATTGTCGTCCAATAAATTAGCAGCTGATTCAGATACATTATCCTTATAAGTAGATAATTTAGTTTGTGATCGACCAAATCTTCTATTACCCATAATATTTGAAGATTTATTGGTTTGCAATGATAATCTTGGTGCTTCAATTTCAAATTCATCATCAGAATCACCGGTTTCATCAACACATCCAATTTTAATACCTAAAATTTCCAACATTGAAGCAGTTGTACCTCCAAATAAAATAACTGTCAACACAACAACCACCAAAACAGTTGCTAATAAGGTCCATTTAGCTTCACCACTAAAACCCATTGCTAATGCCACACCAACGGCTCCTCTTAACCCAGCCCAGAAAATCATCATTTGATAAGAATGAGAGATCTCATCGGGTACATTAATGGAATTATTTGTAATTCCTGAATATTTTTCGTATCTTGCACGATATAAAAAGTTAAGGAATCGGGATAATGGAAACACTGCAGACCATCTGGCAATACAAATGGCAATGAAGGCAACGATAATCAATAATGGTTTAAATACTAATTCAACCTCAGTAAATAAAGATAATCCCAAGTAAATAAATATAAAATTTTCAGATAATTGGGCCAATAATTGGAATATGTATTTTGTAGCAATTTGTGTTCTTCTAGACATATTGTAATAAGCATAATGTTTTAAAGTAATTCCACAGAATAACAAACTAACAATACCAGACATATGGGCCCCATTTGAAAAGAAATAAGATTGGTATGCAAATAATAAAACCAAACATGTTTCAATTTGAGGATATCTTCTAATATGAGAATGTTTCAAGATCAAAGCTACAAGAATACCAATGAATATACCAATGATTGTTGAAATAGTAAATGTCATTAAAAATAACCCAACCCCCTGGAAGAAAGATGAAAATCCAACCGGTTGTCCATGGAACTTTTGACACGTTTCAAACATAACAATGGAAATTGCGTCATTCAACAATGATTCACCAAAAATGATTGTGTATAATTTAGGATCAACTTTGTATGCATTAAATATGGATAAGATGGTAACTGGATCAGTAGCCGATAATGTTGCCCCTACAGCCAATGCATCAATAAATTCCAATTGAACGTTATCCAATCCTAATGCAGTCCAAATATAAATAATTATTCCAACAACTAAGGCTGATATAAATGTTCCTGGTATAGCAAAAGTTAAAATACTTCCTAAATTTCTAAAAAAATTTGCTTGATGTAATTCATATCCACTATTCAAGATAATTGGAGGTAATAAAATATTAAAGAAATATCCTGGATTAAATTTAACGGCATCTTGAATATAATGACCAGGTGACATTCTAATGATCAACCCAACTATCATACCACAAAAGATAGATAAAACAGTTTCATGAATAGCTTTGATTCTTCTTTGTTGTAAGAAATATGAAGACCATAATGCACTCATTAATAAGAATAATAAGATAAATAATGCCCAACTAGAGAAAATTTCATTTTCAACAGGGTTTGAATCTTCTAAATTATCATCATCTGGAGTGGTTAAATCAGGAGTATCTTCTTCTAAATCATTTGAAATAGCTCTTTTGATAAGCTGTTTCCCCAAGTATAGTACTAGACTTGTCATCTGTTTGTGTTGTAATTGATATGGAGAAAGAACTGTATGGAATGGCTAGTGAGATTTCTGATACTAGTTGTTCTGGGATATTAGAGGGTTAAAAAAAAATATGCGATTGATTTTCAAACGTCACCTCTGTATTATAAATTCTTTTTCTTTTTACCTGTCTGTTTGTTTTACTTCAACTCTGAACTTTTTTTTTTCTTCTCCTATTTGGGGTTTATCTAACATATTTAAGGTCGTGTGTAAGTGGACAATTGTTGTATTACCAGCGTGTGTATGGGTGTGTCAGACTGTGAGTGTGTGAGTGCGTGTAATTTACAACGCGATTAGTTAAGAATTCAACAAAGAAAAAGGGGGTAAAGTTAAATATTAAACCAAGCGAGATAGAGTTAAAACTACGAACTGGGTATGGTATCAGTTTACAGGGGGAATCGGGAGAGAGAGAAGGAAAACATTAAAGGTCAATTCTTGGCTAGACAGAAACATAACACTAGTTACAAGTAGATGCAAAAATTAAAGACGATAGTAGAGAGTAAAATATTTGGCAAAAATAATAATACCAAAAACGCAGTTAAACGGTATTGAGATTGAAAAAAATGTCATATACTGTATCATGTGATGCAACTGTAGTTACATGTAGATATTACTTGTTAATTGAAAAAGAACGACTAAATCAAAGGTCAAATGATGTAACTATAGATTTATTCAGAGTTTCAACAAGAGATATATTGCATATTTTCTTTCCTTCAGTATTGATTAAACGTGTTTTGTTTGATCGATGTACGTTTGATATTAATGAAGTGGCTTCTACTGGGGTGGTAGTATTGGGGAGGGGGGAGATTGCACAGCAAATTCGATGACTTCATTGTCATATAGAGCTGGGGTCATGGCGATTGCAAAAACTACAAATTACCGATACTAACAAATTGAATTGCACACACAACCATGAAGGAAAGGAAGTAGGGAGAGGAAATCGAGGGGCAAGGGGAAATGGGGCGTGTACTGACTAGATTATATATTTTTTTTTTTATTTTAAATTGTATTTTGTTCTATTTCAATTAAAAGCCCATAGAAGATTTTTGAAACAGTTAGGGGTAGATATTGACGACACTGTAATATACATTTACACACGTATTTAGAAACAACCAAAGAAAAAAAAATGATGAATATAATCTGTCACTTCAATTTAACCCCCAATTAGTTTCATTAATAACTAGGAAGATCCTTATTTGCTGTATTTGCTGAGGGGATTAAAGAAGAAACACGAATACTTTTTACTTACGTAAGTTACAATCAGTTTCTGACCCGCAGTGCACGCCTCCCTTCCTGAAACACAAGCACTTATGCACTATAAAACGAAAACAATAGAAAATGGAATACTATAAAGTAAACAAAAAAAAAAAAGAAATTTTCTCTCAAACTGGTTGAAGATTAAAAATAATAAAAAAAATTTCACTCCATACATTATTTAGATTTGTACTATAATGAACAATTTTTAGAAGTTCAATAAAAACACAACAACAAAACTGAGACGCAATATAAAAAAAAAGAAAGAAAAAAAATAAAATTTTTTTTTTTTTGCTATAAATATTTATCACATTTAGCAACGAACATCAATTTGACAACACGGGCTTCATTTAGTTTTAATTCTTTTACCGCCACTTCTTTTTCTTATCATCTTTTCCAATCCAACAACTTCTTTAAACATCTTCAAATCATCCACATACCTTTACAAAGCTATTTGCTAATTGTTCAATCCATTTATCATTTCTCAGTCACTCGCTAATAATGTACCAAGCACAACAAAATTTTAATCCTTCTATTGAGGATTTAATCAAACATCATCATATAAAATCTTCCCAAATCAACCCCAATACATCTTCTGCAAACTTATCCAAACTAGGAAATTATAACAATGGTAATCCACAGTTACATACACCTCCTTTATCATCAAATCCATCTTTTACTTCATTCCAAAATTTTACCTATCCGTTATCTCCATTAAGTAAACCAACATCTCCTGATCTAATAGTTCCTCCAAGATCTTTATCCAGTTTGGGGGGTTTGAGTTGGTTACCTCCAATTGATATTAGAATAACTTCATTCTGTTTGCTTTGGTATTTTTGTTCTATTATATCATCAAATTCAACTAAATTCATTTTGAACAACTTCAAATATCCAATCACTTTGACACAATTTCAGTTTTCATTATCTTCTATCTTGTGCTTAACATTATTAATCGTTTTAAAATTCAATACTGATTTGATTCAAAAGTTACCAAAAGGGTTTGTTCCAAATAATTTGCATATTAATAATTTTTTAACCCCTACTAAATTGATTATCAGCACCACTTTACCAATGGGTATTTTTCAATTTATTGGTCATATAACAAGTCATAAAGCAACTAGTTTAATTCCCGTTTCAATTGTTCATACAGTTAAATCCATGAGTCCAATTGTTACTGTAACTATTTACACTGTATTATTTAAGAAAACTTATAAAACCGTCACCTACGTTACTTTAATTCCTTTATGTTGTGGTATCATGTTAACTTGTTACAAGAAGAACAACACAGCTCCAGCTAACTACATGACTGGTTTGGTGTTTGCTTTTATTTCCATGATTATATTTGTCAGTCAAAATATATTTGCTAAAAAGAGATTGACAATAGAAACCGAATATATCCCTATGGCAAAGAAAATTAATAAAGATAAACTTGATAAATTGACTATTTTATTTTATTGTTCTACTATTGGATTTATATTAACTTCTCCAATTTATTTAATGAGTGAGTATATGAACTTTAAAAATTTAGGAGTTTCATTATTACAACTTGACAGTACTATTTTGGGTTTAGTATTACTTAATGGTTTCAGTCATTTTGTACAATCTTTATTAGCTTTCCAAATATTGGGTATGGTTAGCCCGATTAATTATTCAATTGCTAGCATTTTGAAGAGAATTGTTATTATCTTGATATCATTTATTTGGGAACTGAAACAATTTTCCAACACTCAATCTTTTGGTTTACTTGTAACATTATTTGGTTTGTATTGTTATGATAGATGGGGATCGTCATCATCCTCTTAGGGTTATAATAGTTTCTCTATATCTATTTTCTTTTGCTTAATAAATACTCTATTACTAATTAATGAAAAGATTATCATTCATTTGTTGTCATTTTTTAATCTTTCTTTCTTTCTATCTTGGTCTTTTTATTTAAATTTTTTTTAATGACCAGCACCATCAGTGTTTAACAACCTCTTGAAAATATCACCAAAAGCAACCATAAAGACAGTTTGCCAAACACCTAAACCAATTCTTGGGGTAACACCTCTATATAAACCTTTAATACCATTTTGACTGTAAATATATTTAAAAGCACCAGCAACACTCAAATTCTTTGGACGGTTAGGATCATTAGTTTTACTTTGCATTTCAACTCTAATAACTTCAATTGGTTGATTCCAAGCACTTAAACCACCACCAATAACACTACTACAAATTTTTTCCCAAGCAGATAATTTTTGATTTTCACCTTTACCACTAGCTTTTCTAATTGCTTCTTCAGCTAATCTACTAAAACCAAATCTTGAACCCCAATTAGTCATTTGTCTGATTGCAACAGCATTAACACCTTTATTAATACCTTTTATACCTTCTTTTCTATAAATTTCTTTAAAAACCTGGAAAGAAGTTTGTTGTGCAATTCCACTACCAGCTTGTTTAGCACGAGTAATTTCAACAGTCTTCATACAAGTACAGAATCCCATAGTTAAATAAGCTTGAGCTAAACCACCAGCGACACCACCACCCATTCCACTAACAAAGTTACTAGCACCTAATTTTTTAAATTGATATTCAGCTTCAGCAGAAACAAATAATAAAACAGCACCTTTAGTACTTGCTTCAATCCAAGCCCATGGAATTAAACCTTGATAAAATCCCAAAACACCGCCTCTACTCCAAACCAATTTGGCAGCTTGAGGCATAGTAATGGATCTATTGGCTGCCATTGTTGTTTTAATAACTTCCAAAGGTTGACCCAAAGTGGTAACTTCTGCAAGGTTCAAACCAGCACCTAAAGCAATATTTGCAAAACTGATTGGTTTCTTTTCAATTTGTTTAGACATTAATGGCAAGTGATGAAAAATCTAACTAATCAACAAAAATATAAGAAAGAAAAAAAGGAAAGCAAATTAAATGAATAAAAAAAATTTTTTTTGTTTGATTTTTTTTTGTTTTAAATCGTGGAGTCCTTCTGATTGATAAAAAAAAATTTTTTTTTTTTCTTTTTAAAAGTTACTCTTTTCGGTCGATTGGAAGATAACGAAATGGCATGTGGGTACACGATTGCGGCAAGCAACTCGTAGAAAAAATCACATCGATTTACGCGGCAATTGCAATGAAAAAGCGAAAAAACAAAAAAATAATACCGTAAATCTGACTCATCATGTGTATGCTATCAACTGATAGTACATTAACATCATACAAACATAGGCAAACATAGCATACTGATTTGCTTAGCTTTGCAAAGTGTGAATTGATGTTCCCGAGAAGTCAACAGAACTCACCCCTGTTGGTTCATGTAATGTAAGATATTCTATGTGGTGGGGGCGAACATACGGGAAAAGATCGGCACCGAAAATCTCGGAGTAGTTAGGAATGTAGGAAATTATTTTCTATTGCTAAGCATATGAGGGAAAATAAGATGCAAAAAACAAAAACAAATGAAAATGATAATTTTGCAATCCTCTATCAATATTTTATAATTTTCCCCTCACTTGTCTAATTAATTGTTGGGCCGGATATGTGTCTTCCATTATAATTTCTTAGTTCGATGTGTATAATTGCTACTATTCAAAAGACCAGTTGAAAGATATGAATCCTATTTCCTCTGAGAACCATAGTTAATCAATTTAACGTAGACAGAAGGACTAGTCAATTATTCGTTAGCCAGTGTTTGACCACCCGAGGTTCATGTTACTATGCTATGGTTTTAACAGTGATCCAGTTGAAATTCACTAAAGCAACTGGGAATGATGATTCTTAGTATATATATATATATATATAGCCAATCAACATACTAATACTTTTTTTTTGTTGTCAGTTGAAATCTCAACTAACTTTCATGACTTTAAGAAGAGCAAATGAGGAAATTATGAAACATAGTTATTTCTCATTTAAATCGCTTAAGTGCAAATCATAAAGAAAAATTTTCTCCTAGCAATATACTTTATAAGTGAAATTTCCATTACAAACGAAAAGATGATCATCGTACAATTAAGTAAAACAAGCCATTTGATTTAAAAGTTAAGTACACCTGCACATCTCATCTCATTTCATTTCATCTCCACCACTTTTTGAAAAATGATATCATCTCTGTACGTATAGTAATAAGAAATGTTTTCATTGATATTGTGTATTTTGTAATTAGTAATTCAAATTGACAGTAAACGATGTTATACTTCGGAATCTTTCCTAATTGAGTTTAGTTCAGTATAGTTGGTATCAAAAAGAAATTTGAATTTCTTTTTTTTGTTTTTTGTTTTTGACGTATGCCGTAAATGTAGTCGGAATTGGATGCCGTTATTCTAACGGTTTTATAAAATTTTCTCACAAGGGAATTCCCACCCCTGAATTAGATTTATTGCTTATAGAAGAGAGAAAACTGGGGGAGGATTAAATAATGACATCACTTGATTATCCACGGTTAATGAATATAATATATAGTTGAATAGGATTACATGAAGAATAATGATCTGATTTCTTGTGAATGCTTCCTCATCTTGTATTAGTAATCAATGCAGTATTTAGTGAGTTAAGTTCCGTTTAGCAAGAAAAGGGAAGATTTCCTTTTCTAATATTTTGCGTTTCTAAAGGCTTCTTTGAGTAATATTCCACGTAACTCCAGTATAGTATATCTTTTCCATCCCGTCTCTTGGTTCAACGTGTGTATCTTGTATCGAAGTTAGTTTGGAATGGAATATAAATATCTGTCCAAAACTTCCGTCTGATCTCCAAGATTTTTGAAAGATTTATTTCATTTCTTCATTACATTACACACGACTAATAAATAACAATGACTATTGACACTAGAAAATTCGAAATTTCACCATTGGGAAACACCAAATTATTTGAACCAATTAAATTGGGTGCTAATGTTTTATCTCAAAGAATTGCTTATGCTCCAACCACTAGATTTAGAGCTTCTGATGAACATGTTCCATCTGATTTACAACTTGAATATTATAATGCTAGATCTCAACATCCAGGTACTTTAATCATTACTGAAGCTACTTTTGCATCTGCTCAAGGTGGTTTAGATGCTCATGTTCCAGGTATTTACACTAAAGAACAATCTGAAGGTTGGAAAAATATTAATGATGCTATTCATGCTAATAAAAGTTTAAGTTCTGTTCAATTATGGTATTTGGGTCGTGTTGCCAATGCTGCTGATTTGAAAAAACTGAATTTACCACTTATTGGTCCATCTGCTGTTTATTGGAATGAAGAAAGTGAACAGTTGGCTAAAGAAGCCGGTAATGAATTACGTGCTTTAACTTTAGAAGAAATTGAACATATTATTGAAATTGAATATCCAAATGCTGCTAAGCAAGCTCTTGCTGCTGGATTTGATTATATTGAAATTCATTCTGCTCATGGTTATATGTTGGATCAATTCTTAAATTTGGCATCTAACAAAAGAATTGATGAATTTGGTGGCACTATTGAAAACCGTGCTCGTTTATTATTACGTATTGTTGATAAATTGATTCCAATTGTTGGTGCTAATAGATTAGCTGTTAGATTATCACCATGGGCTACTTTCCAAGGTGTTGAACCAGAAGGTGAAGAACTTCATTCTTATATTTTGAAAGAATTCCAAAGAAGAGCTGATGAAGGTAATCAATTAGCTTATGTTTCTTTAGTTGAACCAAGAGTTAGTGGTATTTTTGATGTTAGTGAACAACTTGGTACTAATGAATTTGTTTACAAATATTGGAAAGGTACTTTTATTAGAGCCGGTGCTTATGCTCAAGCTTTTAATAGAATTGAAGAAGATATTCAAAATGATAGAACCCTTATTGCTTTCTCTAGATTTTTCACTTCTAATCCAGATTTGGTTCAAAAATTAAAAGATGGTACTCCTTTGGATCCATATAACAGAGATGAATTTTACAAATATTACAACTATGGTTACAACTCTTATGAAGAAAATCAAAAAGAAGTTTTCCCAAAAGCTTTAGCTTAGATTAAACCTTTGACAAATTTTTTATAGATACGATTTAAATTTTAATAGAGACATGATTTTACAATATTTAACATAATTTCAATCTTTAAAAATCGTTAATAACTACAGCAAATTGCTATGGTCAGATATATATATCTCAGTATTCTCCAATTTTTAAGTCATGGAAGCATCACCGTAAGTCTTTATTTCCTCCTCTTGAATAACTTTTACATCTTTTGGTTTAAAAATTCTCTTTATTGATGTATATATATATATATTAAATTTCTAATGATCAAACTTTTATTTTTTACTAATTTTACCCTTGACAGATTTACTTCTGACATTCTTATTCTTCTTCTTCTTTTCTCCCAATTTTTTACCAAGAACTTTAGCAACAACTTCAGCATCACCCAATTCTAATAATCCTTGTTCGAAAGCAGTCAATTTACCTTCAATTTCTTCTTCTTCCTTTGGTTCTTCTTCTTCAGCGACATCTTCATCACTATATAATTTATCTGTGTAAAACAAAGGTAATGCAGGGGAAGTGGTTGATTTCAAATGAATAGATTTGATATCATTAATATTCAAAGATTTAATTACATCATTAATATTATCGATTAAATCTTTGGTATCATAATTAATAAAACCAATTTTAACAGAAATATTAGTACCAATAGGTGGTAAATAACTAGTACTTGATAAAGCTTTATTAACTTGATTTTTTAAAGTTACTAAACTTAATTCTTTTGGATTTCCCAGGGATGTAATTCTAATAGGAATTGGAAATTTATTAGATTCATAAAAAATTTTACCTAATGAATTTGGCATTATATTTAAAATTGATTCATCAACTAAAAAAAAATCAAATTTTGAATGAAATTCACGTCTTTTTTCAAAATTTTTATATTCATTTTTAATAATTTTTAAAGGAATAAATTCATTTATTTTTAAATCAATTTCATTTTCTAAATTTTCCAACATTTCATCAGTTTTTATAAAATCATCACGAATAATTAAACAAGTTGTAATAGATTCCGAATTAATTGATTTAGTTAATTTAATACTCTTTGGTTTGAATTGTGGTTTTGAACTAAAGAATTTTTTTGATTCTATAGTTAAATAAAATGATTCTTCATCTTCTTGATCATTATCAAATAATTGCAGTTTTTTATCATCATCATTATTTTCTTTTGCTTCTCTTTGTCTTTCATTGAATTTCTTTAATTCAGAAACAGCTTTTTCTAATACTTTTTCTGAAACTATACTTGATGATGCTTCTTTTTCAGCAACAACAACAGCAGCAGCTGGTTGTTGTTGTTGTGATTTTGAAGATACTTTAACTTTTGGTTTTGATGATGCCTTAGTTTTGGTAGCATTCTTGGTCTTGCTAACTTTTGGTGATGCAGTTGGTTTAGTAACTTTAGAGCTTGCTGGAGAAGCAGCACCAGCGGAAGCACTTGCTTTGGATCTAGTTCTAGCCATAATTGTAATGTTTGAATAAGTGATTATAGTAAAGAAAACTTAGTACTACTAAAATCTGATTCTCATAAAAATTTAGAAAAATTTCAATCTCATCTCTCTCTCCTACAAATAAAAAAAAAAAATAGTATGGTCGTGTACATTGACGTAAAATGTTTTTACCTTCATGTTATTTTAATTTGCATCAATTAGATTTGAAAGAAGATTGATATAAAATGTAGAGTATCGGTGGTAAATCGTTGGCTAATTCATGTTTTGGTATTAGAAGATTCAATGAGAGTAAATTGATTGACTACATGTGAAGTTTACTATCCAACTTGCATTCAAATTAGGACAGGTTGACTATAGTCTATAAATAATGATTTGAATAGTTCAAGTAATGGATTCGTTTATTAAATACAATTAATGACGTGTAATAAAGTACCTTGTTTTGTTTTGATGTGAATAATTTTCATGTGCTTTCAGTTTTCAACACCATATAAATAATAAGCGACACAGAGATCCCCCCATTAACAATAACTAACCATATTGCCACTCACATGGTTTATATCATCACAATTGAGATATTTCTTTATCTACCTTGTTTATTCTTCCATATGATCAAGAACAATTGTAGGAACCTGTATCTTAGTTTCATTCACTTTATTATTATTATTATTATTATTCTCATCATCAGTATCTTCATCATCACTTAATTTTCCAAGTTTATCCCATAAATAATCATGAATATTTTGTTCATTTGGTCCTTCTTCAACTTTATCCCAATTATCCCATTCAGCATGAGGTGAACCCGGTGGTGATATTAAAAATCGTTTCATTTCTAATTCTTTAGGAATTTCTAAAAATTGTGGTCCTGATTTATTATCTTTTAGACTATAACTTATTTTAAATGAATTAAAATCTAATGAATTTTCAATAATTTGTTTTATTTCAGTGGCTATTTTTGCTGATTCACACCTAATTAAAAATCTTTGAAAATTTGAAAGTACAGTTAATTCTACAACATGTTCTTGTCGTTGAGTAAGATATTTAATTAATGGTTGAGGATCATCATATAATGAAACTGGGATATTTGTTAATATTAATGTATTGGTTGGATTTCTCTTCATAATTGTATATATGATAAGAGAAAAAAATAGCAATGATATACTTAGCCAGCCAAAAAAAAAAAAAAAAAATATCTATGTAATTTTCAGAGCTGCAATACCAGGGGAACAAAACTGCTCCCTGTTCCAAGATGTTCGTGTAATGAATACCAAATGACTTCTTTTTTTCTTAACCTGAGGAATATCAACGTAATAGAATTATACGAAAGTGGCTGGGTTGAGTTGGATGAGAGAGAGAATTACAATGTGGTAAATGATTAAGCTACTTACTGGAGGTGGCTATGTTTACAATGTACTATAAACAATGATTAATATACAATTGGCCCTGGTTATCCACGGTGTAATAAATTCTAGAACAGATAGTGGTTACATATTGTAAATACCAAATTAACTGTAGAACATCTTCCCTAACAACTTAAATTTTCTATACAAATCGACAATCTCTACGAGGACAAGGCTATCAATTAGACACATAAACATACCTTCATTGTTTCTGATTTGTATTTTTTTTCGCAAGTATTTACAATGTTTCATCATTACTAAGATTGTAATTCATTTAGATTACAAATCAAATACACATAGAACTCTACGATATAAAGGGATCTATAATTCATCTCGGACATAAATTTTGTGATTGGTTTTAAAAGCCTCGTTCACTGACCATACTGTAATGTGTATTATTATCTCCGAAAGAAAAAGTGGCTAGATTCATACCAAGGATTAGTAAATAACCATAGCCATGTAAGCGGCTTTTTTTTCTCTACTATTTAACTAGTATTATTATTGTGGTGTATCTGCTATTAATCATAATAAATTATACATCTCAACCAATTATTAATCAATGTACGATGATTTGAATGTACGAAATTTTACTTCGCCCTAAGAGAATTTTAAAATCTCGCGCCGCGCCCCCATCGCCACCCCCTTGGTTCTCGAGAGTTTAAACAGTGTAAAGCAAGGGAAAAAAAATCAGTACATTTTTTTTTATCCGCTTTACGCCAATAATCATAAGATAAATAGAGCAACAGTTTTCCTCTAAGTTAAAAAAAAAAAACAACGGTTATTCTTTCTTTCTTTCATCAATAATTTCAATTGCTAAATATTTAATTAATCAATAAATGTCCGAATTTTATAAATTATCACCAAAGGATTCCAAAGGTGAACCATATCCATTTGAACAATTAAAGGGTAAAGTTGTATTAATTGTTAATGTTGCAAGTAAATGTGGTTTTACTCCACAATATAAAGGATTAGAAGAATTAAATCAAAAATATAAAGATAAAGATGTTCAAATTTTAGGTTTCCCATGTAATCAATTTGGTCATCAAGAACCTGGTACAAATGAAGAAATTGCTAGTTTTTGTTCATTAAATTATGGTGTTAGTTTCCCTGTTTTAGATAAAGTTAATGTTAATGGTGATGATACTGATCCTGTTTATAAATATTTAAAATCTGAAAAAAGTGGTGTTTTGGGATTAACTAGAATTAAATGGAATTTTGAAAAATTCTTAATTGATAAAAATGGTAAAGTTGTTGAAAGATATAGTTCTTTAACTACTCCAGAATCTATTGGTCATAAGATTGATGAATTATTGAAACAATAATTTTTGCTTGAGAATTTTCATACTGTAGTTTTCAGTAGTATATTTTATTTTATTTTATTTTATTTTTTTTTTTTTTAATTTTGCTTGTGTTTCAATTGTATAAGAATATATATTAATTGTGTCTTTTTATGACTTACATAATGCTATACTATGAATGGAAAATTTATAAAAAAAAAAATAAATTTCGTAATCATGAATGTTTATAGAAATTTGTATAATATCTTTCTCTATCTCTCTCTATCTATTTATCAATCAATCAATCTCTTCCTAACGAAGGTTCATCATTTTTTTGATTCTTTTAGTATCTTGACTTTCATCTCCATCATCTAATTTATCATCATGATCTCTTTTATTGTTCTTACACAAATCAAATAAAGACCAAAACTTTAAATTTTCATCACCAGCAATTGTGGCTAATGTAAGATTATCTGGAGATAAGCAACCATTCAAGATTCTTGAATCATGTGCATTAGTGATTTCACCAGTTTTTTGTAATGTTGGATAATTAAATAATGAAATACTATTAGTTGGGAATCCATGAGTGGCAACAATTTCCATACCGGTTCCATTAGCATATCCCCAATTTAATGAAGAGATTTGTGAACCTGTTTCAATGGTGTTAACTCTTGCACCAGTGGTGGAATTCCAAAAATTAATTGTTTTATCAGTTGAACCACCACCAGTTGCTAATAATGAAGATTGATAGGGACACCACGATAATGCCTTAACTGCTGCTTTATGACTATATTTACTAAAAAGTGGAGCATTATTTGTTGATCTAGCATCCCATATACAAACAAGGTTATCATTACCTCCGGTTGCTAATTGTGTACCATCGGATCGGTATTCTATACCACAAACTTCTGCTGTATGAGCATCTTGTAACTGATTAACCAAATGGTTAGCTATTCTAACATCTGAATGATAAATATGTCCCAATCTTGATCCACTGGTCAATACATGCTGGTTCCAGTCCTGCAGTGCAATTCTTGTTAAATGATTGTTACAATTTAAAGTTCTTAATTTGGAATTTGTTTCAATGTCCCAAATTTCAAGCATTCCATCTTCTTTACCAATGGAAATATAAGAACCGTCTTGTGACCATTTTAATGATGTAACTAATGTCTTTTCTGGTAATTCACAAAGAAGTCCTACTGAACCAGTAGAAGCATTCCATACATAAACAGCATCTTCTAAACCAATGGCTAATAAATTTGACAGAGACCATGCTAATAAATTTAAATAAAAATCATCCACCAATCCTGGAGCATCAAGAACTCTTTCAGGAGCACTTGGAATCTTATTTGCTCTAGCTGATGCGGCAGAGGGGGTTAATGAAGATTTGGATAATAATTTTGATTTGGAAATTGATGATTGATTTGATAACAGTCTAACTAAACTTACGGGATTTTTACGTTCTGGAGGTAATGGTTGATACAACAAAATTCTTGAATTAACTTCTAATCCACAAGCTTCTGCTACATGATGTTGATAAATTTTTGAAGTTTGTGCTTTAATATGGGTTTGAGGAGAATCATTTGGTAATGGTAAATTAGTAGATGTCTCTAACTTACCAGTTATTGAATTATACCGTGATGGGATAAATCTATCAGATGATGTTGTGGCTGATTGATGTTGAAAATCAGAAGATGATGATGAACCTCCTTGACTTATAAGTGAATTTGTTCTACGTAATTTAAAAGGATTTGATTGTGAAATTGATGATGATGATGATGCAGCAGATGAAGGTAAAGCAAGAGAAGTTTTTGATCTGATATTTAATGAAGGTCTTATGGTTGGTGGTAATTGTGGTCTTTGAAATTTTGATTCAGGTTTTTTTGAAGTTGTTGTAGTAACAAATTTTTTATTTGAAGGTTTTAATGGAGTATCATTTGGTAAATTAATTGTTCTATTTGATATATTTGGACTCATAGATTGAAGATATTGTCGTTTTGAAGGTGATAAATTATTTGAAGTAGTTGACAGCAGCATACCAGAAATGCTTGAAGTTGGTCTTGAAGGACTTTTCTTTTTAATTATATCAGAAGAAGAGTCATTTCTAACAAATATATTATTCTTAAATAGCGTTGGTTTGCTATTTGGAGATACTAATGACATGATTAACTAACAACAGGAAATATTAACGAAGAGACAAAAATTAAAAAGTAATCAACTTTAAAAAGATAAACCTAATCAAATCGTCAAAAAATTTAAAAAGGGAGAATTTTTTTTTTTTTACTTTTCTTTCAAATTGAAAAGAATGTAGATGTGTGTGTGGTAATGTTAATGGTGCTGATGTTGATGCTGTTGTTGGCGGAAACTTTTCGTCTGTTATTTCCTTATTTTGTTTAGAATACTAATTTGATCTGCTTCTATAAGTAAATATAAAATAAAATAAAATATGTATGAATGTGTATATATAAGACAGGAGAATCAATGGAAACAAAAGTGGAATGGACAGATCAAAGTAACTTAAATACTTGGATTGATGGAGAAGGGGCAGAAGGGCGAGGGACAGAAGTGGGGACTGTTGGATCGTCTAATGGACAAAGATAAGTTGATTTTTTTTTAAAAAAAATAAAGAAAGATGTTGAAATAAATTTGGAAGTACTTTTTTTTTCCTTGTTTGCTTATATTGCTTTAATGAAAGAAAATCTGATGTTTTTATTATGAATGGTTTAAGCCTAAAAATAAATAAAAAAATTCAAACTGAAACGAAGACAAAACTTTCTCTCATATTACACTAACCCTTTTTATTATTATTATTTAACTATACTGTGTGTTTAGATTGTCTATGTAATGCCCTCCTTCCTCCTTCCTCCTCCATCGTCATCATTTGTAAATTCATTTAACAAAATAAGAAAAAAAAAAAATTTTTTTTTTTGGACATTTATTGTGTTTGTTTACATTAATTCCGAATCAGGTATTAATTTCATGCATTTAAATAGCGGATTTATTTTTTTTATTTTGCAACACTTTTTTTTTTCTTCTTCTGTCTGTAGCTTTAATGAAATACAACCAAGATAAAATTTCACTTTAGCTATATCAGGTATTTATATGCTATCAACTAATATAGTCTTTATTAAAAACGTATTCTATAATAGATTATATTGGAGATGTATCTTAGTTTATCTAAATTATTTCATGTTTAATTATATGAATGAAACATTTTACAGTATTTACTTTAAAACAATAGCCCCCATTTCAAAAATATCGTGATTTATGTAAATGAAATTTTAACCCACTTTGTAAAGTAAGATAACACTCAACTACAATCATCATACTCAATCAGGCCCAGATTATACCGCTGGCTTTTTTATCTTAACTTGTATTAGTTGAAAATATTTAAAGAATTTTAAGTAACCTGACAATTATTTCAATATTATCTTCTTTCGTATATATATATACATGGCTACATTATTTTTTTGCACCATTTTCATTTTTTGAATGGACCAGTGAGAGTTGAATCCATAAACTCCATTGTTTCAGTAACTCAGAAAATGAACTTGGGATACCCCCCCCCCTCTGTCTGTGCTAACGATATTCTTATTATCTTTTCATCTGGTGATAGTTACTCAATTGCTGCATATTTGTCAGAAATATATACAAAGACAGACGGTATAAGAATTGATAACAACAACTAGAGAAATATTCAACCTTACTACTTGATGATTTTATTCAAGTATTACTTCAATTTATATCTTAAACTATGTTTAACTTGAATTTTCTCCATATTTGGATATCGTGCGAATTTGACCAAAGTGAAAAAAACCGACCAAAAAAAAAAAAAAATGAAACCTACGGAGAGAGAGAAAAAAAAAAAGGAGACGCAATTTCAAACCCGTCCATACCTTTTTGTTGTCCACCAATTCATATATATTAAAATTGATTTATTAACAATTCATTATTGATCATCACAAAATGCCAGCATATCATTCTACATTTTTAGCAGAAGAACAAAGTCAAGATAATAGAACAATTGGTAATTTATCATTATTATCATTTCATACTAAATTTAGAGGTCCAGTTTATCCACCACAACAAGAATATGATATAATTGAAGAAACATTAGATTTATTTAGAGCTAATTCATTTTTTAAAAATTTTGAAATTAAAGGTAATTCTGATCGTTTATTAATTTATGGTATATTATTTATTAGTGATTGTTTATCAAAATTAACTAAATCAACAAATTCAAGAGATGCAATTAGAATTTTAACTAATTTAAGTCTTGATAATTTTAGTTTACCTGGTGATATTGGATTTCCATTAAATTCATTATATTTACCACCAAAGGATAGAGTTGAAGCTGATTTATTAAGAAGTTATTTACAACAATTTAGACAAGAATTAAGTGATAGATTAATTAAACGAATTTATAAAGATGATGAAAATCAACCAAGTAAATATTGGTTAGCTTTTACAAAAAGAAGATTTATGAATAAAAGTTTATAAACAACAAGATATATAAGATTATTTTATAAATGGAATTAATTTATATGTTTTTTTTTGATAATTTCTATAATCATCTTTATAAAATTCAATTAAAAGTTTTTCTTCATATTGAATTCTTATGTTGAAAAAATGATAAAGTATATAACAATTAATAATTAAATTAATATAATTTGATAACCAAAGTTGAATTCCAATACAAAATAAAAAAAATCCAAAATAACTTGGATGTCTAATATATTTATAAATTCCTGTAGTGATTAATTTATGATATGATTTTTTTTCAGTTATTAAATAATGATTAAATGATAATCCACAAGTTTTCATTGATAAATGACGTAAATATAATCCAATTATTATGAATAATAATCCAAGATTTTTTAAATAATAATTTCTTGATGAATATTGTATAAATTTCAGAATTAATTTAATTGATAAATATTCCCAAATTGTTAAAATTTGCATATACCAAAATTCTTTATTTCCTTTATTTCCATAAATTAAAAATGAATTTGAAGTAATATAAATATTTTGATATAAATAAGTATTTATAAATTCTAAAATAAAAAAAATTTCAAGATAAATTGAATAATAAATTAATGAAGAATATTTATTTGAAATAAATATTAAATAAATAATACTAAAAGTTATATATGATCCTAATATAAATGATACTCCAAATATTTCAAGTAAATTATTCTTCTTTGGATCATACATCATCATCATCATCATCATCATCACCTTGATATTATATTACCGTAATACCGTGGTTTTTGATGAATCAAAAAAGATTTTCAGAAGAAAACAAAACAAAAATCACCAAGGATCTTGCGACTCGTGATATTTGTACCCACACAGGGACCCCAGCCCAGATTTGATAAATGTGTATTTTTTTTTTTTTTCACACGTCTCTCTATTTCTTCTTCTTCTTCTTCTTTATTATTATTACTAATTCTCATTACCCTGAATTTATTCACTGATACTAAAAGGTATAAGAAAAATCCATACTCCCTCCAAATCATCCCAAGTCATTCCAAATAATCCCAAGTCATTCCAAATCATTATCATGTCAATACTATCAAGAGGAGATTTAGCTAGATATAAACCCTATAAAAATAATTTACTTAAAATTTTCATTAAATCATTTCTTTTAGGATCAATTTTAACAATTAATTTAACAATATTATTATTTTTTAATACCACCAATACAAATATATTTAATAATTTTAAAATTAATTTATATCTTATATTTCTTGATATATTTTATAGTTTAGAATTTATAAATACTATAATTTTTAATAATTCTCAAGTTGATGATGATTCATTTATATTAGAAGATAAAGAAATTCATTATTTTACAATATTTTCAATTTTAGAATATTATTTTATTAATTGGAATTATATTAATTTATATATTGGATTAATTATGATTTTAATTGGTCAATTCATAAGAAGTTTAAGTATGTATACTGCAAATGAATCATTTAATCATTATATTCAAAGAAATAATTCAAATAATAAACATAAATTAATAACTAATGGAATTTATCTGATTTTAAGACATCCTTCATATTTTGGATTTTTTATTTGGTTTATTGGTTTAGAAATTTTTTTAAATAATTTAATTAGTTTAATTATTGGTGGAATTATATTATGGAATTTTTTTAAACAAAGAATTGAATTTGAAGAAAAATTTTTAATTGATTTCTTTGGTGATGATTATATTAATTATCGTAAAAGGACAAAAACATGGATGATGATATAAATAATCATAATAATACAGACATAGAAAGTAGTTTAAAATTTTTTTTGAATAGATTAATAAATAAAAAAAATCAAACATTTATAATAATAATAATAATAATAATAATACTATATATATATATAAATATATCTAGTCTATTTCTCTAAATCAATTAGTGGGTTTTCTTTTTTGGATCAACACCTAAACCATTGATATTTCTATACATTAAAACACCATTGTCACCATCGACAAATTGACACCATCTAGCAGATTTCCATAATGAAACCCACATATTTTCATCAGAATGTTGATAATGTTCACCCATAACTTTCTTAATACCTTCACTTGCTTCTCTAGCATTATAAAATGGAATTCTTGAAACATAATGATGTAAAACATGAGTTTCAATAATATCATGGAAAATATGTTTACCAACAAATCCAAATTCTCTATCAATTGTAGCAGCAGCACCACGAGCAAAAGTCCATTGACTAGCTTCATAATGTGGCATTTGTGGATCAGAATGTTGTAAATAAGTAATAAAAACTAACCAATGATTAACTAAAAGGTATGGTAAGAAATAATTAACCATAAAATTAAATAAACCAAAATTTTGATACCAAGTATATAAAATAGTAAATTGAATTAAAATACCTAAATCAGATAATAAAATAAACCAATAATCTCTTTTTTCAAAAATTGGAGAATTTGGATTAAAATGATTAACTGAAAAAAAACCTTGATTTGGATAATTTTGACCACTAACATTACTAATTAAATAAGAAATCCAACCAAATAATTGTTGAAAAATTAAAGTCAGTAAAGAATATAAAGGAGCATCACCTAATAAATCATCTAAATCTTCAACACCTCTTTTAGATAAAAATTCTTCTTTAGTTTTTGGAACAAAAACCATATCTCTAGTTAAATGACCAGTTGCTTTATGATGTTTACCATGAGAATATTTCCAAGAAAAATAAGGAACCAATAAATAAGAATGTAAAATCCAACCAACTAAATCATTAACCCAACCATAATCACTAAAAGCTTGATGACCACATTCATGAGCTAAAACCCAAATACCAGTACCTAATAAACCTTGACACCAAATATAACTTGCCCAAGCAATAAATCTTAAATATTGATTTGGTAAAAATTGAATATAATTATTGGCAATAAATCCCAAAGTAACCATACAAAAGATATCTCTAAAAACATAATAAAAAGATTCTAATAATCTACGTTCATAACAATGAGATGGAATAGCTGATAAAATATCTTTAATGGTATAATCAGGAACCTTAAAAGTATTACCATAAGTATCAATTGCAGTTAAATTAGTTTGATAGGTTGATGGATTTGATTGAAAAGTTGCAACGTTTCCTTTTTTGTTAATGGTTTTTTCACCATTAGCATTAGCATTAGAAGAAGAAGTTGAAAATGAAGATGTAGTAGCGGATGACATATTGAATCAATATAACTCCCAAACAAGAGATATTCTTTATATCAAAAGGAATAGGAAAAAGTTTCCAACAAAAAAAAATATATAAAAATAAAAATTTTTTTATAAAGAAAGTAATTTGATATTAAATATATTACCCAAAATCCAAAATTCAAAGCCCAAAGCCAAAAAAAAAAAAAAAATTTCTGTTACAACGAAGTGGGAAAAAAATTAAAAATCATAGAAAATGATGTGATTGTTAAAGATCCCTAAATAAAAAAAAAAGCAATGTATTTTTTTACTAATAAATTGTAGACGACAAAAGTATTTGAACTCTCCTGTAAATTCCGATGCACATCTCTACATAATAATCAATTGGTGATTTATTATGAGTAGTAAGATAAATACGGTGAACACATTACATGAAATTTACCAATTGTACCTCGTGTCTATGTACGATTCATCGCGACTTTAAAGATTCTAACTTTCTTTTTTTTTTTTTGTTGAGTTTTTACCTTTCATTTCCTTTCCTTCCAGCCTAAACGTTGGGGCGGACGGCGGAAATATTTTTTTTTCTTGAGCCAAAGAAAAAAGTCCAATCAATGAAAAAAAAAAGCAATTCAAAATGGGACAGTTTGTACTCATCTTACATTTAATTCGATGGGATGTTATTGGTCCTTGATTGGTATAATGTATATAATAATTACTTTGCATTACAGAAAAAGATGTAACAAATTTCTATAGTAAATTCTTTATTTCTTATTACTAAGATCGTACAATAAATGGGTCGTTATCAATTGTGTGTGTGTGTGTGTGTACTGTATAAGCATGTCAAATTATGTAACATACCATACTGTACAAAGATATATATCGTCAGTTGTGTGTGTGTACAGGGGGGTCGACAAAAGTGAGTAGCGAGAACTTGTCCGCATGAGACAAAATTTTTTATTGCATAAGGCGTACAAATGTATTGAGCTTCCAAATGTAAACAAACTTTTTTTTTTTCGGAAAACAAGTTCTCTTGTCTTCCTGTACTTTTGCGTTCCGATTATTTGTCAAACCTATTTATTCTTCTTAATATACGCTACAAATTCTCAAGGCTGCACTATAATAATGTTTTGCTAACATTTTTAACTAACTCTAAGTTCAAAAACTGAGCAAAAAACACCTTCGTATGCAGCTAGTTTACCTTTTGAAACAGTCATATAGAGATCGTTTACTTTTTTCTTAGGTCTAAAATAAATATGGTATACACACATTTGTACCGGGATAATTTGTTAACAAAATTATGAGTTGTACACTATCTTTGTTTACATTTATATTTTTTGCACCATAAAAAATATACTTTTGGCTCATGCGGACAGGTTTTCGCTGGAAACTTTTGTTTACCCCTTGTATACCCGTGGGGGAAAAAAAAAATCTCATCTTGAAATCACAAACAATAAGTTCATTTTTTATTTTCTTACAGTTTATAATCTGGGCGGATAAAATTGTCACCATGGGGTTAGAGTGTAAAAAGTGAAGAAATAAAAAACATAATCTAACGATTCCACACATGTACAATTTAACCTTATAAGGAAAAGAAGATTTTACCATTTAAGTTTATGGTTGGATTGACTTTAGAGTTATATAGCCTCATGTCATGTGTGATTTTCTTTTTAAATTATCCATCGGTATTCCCAAAATTCAATGCCTCGGTAATACAAAAACATCTTTGATTTATACTGTATGATGATTGCTTTGTTCCTGTCTCTCTCTCTCTTTTTTTTTTTTTATACCGTATCAAGAAAATTTATTTACTAATGACAAACAATATTGACCATACTATCTCCCTTTCCCCTATATACTGAATATTACCATATATGGTATACCATTTCTCTGGTATCTGTCAAACGTTTTGCATAACGATAAGAAAATTACAAAAATACACGACAAATTAATATGTATTATACAGTACAAAAAAAACCTATCGAATATTATTTAATCTACTAGTATTCATATGAACATTAATATCCAATTTATCAGCATTTTCTTCAATTCTTTTTAATCTTTCATTTTGACTTTCAACTTCAGTACTCATAGTATTAGCAATTCCTTGTAATTTTTTAGCATAATTTCCAATTTCATTTAAATTCAGAGCAATTTCTTTTTCAATTTCATCATCTTCACTATCATTTTCAAATTGATATCTTTGTGCTGCATTTAAATGTTTTTCATCTTGATATTTATTATAAATATCACTATTAGTGGAATTAGTAGTTAATCCTTGTTTAATTCTTTGTTCACTTTGATACATTTCTTGTCGATTAGATTCACGTAAATATTTCTCTTGAAGTTTTTGATCTTTAATTCTTTCTTCTTGTTGACGTAATCGAGATTTTTTATTAAATGGATTTGTTGATGGCATAAATATTGAACGATTTAATCTTCTTAATTCTTTAACTTTTTCATCAGCAATTTGTGTTTGAGTTTCTGCTAATAATAAATTTTGTTCAGCTCCATATAATCTTTCTGATTGTGATCCCAACATACCTAATGTATTAGTACCAGATGCATCTGCTTCTTGTGCCATTCTAAGTGTATTTCTTGTACTTTGAACAGATTCTTGTTTAACAAATCTAATATCTTGTTTAATTGCTTCCACTTCTTCATCTTCAGAATTCACTTGTTCTTCTTCTGGTAATTCACCAATATCTAAATTCAAATCATCTACTTGACCACATTCAGTGATTTCTTCATTCAAATCTAAATTCAAATCATTAACTGGTTGTTGATTATTTCTTCTTATTGGTTTCGTATTGTCAAACATTTGATGTGATGGAATAGCATTAAGATCAAGAGCTGATTCAGTATCACCCATATATGCTTGTGTTTGTCTTGTAGTAGTACGACTTACACCATCTAATGGTCTTGTTGATGTACGACTAACTGAATATGGATTTTGTCTACTTGATTCAGATAATTGTGAATTATTACCTGCCCCATAAGCATTAACCACCGACGTATTTGTGGAACTAGTGTAAGGTGAAGCAGTTGATCTACCATAAGCACCACCAGCACCAGCACCAGCACCAGCACCAGCACCAGCACCAGCACCAGCACCAGCACCAGCACCAGCACCAATTCCAGCACCAGTAGATGATGTGGATCTAGAATATGGACTTGGTGTTGCTTGGCTTGATCCATATGGACTTTGTCTCGATGTATTAGCACCATATGGATTTGATGATCTATTAGATGATTCATATGGGCTTGCAGAAGAAGAGGCACCACCACCACTACCACCGACTGATGATTGTCTTCCACCATATGGATTAGAACCTAATGTTGCTGATGCCATGGATGATCCTGTTCCATTATTTGCGTAAGGATTTTGACCTCCATTATTATTAATATTAGCATATGGATTATTTGGACCCATTTGAGGTCTCATTTGAGCTCTTTCTTGAGCATAATTTTTAAATGCTCCAAATTTCTCTTCTCTAAGTTTATTTGATCTTGTTGAAATTCCCACTTGACTTAATTCTTCTCGGATTTCCTCTTCAGTAGGATCCTTCTTTTGAAACATTTTTTTAATACCCATGATTAATTACTTATTTATATATATGTATGATGAAAATTATGAATAACAGTCAAAAAAAATCAAAAAATTAATGTAAACTTTGCTGAACTTTATGAAATTTCAATATCGACTTTAAGTTTCACCTTTGTCGGAGAATTTATATTTTTTTTTCCCTCTCTCTCTGTCTGTCTTTCCAATTTTTATATTTTTCTTATGTTTTGGTTTTTCGTAAAATTATCGCTCTATTTTTTAATGGCTGTACCAAATTTCACTAATAGATGACACTTTGAAATAGAATAGACACTAAAATATCTTATGTAATATTAGTAACATTCACCTTACTATGTATCACGTGATATTGGCTATAATTAAAAAAAAAAATGTCATTACATCTATGTAATATAGGATTCAACATGATGAAAAACCAAAAAAAATAAACCACCAAAACCTCCTCACATATATCTGAAGGTAAATTAAGGTTTTGATTCATTAGGAATCCTAAATAAATTCTTTATTTCTACCAGGTGGCAATTGATTAAAAAGAATCTATGGAAGAGGCTTGACGCAAGATCGCGATATCGCGTCCCCTATGCCTCAACCACCCAAAAAAAAAAAAAAAAATTCACTTCATTTAACACTGAAAATCTTTCACTATTGATTTGTGTATTGGGAGAAACTAATCTAAAGAATATGTGGATTGTACTGCATGAGGGTGATCCAAGAGGAGGTATGTATAATAATTCTTTTGCTAATTGGATATATATTTTTTTTGTTTAAATATTTTATTTTACTAACATTGAATTAACTTTTTTTTTTTTTTTTTTAGAATTTAGATGTTTATCCCCAGAGACAAATTATACGATAGGACGTGATGATGGAGCAGATTTTTTATTTCATTCACAAAAGGCATCTCGTGAATTAATTGAATTAATCACTGGTGAATCAAATCAAGATAAAAAAACACGATTAATTCTTCGAATAATGAGTAGAGCTAAATCTATTATTAATGATAAAATTTATAAATTAAAAAATAAGAATGATAAACCTCAAGAAATTGATTTTACTAAAGAAAATAAAATAATTATTAAATGTTCAAATAATTTAAATGATGAATCTCAATTGATTTCCCCTGATACTCCTATTGAGATTAAATGGATTGAATTTAATTTATTTTCAAATTCAATTGATAAATCATATATTCAACAAATTCAAGAACAAAAAATCGATATTAGATTGGTTGATAATATATATAATGCAACTCATTATTATTATTCAAATGGAAAAGATGAGGATTCTGATAATTTTAGAATTGCAATAATTAGAGGTATACCTGTTTTGAATTCAAAATGGCTACAGTTAATATTAACTAACAACAGTGAAGTAACAGTTGAAAATTGGTTATTGAATATTGATGTCACGAAATGGTTACCTAATGATGATCAAGATTATCTACCTTCATCCAGAATTAATTTATTCAATGATGTAAAATTAGTATCCACAGAAAGAATCAAATGGATTGATACTATTGTTATTGATACCATTGACATTGAACAGGAATTAAAGAAGCAAGTACGAACTGAAGAAGAATTTGTATTTATCAGTGACATGCCTATTGATAACTTGCAACGTATAACCAAGGAACAATTATGGAATTGCATAAAGAATAATTCTATTCAGGGACTCCCAAGAAACTCCATCAAGTTTTTAAAACGACCAGCTTCAGAACCTGCGGTAGAAGAATTACATCCTAATGATGATGTTGCTGTTGTTGAAGTATCGCCGGATAGACCCAAATCAAGAAAAAGAAGAAGAAAATATGAAAAAGTAGACAAGTTACATTTTTTTTCATTGGCAAATGCAGATCCATCACCACCACCTCCAACAACAACAAAACTGACTCATTCAGTTCCTGTTGATTTGGGTTCAAAACAAATTACATCATCTATGAATATACCACAGGTGCGTGCAATACCGGAAGTTATCAAGACAATAGATTCGGATGATACATCAAATACTAAAGATTTTATCCCTACCCTTAGTGATGAAGGTCGATCTTTACCTGATTCACAAGATGATAATGATACTGGTGGTGGTACAGCACAAGTATATGAATCTATAGCCACTGTTGAAAACCAACTGAATGAAGAAACACCATCGACTGTTAGATTAGAGTCCTTGCAAAATGAATCTCAATCAGGTGAAGATTCCAATCATATTGGGCAAAAAAGAAAATTAGAACCAGTGATAGATAAAAAGCCTACAAAACTTGGGAAATTTATACCCAAGGTGACATTAGCTGAAGCAGTTTATCAAGTTAAAGAATCAAATAAGCCAGAAATTATTGAACTTGATGAAAATGTTGAAAACTTGAAGAATCTCACAATTGTCGAAGTGGTTGATTTAATTCCACGAGTTAAAAAAAATAAAATTGAAAATAATGAAACATTATATTCTGGTAGAAAGAATTTCAAGAGATTTAAGAAACCTGAGAAAAAAGTAAGTAGGAGAAAAGTTGGTTTATATACAGTGGAAGATAAATTAGTTTACAGAAATAATAATCAAGACCAAGAAGATGATGAAGATGATGAAGATGAAGATGAAGATGAAAATGAGTTAAGTAAAAGTAGTCAATTCAGAGTAGGCCATACTACTCAATTTGCAGAATTTGAAACAAATGAAACTCCTAAGAAAAGAATTGGTTTGTTTTTAGATGATGATGATGATGATGATCTGGATGAAGATTAAATAAGAATATAGAGTTAATAGTGCAATAATAACAACACATAGCAAATTTTTTTTTTTGGTGAGTTCCTTTTATTTTGCCTTTGCCTTTGTCATTGACTCCTTTGAACATTGTATATGACTAGAAATTAATTCATTCAATTGCTACGGCATAATAAATCGAAAAAAAAAAGAAAGCTTTTTCTTCTTCATCATTGCAGAAACATTGTGATACAATTTCAATACCTCTCATTTTGAAACACAAATGATGAATAATTTCTCTTGGGTAATCATAATCATGGGATCCCAATTCCATAATAACCGAAGTAGGTAGGTTTCAGTTTCCTCTTTTATTTTTTTTGTTTTCGCAACCAAAAGGAAAGAGGTTTATCAATTAACGCATGTATAGATCAAATATGTGGTACAATACGTGCATTTTCGAGGGGTAAAGATCTTAAAACCTTGAAATGGAAGATAACCCCCACACTTTGATTTTTGATAAAGTTTTTGATCGTTAAAGACAAGTGAACTCGAGATATTTATAAATGTATAATTTTCATGATGTGTGTTAAAAGCAATTAATGACGAACACACCATAAGACATTTTCAAATTTGGTTTCTTTGGATACGGCATTTTTTTTCTTTCTTTGTGATTGATATTTTTACTACTTACGCACCACCCATAAAAGAAATGTTACATTTAACGGCGAAAATATGTCAAGGCATTTTTTTTTATTTTTAGTGCCATAAGATTCGGAATGGCATTCCATTAACAATCAGTAAGATGATCATACTATAATAAGTAATGAATTATCTTACTTTTATTTTGCCTTAATTTTCAAATTGCCTTAAGTCTTATCATTTCAATTAAATTAGGAAAGGGAAAAATTAAGCGCCAGATTGAATGATTTGTATTCATTTCTTCTTCTCCCCCCCCCCGCGGAATATTTTTTTGTTAATGAAGCGGCTAATGTTTTTTGATTCTTTATAGGAGGATGATTACAAAACTTTGCCATTTTGCGCTCTCTGCTTCAAACGAAAACATTTTTTTTTTTTTTTTTTTTAAATTGACTTCGTTTTTGTTTATAGTACAGCAAAAAAAAAGGAATAATATGTATTTCAATAATATCCTACTTTACTTTAATTGAAGATAATCAAATATCAAGAAACTATGTCTTGAAGTATTTGAATCTTCTCCTCTTCTCCTCTCGCCTCTTCTTCTCTTGTCTTATCCTCCACAAGTTGGTTATAAGGCTGTTCTTATGTTACATACAAGAATAACTCAGTAATAAAAATAAATTAGAACAAAGAAAAAAAAAAGAAACATTATTAAGAATTAAAAACACAAAAATAAAAAAATAAAAAAAATTTTGCGACACAATTATTTGTTGCTTAAGGCAATATGACTCTATTAATTAAAGGTTGATAATATCTGAAATTCCTTTCGCTAATTTACATAATCTCTGTACTTGATTTTTTTTTTTTTTGTTTATTTCATGAAATTATAAATATCCTTAATAATCTCCTCTGAGCTAAAGTCAATTTTTTTTTCATAAAAGAATACTCTTTATTATAATAATACTACAAAGATTTTATCATTATTATCATAAAATTATATTTCATTCTACAAATAATGAGTAATTTCGATCACGAGAAAGAGATTTCGACTAGTTGTAGCTCGCAGTCAAACATTGACTGTATACTTCCTGTTTCAACCATCAAAAGTAATAAAGAAACTGCATTTGTACAAAACTTTGATACCATAAGTGAAAATAGTGGAGAATATGAAAAAGTTAAAAGAGATTTAAAAGCAAGACAAGTATCTATGATTGCTATTGGTGGTACAATTGGTACTGGTTTATTTGTTTCTACTGGTTCTTTACTTCATACTACTGGTCCAATTATGGCATTGATTTCATTTTTATTTGTTACTACTCTTGCATATTCAGTTACACAATCACTTGGAGAAATGGCAACTTATATTCCAATTTCTGGTTCTTTTGCACAATTTGTAACTAGATGGGTTTCTAAAAGTTGTGGTGCTGCAAATGGTTGGATTTATTGGTTTTCTTGGGCAATTACATTTGCTTTAGAATTATCTGTTGTTGGTCAAGTTATTCAATATTGGACAGATAAAGTTCCATTAGCTGCATGGATTTCAATTTTTTATGTCTTGTTAACTATTTCTAATTTACTTCCAGTTAAATTCTATGGTGAAGTTGAATTTTGGATTGCTTCAATTAAAGTTTTAGCAGTATTTGGTTGGATCATTTATGCATTCATCATGGTTTGTGGTGCTGGTAAAACAGGACCAGTTGGGTTCCGTTATTGGAGAAATGGTTATGGATGGGGTGAAGGTATTCTTGTTGAAAATAATGGTAAATATATGGCTGCATTTGTTAGTGGTTTAATTAATGCTGTTTTCACTTTTCAAGGTACTGAATTGGTTGCAGTTACTGCTGGTGAAACTTCACCAAGAGCATTAAGAAGTGCCATCAAGAAGGTCATGTTTAGAATCTTGGTATTCTATGTCTTATGTATGCTTTTCATTGGTCTTTTAGTTCCATACAATGATCCAAAACTTACTCAAGATGGTGGATTTACAAGAAATTCCCCATTTATTGTTGCTATTGAAAATTCGGGTACAAAAATTTTACCAGATATTTTCAATGCTGTTATTGTTGTTACTATTATTTCTGCTGGTAATTCAAATGTTTATTCAGGATCACGTATTCTTTATGGTTTAGCAGAATCTGGAGTTGCTCCAAAAATATTCCTTAAAACAAAAAATGGTGTTCCATTTGTTGCCGTTTTATTCACTGCTGCTTTTGGTGCATTAGGTTATTTAGCTTGTTCTGAAGATGGTAATAAAGCATTCACTTGGCTTTTAAATATTATTGGTACTGCTGGTTTAATTGCTTGGGGTTTTATTTCTGTTAGTCATATCAGATTTATGAAAGCACTTAGACTTCGTGGAATCAGTAGAGATACTTTACCATATAAAGCATTCTTTATGCCATATAGTGCATATTATTCAGTAGTTTTTGTTTTCACAATTGTTTTGGTTCAAGGTTTTGCTGTATTTTTTGATTTTAACGCCAGTGATTTTTTCACATCTTATATTTCCCCAATCTTATTTGTTATTGCTTGGATTGGATTCCAACTTTATTTCTTTGGTTTTGGTAAAGATTCCTTCAAATGGAGCAGCTTGTTGATTCCTTTGGATGAATGTGATATTGACACTGGTGTTAGAGATATCAATGATGCAGAATTTGACGAACCACCACCTAAAAATCTCTGGGAGAAATTTTGGAACTTGATTGCTTAGATTTTATGTAACTAAAATATTTAACTACAATTAATAAAATAATGACTTGTAACAATATATATAAAAAAATTATAAACAGTTTAAGAAGGGGAATGTCTATGTACAATGGTATCTCTCTTATTTTTCTCTATTTATATTCAACAACATAGTAATTTTGTTTACCAACTCTAACCAACAAGAGTTTACCATCAATTAAATGGTTTTCAGTATCAAATAAAATCACATCATCTGGATCTTCAATTTGATTTCTATCCAATCCCAAATAAACACCTCCAGCTTGAATTAATCGTTTCATTTCACTCCTTGATTTACCAGTAATATCAGCTAAAACTGAACTTAATTTAATTTCTTCTTCTGATGATGGTTTTGTTCTTTCAAATAAAATACCCGATCTGTTAAAGTTTTCAATTAATTTATCTGCACTAACATTATCATTAAATGGTTGATCTGGAGTTGGGAATAAGAATCCAGTAATATAAGCCATTTCATCACCAATACCAACACCATGGATTAAATCAACAACTTCACGTGCCAATACACGTTGAGCAATACGTAATCCTGGATCATTATTGTGTTTTGGTAATAATTCACCTTCAATAACATTCAATGGTAATAAAGTAAAAACTTTCAATAAAGTTCCAACTAGATCATCAGGAACATTAATAAAATATTGATACATTTGATAAGGTGTAGTTAGTTTAGAATCAATAAATACAGCATTACCAGCAGATTTTCCAAATTTTTCACCAGATGAAGTGGTTAATAATGGTACAGTGACACCAAATGCTTCATTTTCTTTACCAAACGATTTTTTAATTCTTGAAATTAAATCAATACCAGCAGTAATATTACCCCATTGATCATTACCACCAACTTGCATATTGACATTATGATCTTTGTACAAATGCCAAAAATCATATGCCTGTAAGATTTGATAAGTAAATTCATTAAAACCAATTCCACCCAGTTCTAATCTTGACAGGATAGAATCACGAGCAAGCATTGCATTAACTCTAATATGCTTACCATAAGTTGCCAAAAATTCCAACATTTTAACACCTTCCCACCATGAAGCATTATTAACTGAAATTTTTTCTCCAATTGGATCGATCATTGGGAATTGTCTAGATTTGGCATATTCTATCCCATTACTTAAAAATGTTGAAATTTGATTTTGAATCTTAGTAACATTATCTTCAACTTTTTCCCCATCAATAAGATTTCTTTCAGTCTTTCTACCACTTGGATCCCCTACCAATCCAGTTGCTCCTCCTACTAATCCAACAACATCATTACCTCTCATTCTAAAATGTAATAAAACCATTAATGGTAATAAATTTCCTAAATGTAGCGATTCAGCTGTTGGATCAGCACCACAATATAATTTAAATTTATAGCCAGAATCACGTTTAGTCAATTTATATAAATTATCATCAGTTATTGATTCAACTAAATGACGACTTTTTAAATAATCCAATAATGAAGTCTCCACGTCGGTTTCCGGGGTGACATCTTTATCTTGAGTCAATTCATAAACTGTAGGAATGATGGTGACAGGGTCTCTGGCTATAGTTGAATTAAAACGTGCCAATCGAAGTAATGGGATAGTTCTTGTATGGGCCCTCAACATTGTCTCACTGGTTTATTTTAACACAGAATACTAACTAACTCTGACGGTGATTCCATTTCTCGGTTTGAATTTTTTTTTTCTCTCTCTCTTGTTGTTGATTTTTCAATTGAATCACTCACCACCAGATCGCGGTGGTGAGAGAAAAGAAAATTCCCACGTATTATCATCGCGATGTGATATGCACCATTTTTTTTTTTTTTACCACTCTCTCTTGTTCTCATCTTGTAATTTTTTTTTTCTTGAAAAGCATTTTAGTATTGCAAAATCAACTCTAAGCACCAACTCATCTCATTTTCCCAAAAATGACAGATCAAGTTAAAGCCGATGGGCATAATGAACAAAATGGTGGGAAGAAAAGAAAGAGAAAGAGAAATAAGAATAAAATCAAAGAGAATCTACAAATAAGCGAGCCTGTTGTGGAATCAGAAGTTATTGAAGACAGTGTACATCGACAAAACAAGAAGTTTAAGTTCAATGATGAAGGAGAAAAGGAAAATGAAGTTTCTGTTGAAGATCAAGGAGAAGAAATACAAGACAATGTTGAAATATTTGAAGAGCCTGAAGTTGTAGAGGATTTCGGTGAAGATATTTCTATGCCAGAAGAACCCATCGTGCAAGATGATGATGATAATGATGATGGCGATCAACTCGATGAAGAGTTTGAAAATAAACAATCAGTTGTCACTACGAAACGTTCAACGAAAATCAACAAGAATAAGAATAAGAAAACAGTCGTTTATAATGATCCAGATGACGATGATGATGAATATGAAAATAGTACTTTCAACTTTAAGAAGAATTCATCTGAACTTGCAGTCACAGCAAAACAATTACTTGAAATAAGACAACAATTACCAATCTACCACCATAGAGAAAAAATTGTTGAATATATAAATAATAACCAAGTTACAATTGTAATTGGTGAAACCGGGTCTGGTAAATCCACACAAATTCCTCAATTTCTAATGACAGAAAATAAAGGGATGATTGCAGTTACCCAACCAAGAAGAGTGGCTGCTGCGTCATTGGCAGCGAGAGTAAGTGAAGAACATGGTTGTAGATTAGGACAAGATGTTGGTTATCAAGTGAGATTTACAAATATGAGTAATAAGTTTACAAAATTGAAGTATCTCACTGATGGTATGCTTCTTCGAGAGCTCATGATTGACCCTAGATTATCAAAATATTCAACTATCATATTGGATGAAGCGCATGAAAGAACGATCTTGACTGATTTAATTATGGGATTTTTGAAACAATTAATCACATCTGGAAATAGAAAAGATTTGAAAATTGTTGTCATGAGTGCCACGTTAAATGCTGAATTATTTAGTAAATTTTTTGAAAATGCTCCTATTCTATATATTGAGGGTAAAATGTACCCAGTTTCTCAGTTTTATTTGGAATCAGATACTGAAGATATAGTGGATACAATGATAAGAAGTATCATTCAAGTTAACTTGAATGAACCAGAAGGAGATGTTCTTTGTTTTCTTCCGGGTCAAGAAGAAATTGATAACTGTGTTAAAAGTTTAGAAAAATTGGCACCTCAGTTACCCAAAGAAGCCCCATTGATTGTCTCATTACCATTATATGCTGCTTTGTCACCAGGTCAACAATCAAAGATATTTGAAAAATTACCTAAAGGTAGAAGAAAGGTAATTCTTGCCACAAATATTGCTGAAACCTCCATTACTGTTTCAGGTGTCAAATATGTGATTGATTCTGGTTTAAGAAAAATTAAAGTTTGGAAGCATAATTTGGGTCTTTCAACTTTGTTGACCACACCTATTTCTCAAGCTTCAGCAAAACAACGAGCTGGTAGAGCTGGTAGAGAATCTGAAGGTAAAGTATTCAGATTGTATTCCGAATCTATGTTTGATACGTTGCCAAAGCAACAAGAATCTGAAATTAAAAGAAATGATATTATTTTACCAGTTTTAACCTTGAAGAAATTGGGAGTTGATGATTTGCTCAATTGGTCATGGTTGGAATACCCCGGGCAAGAAGCAATTTTGAGTGCATTAAACACATTGTATACTTTAGGGGCTTTGAATGATTCAGGAGAAGTTACTTCTTTGGGTTATAAAATGTCTGTTTTACCACTTCCACCTCAACTTTCAGTGGTATTGGTTACTGCCGCAGAATTTGGCGTTTTATCACAAGTCATAGATATTGTGTCATGTCTATCTGTTGATAACTTGATATTAAATGTCACTGGTGAATCACGAGATGAAGTTAATTTCAAGAGAAGACAACATTGTCCGTTAGGTAACACACATGGAGATTTAATTGCACTTTATGAATTTTTCCAAGTATTCCAATCACAGGGAAAAGAATGGTGTAAAGAAATGGTTTTCAGTTATAAAGGATTCAAGAATGTTGAAAAAATAAAACGTCAATTACAGGAATATATGTTGATGACAGTAAAGCAAGATGATTCCTTGACAAGCTCACAAAAAGAAAAACAACTAATCAAACTTCAGGCTCAAATGGATGATGAAGATGAAGATAACAAAACTTTGAATATACCATCAATCTTGAAGTCATTTTTGAAAGGTTATATTACAAATACAGCTGTTGGAATGCCAGATAGATCATTTAGAACGTTCAATACGGGTCAATTAATTAGCATACATCCATCATCTACCCTTTTTGGTAAGCCAAACATAGACGCAATTATGTATATAGAATATGTGTTTACCACAAAGGGTTATGCTCGTAACGTGTCTGCCGTTGAATTATCCTGGTTGCAAGAGATTGCTCCACATGTAATGGGTCAAGTGAAGGTTAATGTGAACGACGGTTAATAATAGATATACTTTAACCTCTATAGATTGTTAATTTATATACAGTACATTCAATTAATTGATTAATTAACTAATTAGTAACATCTTTAACTGCATCTATAACTTTTGCAAAAATTTCCTTGTTGGCAGCAATAACACCTTGTGAATCTAAAGTTCTACCTTTACCAAAATCCAATGCTTTACCGGTGACATCTCCAACTTGACCACCACTTTCATAGATCAAAATGTTACCAGCAGCATGATCCCAGATCTTCTCACGGTATGTATCACTAATTGGTAATCTAAGATAGATGTCTGCTTGTCCACTAGCCAACACACAGTACTTGACTTGTGAGTCAAGATTAATGGTTTGATGTGATACAGTGGTGGAATCAAATCCAAGTTTGTCCTTGATCTGTGCTTGAGTGGAATGAGAAGAATGTCCTTTTCAACCCCTTCAACCACTTTCAAATCCTTTGGATCGGTATGTGTCTTCATTTGAATTCTCTTTTGCTCAGAAAGTGGAGTAAATCCCGAAGTAAACAATGACGAATAAAATGAACCAACTCCCTTGACAGCAGAATATAATCCACCAACAGTACCCGAGTGTTCTTCATTAGAGACAATATGTTCAGCCAAGTTTGGACATCCAATAACCCCCAATACAACCTTACCGTCTTCAATCAACGCAAGACACACGGCAAACTGATCACCTCTAAGAAACCCCTTTGTTCCGTCAATTGGGTCCAATGCCCAGAATCTTCCTTTGGATCCACCTTGGGAGTCACCAAAATCAATACTTTTGTAGATTTCTTCTTTGGTGGTCAAAGTTCCTAAAATAGAACTAGAGTCACTGGTTTCAGATTGGATTTTTTTAATTAATTCAAACACTTGATCCGCTAAATTGTTATTTTCTTGTAATTCTTGTGAATCTTCTTCCCCTACAATTTCATCATCAGGAAAATTCAACTTAATTGCTTGGTTGATGATTGCTTGCAGTGCGAAATCCCCCACTGTCACCGGTGACTTATCACCTTTGGTAAGGGTTCCTGATTTGGCGGTCTGGACAATAGAATCACTCAATTGTTTGGTCAATAATGATGCACGTTTTACAGCCAAGGTTGCAACCTCAAGTTCTTTTTGGTACGCATGGTTGGCAACTGATGTGGTTGTGGTTGTGGATGATGACATAGATAAATAACGAGTGTAATATGATTTAATTGGTGATCGGACGGATACTAATAATGAAATAAACAATATGAATAATGAGGTTAGTACTAATCTTTTCATATATGTAGATAAAAAAAAAAAAAAACGAAAAATCACCTTGTAACAATATAGTGGAGAACGAATGGAGCAAAAAAAAAAATAGAAATGAAAAATTTTTGTTATCGATCTGGGTGATTTATCAGAAAACGTGAGATTATGAAAGCGCGATAACTCAAAATAAACTCATAATTGGAAGTAAAGAATACATTAATCTAGAAAAAAGAGAATTAAAGCAAATCTTATGATGAAAACCCAGATCCCAGGTTTCAATAATCTAACCCAATACTCCACATAGTCCCATTCTTCGGAAATATGTAATGTGTATTTGCAAATAATTGTGTCTAGCAAATGAAAAGAGTGGGAAATCTTTAGCAATGCACTGATCATTGAGCCCATTAAGACATTCAACAACTTCTTGTAATGTAGGTCTGGTATCTTCCTCTGAACAATTCAAATAAATTTGGTTATCAAATTGAGAGTAATGATTAAAAATGTTGGGATCTTTTGGAATTGTTGCAACAACGTCATTCTTATGAATCACACGAAGAAACTTTCTTTTAAAATCATTATGTTTTGCTTCGCACTTACTACCTAGTACCTCATCTCCCCATTCAACAAACTCTCTATTTCCTACCAATGGCTGACCCATAGTCACCAATGTAAGTTTATCATAACCCAAGTCCACATAGTAAAGTCCAAGAAGATATGCGACGCTTCCACCTAAAGAATGGCCCAATATGAGCAATTCATATTCCTGACCATTTTCTTCGGCAGATCTTAATTCTTGGATTATATATGGATGTACCAATGATAGTGTTTTTAAATAATAATCGTAAAATCCTCTATGCACTTTGCAATTAAATCCACAGAGTGGAACTTTAACACCGTTATTCGTATAAGAAACCATATCAAGCTTTAAGTCTGCCATTGTGTCAAATATTGACCTGGTTCCTCGTAGTGAGACAATTATTGTTTTTTTAGGATTACTTGTTGTTTCATTGTAGTTGAAAATATTGGAATTTGTGGTTGCGATGTAACCTGTAACTGAATCATCGAAATAAAATTGATAAACCAAGGTAACATTAGGAAATCGAGTTTTACAATTCAAATTACAGTCAAAGTTTTCCCCTATTCGGTTTATTTCAGATATGCAATATGATATGTCTATTAGATGAGCATAAGTGTATAAATTGGAGTAAATCTCACTATCTATCGGTTTGATGGGACTTCTGGTATCGATAGTTATCAGATCGTCATTCAGAACTGGATAGGAAATCGCCAAATTGATCAATAAGCAAAAATCAAGTACTAGTTTAAAGACTGTGTAGCAAGCGTTCATTGTTGGTAGGATTAAAAATGCATTAAGTCAGCATTTTAAATTGAGATAAAAGTTCGAGATAATAGATTAAAATACATTGAAAAAAAAAAATTCTACTCCGATCGTATATCAACTATTGTAATGCTGAAAATGGTGGAGGGGAAAAAAACAGTCATCACTCAACTTAATATATTTCGTGATACTTTCCAAAAGTTCAGTTCAGCTGATGTAAACTTGATTTCTATAAAATCACAGTTGCTAACTAATCTACTTGTTTGAGACTATGTAACAGAAAAGGTATCCCGTTCAATATTGATACAAGTGAATACGCTCTCACTACACTAAAATCAATAAAATTAGTAAATGTACAGTATATTACAATCAATCACTCAATGAACACTGAAACTTCCTAAGTAATACTTATTCACAACTCAAATCAAACGAATATAGATTGACAATTTGCAACAGTGGTTTCATCAAAGTTTTGCAATTTTAAATAAGTTTATGTAATGGGATATGGCACAAGACAAAATACTTAAATCCCAAGGACAAAGAAGAGAGAAAAGAAAAGAAAAAACAAGAAACAGTATACAGTAAATATCGGTTTTTTTTATAAAGAAAGTCCAGAAAAATTATCAACTAAATTTTAAAAACCATAATCTGGTTACACAGCCTTCACAGATCAATGTGCTTTTAAGGGATAATGTTTAAAGCACTACTATCATTATTACTATTGTGCCTAATATGTTGGGTGATACAACTACTACCGGTGATATCGGTACCGTTAACTTCACCAAGTGTTAATATTCATCTTTCCCAATATGGCAATTTCAAATTTGGAGTGTTTGGAATATGCAATGTTCAACAACACATCTGTTCAGACCCCAGGATCGGGTATCCGTCAACCAATAGTAGCTTCTATTCAAGCTTGGATAGCGATGCTTTCGAGGATGGGGGAATAGTGTTACCTTCTGATGTTAGATATACGATTTCTAAACTTTTGGTTGTTCATGTTGTGGCATTTTGTTTTTCATCATTATTATTAATTGTGACCTTTATTTTATGGACAGTACTTTTGATAAAGGATGTTCAATTCAAAGAGCAACTGAAAAAGATAGAGTTAGAGGAAGACCAGGATACAAGCGCAGAAGACCACTATGAAACTGGCAATGGTGATAATCATGGACCCGACTCAAAGAAATCTCAATTTGATTTATTTCCTTATTTGAATTTCATGCTTATTTTTACTTTATTTTCAGTATTGACAACATTGCTAGCATTCTTGGCAGATATTTTGTTATTCACTCCTAATTTGTCTTACGTGGGATGGCTCCAGTTGATTCCTATAATCCTGATGGCTTTGATAACAACCATGTTGTGCTTTATCAAGAGATCTATATCTTCAAGGAAATTTTTTGAAAATGAATACCAATACGTTAATGATGATATGAGAATGATGAGAAAGAATTATGTTGACGAGTTTTGGAATGATAATGCAAGCGATGATGGGTTTTTTGTTTATACTGATGCCTTTTATACCCGAAATGGTACCAATCTTGATCAATCACAAGCAAATGCGTCTCAAATGTTAGGAACTCAAGAACATCATGACAATAATAACACTGGTGACACATATATCATTGATGATTACTCCATTTCTTCATCACCTAGAGCCTCTATTGAACTACGAAATCTACGACCCACATCACAATAGATTTTTTTGGTTTGTATTTTATTCTTTCGTAGAATATGTTATAGAAAATGTATATTATTTACAGTTCTCCTATTTTTTGAATTGCCCGGATTGCAATTTTGATACTAAGTCAATATCTGCACTAATCTCCAGCTCCGTTAAAAATCTAACGAATTGTGCCAGGTGTAATGTGAAGTTTTTAGACACTCTTTTTAAAGTCATGAATAAGACGTATTGATACTTATTAAGAATTTCTTTAAAGTTATCTCTTAATTTGATCAAGTCAATTAGCTTGTTGAATTCATGAATATTTCTTATTGTTGATAATAAAATTTGCAAGGACATTTCATTGACTCCTCTATGGAATAAAATCAGCTTTATAAACATCAACTCCTTTAATTTTGTTTCAGAATCACTGTTGACAAAGTTTAGCAAAAACTCATTAATTGTATCTTCAGATGGGCATATATCATTCTTTACTAAAATTTGCAAAAAGTTTCTCGAAAGCTCCCAGTTTTTAGAAGATAATAAATATGCCAATTTGTCTAAAGTATCATGTGGTAACCCCTCTGGAATAGTTGGATACTTATCAAAAATTGAAGTGACAAATAAATAATTAATTTCACCATGTAATCTATAACTTATATCCGTCAATCTACTCAAATTATCAATCAAACCTTGCACTGAGTAATATTCAAGATTGTTATTCATAAATTCACTAAATCTAGCCACATCTTCAGCTGTACTTAATTTGCTTAATACAAAAAGCGAGACATTATCAATTGTAACTAAGTTGGCAAAATCTGATGGCTGAAGTTTACGTTCTTTTCTTAATTTGGAATTTTTCATGGCTTTGGTTTGCTCAAAGAATTGGTCAAAATCAGCACCGTATTCATTGTACAACTCGGTAATATTTGATGGTAATACTGGTTCCCAGTATTCAAACGGTGACACATCTTTTAGTTCCTTGATTTTTTTGTTAAAAATGTCACCCCAGCTACATAAAATAGTAGCATATTCGAATTTTGTTGGTCTATTGGAACCATCAATGATAAAAGTTGGATCTCCCAAGAATACTTTATCCTTTGACAACATAGTGACCAATAAATCGTTTTTGTTTAATTTAAGTACAATTTCATTTGCATCTTTTGGATTTACCACTTCATGATGTTTCTTTTCTAAATGTTCATAATTTGGTTTGGTTGGGATGGCTGCTTCATTTTCTTGAGGTGTTAATTTTTCTTGTTCAAATATATGCTTTGCATCATTAGGAAGAAACAGAAACGTAGGTGTTTGGGAAGTCAGATATCTTCTTTGCGCTCGAGGCAAAAGTCTCCATACCCTATTTGAAATCATTGTAAGTGTGGTTTCGTGGTAGTTGCGTGAATTTAGTAGTAGTTGATTAGAGATCTACTGAAAAATTTTTGTTCGTTTTTTTTTTTTTTCCTTCTTTGATTTCTCTCACTGTAACTAAATGTATCTTCTGATATTGCACAGCGAAATGTTGGGGTAAACAACATAATTGATTTATAGCAGAAGTGGTCATATGCAAGATATGGTTCACAATATTTAAATGGGATGTGATGTTTTATGATGTGCATATGTACAATAAGTTCCGAAACTTGAGTTCTAGTGTAAATTTGTGGTGACATTTTTGTTTTACAATTGTTTCAACTTAAAACGATAGTGAATAATATAAAATATCAAGAATGAATCCAAAGCCCATTTCAAATATGACTAATTATTTGATATTAATCTTAATGGATTTATACTAATGATAATTATACACTTGCTATTTTATTTTGGAGTAGTTTTTGGACAGGAACTAGATGTATTGAATAATTTCAATTTTGAAGTGATGAAAAACTGGCGAAATGATTGTTCCAAAAGGGCAATACAAGAACTAATACCACAATGTTATGAAGGTATTGAATCGCTTACTCCTAAACAACAAAAGGTTCTTGCTATTGATTTGTCAATTTGTGAATTTGAAAATGCCAATATTGAATATCCCACTGCTTGCAAGGAACGAATTGTGGATGGTTGCATACAGTACTTGGAAAAATCGCCTCAATTTTGGACTACATTCAGTGGGTATTATCGAGAAGTAAAAACAATATGTCATCAATTAAGTTTACCATTTGAAAAGGATCAGATATTATTGGTTTATGAGAATATAACCGAACTATACAAACTGCTTATAGAAGACTTGAGGTCGACAAACAAACAGTCAGAAGAAGCGCAAAACATATTGAAATCAAAATTTGATAAATTGATAAACATTGTTGACTCTATAATAGCAGATAGAGTAAAAGATCAAGATGATTTGAATCATTCATTTAGCATGTTTCAGGAAAGTTTTGAAAGCTCTTTAAATAACGCAGTAGTAATATTACAACACTCATACAATGGAGCAAATACAAATATCAAGGAGATGGAACAGCATTTGAATTATTTTGCCCAGGAACTATTTCAGGTGCATTTGTTAATGAGAGACAAAATGAGCGAGCTTGGGCTACAACAAGAGAAATTACAGGAAAATAATGATAATATTCTTGAAAAAACCGAAAAAACACTTGACAAGCTTGAAGTTATGAATAAAAACATTAACGAGATTAATGAATTGAATAGTAACATAGCAATGGGTGTACAAACCCATCTAGAATACTTTGAGTTTTCAGTGATACTGATAAATTCCCATATTCAACAAAGTATCAATGATATAGAGTTACAACGAAAATACATTGATTTGCAGAGTTCATTAATTCTTAAACTGATTACTGAAAATTTTGTACAACAATTAAATCATTCAGCATCAGATATTGTGGTATCACTTGAAGGAGCTATGAATAGCACACTCGAAAAGCTTAACAACAAGATGAAAGAAACGGAAGAGTACCTTGAGAAAATTAACTTGAAGACTTTAAAATTTGTCAGCTTGATCGAATCAATATCGAATTATTTGTCTACCTTGATAAAATTTCCAAAAGTGTTCAAGAATATTACATCAAATATGGTTGCAAAGGTGCGCTTTTGGGGACAACTGGTTTCTACTGTCATGGCAATCCTTTTTCTAATTTTAATACTCCCATTTTGTAAAGTTTTAAAATTTTTCCCATTGAAAATATGTTTTCCCTTGTATTCTGAATTTGGACCGATTGTTGCTTCAATTTCAATTGGTGTTATTTCAGCTATAGTAATTTTGCTTACGTTGAAAACCGATAATGATATTGGTAATATAGAGTAGGCTAAATTTTATAGTGATGTTATGGATGCGTATAATGTAACCATATTTTCAGTGTATTTTGTAAGGAATTACGATAGTTGCAAATTCTTGAGATAAATTACAAAAGTCATGCTTACATAATCTCACGTTTTCTGATAAATCACCCAGATCGATAACAAAAATTTTTCATTTCTATTTTTTTTTGCTCCATTCGTTCTCCACTATATTGTTACAAGGTGATTTTTCGTTTTTTTTTTTTTTATCTACATATATGAAAAGATTAGTACTAACCTCATTATTCATATTGTTTATTTCATTATTAGTATCCGTCCGATCACCAATTAAATCATATTACACTCGTTATTTATCTATGTCATCATCCACAACCACAACCACATCAGTTGCCAACCATGCGTACCAAAAAGAACTTGAGGTTGCAACCTTGGCTGTAAAACGTGCATCATTATTGACCAAACAATTGAGTGATTCTATTGTCCAGACCGCCAAATCAGGAACCCTTACCAAAGGTGATAAGTCACCGGTGACAGTGGGGGATTTCGCACTGCAAGCAATCATCAACCAAGCAATTAAGTTGAATTTTCCTGATGATGAAATTGTAGGGGAAGAAGATTCACAAGAATTACAAGAAAATAACAATTTAGCGGATCAAGTGTTTGAATTAATTAAAAAAATCCAATCTGAAACCAGTGACTCTAGTTCTATTTTAGGAACTTTGACCACCAAAGAAGAAATCTACAAAAGTATTGATTTTGGTGACTCCCAAGGTGGATCCAAAGGAAGATTCTGGGCATTGGACCCAATTGACGGAACAAAGGGGTTTCTTAGAGGTGATCAGTTTGCCGTGTGTCTTGCGTTGATTGAAGACGGTAAGGTTGTATTGGGGGTTATTGGATGTCCAAACTTGGCTGAACATATTGTCTCTAATGAAGAACACTCGGGTACTGTTGGTGGATTATATTCTGCTGTCAAGGAGTTGGTTCATTTTATTCGTCATTGTTTACTTCGGGATTTACTCCACTTTCTGAGCAAAAGAGAATTCAAATGAAGACACATACCGATCCAAAGGATTTGAAAGTGGTTGAAGGGGTTGAAAAAGGACATTCTTCTCATTCCACTCAAGCACAGATCAAGGACAAACTTGGATTTGATTCCACCACTGTATCACATCAAACCATTAATCTTGACTCACAAGTCAAGTACTGTGTGTTGGCTAGTGGACAAGCAGACATCTATCTTAGATTACCAATTAGTGATACATACCGTGAGAAGATCTGGGATCATGCTGCTGGTAACATTTTGATCTATGAAAGTGGTGGTCAAGTTGGAGATGTCACCGGTAAAGCATTGGATTTTGGTAAAGGTAGAACTTTAGATTCACAAGGTGTTATTGCTGCCAACAAGGAAATTTTTGCAAAAGTTATAGATGCAGTTAAAGATGTTACTAATTAGTTAATTAATCAATTAATTGAATGTACTGTATATAAATTAACAATCTATAGATTGAACAAGTATAGATTAGATAATTTAAACATGTTTATTCTACATTTCAAAAAGGTGATTAAAATATTAAATAAAATGTATCTTATTACAAAATAATTATAGTTCTATTATTACAAAGTATGTACTATGTCTAGGCAACAGCGTTCCAGAATTTTTGCCAAAGATTTTTAGGTGGAGCAACATCAAATTCAGCATCATTAATATCCCTTACACCGGTATCAATATCACATTCATCCAAAGGAATCAACAAGTTGCTCCATTTGAAGGAATCTTTACCGAAGCCAAAGAAATAAAAGTGGAAACAAATCCAACCAACGACAAACAAAATAATAGATATATAAGCAGTAAAGAAATCACTAGCGTTGAAATCAAAGAAAACAGCATAACCTTGAACCAAAACAATTATGAAAACAAAACATACTGAATAATATGCACTAAATGGCATGAGAAATGCTTTATAAGGCAAACTATCTCTACTAATACCTCTTCTTTTAAGAACTTGCATGAATCTAATGTGACTAACAGAAATAAAACCCCAAGCAATTAAACCAGCAGTTGCAGTAATGTTTAAAAGCCAAGTGAATGCTTTATTACCATCTTCAGAACAAGCCAAATAACCTAAAGCACCAAATAGTGCTGTAGTAATAACAGCAACGTATGGTACACCCCATTTACTGGTTCTACCAAAAAATTTTGGAGCAACACCAGATTCTGCTAAAGCATAAAGAACACGAGATCCTGAATAAACATTTGAATTTGCTGCAGATATGATTGTGGTAACGATAACAGCATTGAAAATATCTGGTAAAACTTTAGTACCTGAATTTTCAATGGCAATAATAAATGGGGAGTTTTTAGTGTAACCACCATCTTGGGAAAGTTTTGGATCATTGTATGGAACTAAAAGACCAATGAAGAATATACACAAGATGTAAAAAACCAAAATTCTGATTAAAACCTTCTTAATGGCACTTTTAAGAGCTCTTGGTGAAGCTTCTCCTGCTGTAACTGCAACCAATTCAGTACCTTGGAAAGTAAAAACTGAATTAATTAATCCACTAACAAATGCAGCCATATATTTACCATTATTTTCAACAAGAATACCTTCACCCCATCCGTAACCATTTCTCCAGTAACGGAATCCAACTGGTCCAGTTTTACCAGCACCACAAACCATAATAAGAGCATAAATAATCCATCCTAAAACAGCGATAACTTTAATCGAAGCAATCCAGAATTCAACTTCACCATAGAATTTAACTGGGAATAAGTTGAATAAGGAAATAAGAACAAAGAAAATAGTAATCCATGCAGCTAATGGAACTTTATCTGTCCAAAATTGAATAACTTGACCAACAACAGATAATTCTAATGCATAAGTAATTGCCCAAGAAAACCAATATAACCAACCATTACTGGCACCACAACTTTTTGAAACCCAACGGGTAACGTATTGTGCAAAAGAACCAGAAATTGGAATATGAGTAGCCATTTCCCCAAGGGATTGAGTGACAGAAAATGCAAGAGTTGTGACAAATAAAAATGAAATTAATGACATAATTGGACCAGTAGTACTAAGTAAAGAACCAGTAGAAACAAATAAACCAGTACCAATTGTACCACCAATGGCAATCATGGATACTTGTCTTGCTTTTAAATCTCTTTTAACTTCACCAATACCTTTTCCATCTCCAATTATAATATCCGAATCCTGAAGGAATTCAGTTTCTTTGGCAAAATCTTTTTCTTTTTTTCCATTGTTTGATTGTGAAGGATAAACATGTCTATGATGGGTATCACTGGAACTACCAGCGTATTTTTCATAATCTTCTGGCATTGCTAGGAAATAATATGTATGTAAGGGGTAGTTGCCAAACTATGCTAAGAATTGTATAACCAAAAATGAAAAAAAAAAAAAAAAAAATACAAAAATACAAAAATCTTTTTGCAATTAAGGAATTTAATATGAAATATATATATAATGATTATATATTTGAAAATGATGAGCAGAAGGAAAATTTTCTGTTTTCCATTATTGTTTTTATTTATTTCACTCCAGATTGGACTTTTTAAAAGCCGTGATCAAATTAAACGAAATTAAAAATTAAAAATGAATAAATAATAATACTAAGCCTTGTACTACGGAAAATAGTATGAGGAATAAGAGATAAGAGAATTAAATAATTAATTAAAATAACCAATTACATTATCTTTGTCCAGTTAGTCAAAAATTAGTACATTTTGCCTTATGATTTAATTTGTAAGAAGAGTAAAAGCAACTAAAAATTTTCTTGTGACTGAGTGAAATCCGAAATCCGTGATGATAAAATTGTGTTACCTGTTTGTATCATATCTTGCGAAATTCCCTCTCTCTCCACATTCAATGGAAAAGAAGAACTTCCTTTCCCCTTAGAAGCCAGCAATCAATTGAATTAATGTACAAAATAAATAAATAGATTAACCGCGTATTACCAGTACTGGTAACTAAAGATCTCGTTAATGATTCAAAAGAAATCTCTTGGTGATATCCATTTACAGTGAAAAGGCATTTGATCACTCTATTCAATTTGAAATGCCACTTGTTAGTTAGTTTCTTTTTTTTTCGGTCTCCCTCTCTCTCTCAATGAAACGGGGCCATCTCATCTCATGTTTCGCTGTTAGAATGCCTTAAAAATTAAATTTCTTTTTTTTTTTCTTTTGTATATTTCCGTATTTCGCCTTAAGCAAATTATGGGTACATCAAATGCCTTACATTATTAATACATCACAAAAATAAAGTATTATAATGCAAAAGAATCAACTTCAGGAATCAAGACCAAATTTAAAACTCCAATTATTCATTTCAAGTATGAACATACAATTATCGTGTAGAAAAATCAAATAGTTCACGTGATCTCGTGATGTGTTTCCCTTTATGGGCAACAGAAAAAAAAAAAAAAAGAAAAATGTCAACTGAGTGCGATTCTGGTAGTACAATAAAGGATTGAAGAATCTGTGCTTCTCTTTTAAACTTGGATATTTGTAATAAATAGATGTTCCCACATTGAACTTGTAACACCGAACATCATTCTTGATTATTCTAATCGGTATGTTTGCTCTTTATTAGATTGATGTGAAAAAAACAAAAGATCATTATTTTTTTGCTTTTTTTGTAGTAAAACTTATGTAAAAAATTGTTGCAAAAAAAAAACAAAGAAGCAACCACTAAAATTGAATTATAATTATAACCTTGTGGTAACTAGATAGTACTTCAAGTAGAAATGACTGGTAACAGATTTTTTTCCTCTTGAAGATAAACTTGTAAAGATTTCAAACTTGTACAACCTCATCTCTATTCAATCAAACTTATTCATTTCAAAAGTTATGACAGGGCTAATTATAATAAGCCACAACCTGGTGCCTGTTGAAACTCCTTTATTAGATATACCAAATTCATTTTAAGCTTTATGTAACCAACTTCTTCATTTAAATAGTATTGTTATTTACAAAATTTTAGCACTATCACGTGATATGCGTAAATAAAAGTGCGATGCTAGTGTATAATTTCTAGAAGTAATATTTATATTTTTTTTTTTTTCTCTCATGGTGGTTATTAGACAACAAGGTGTACACAAACCAAGAAAAGAAAAAAAATGTCGTGAATAGCCCAAAAAAAAAAACCAAAAATAATTTCGTGAATAAGTTTAAGAAACAGATTTTTTTTTTTCTCATTCCTCTCTTTATCTTCCTTTATTCACATTTTTTCACAACAAAACTCCTTGCTGGGGCCAGTTACATAACAAATCAGACAATCAATTAACTAACAAAACTTGTTTGATTTTTTTTTTGAATATTTTTAAGTTTCATCTACAAGTTTTATTTAGATTTCATTATTAATCTTTTATAAGAGTTTTTCCCCAGATAAGCTTAGATCAAATCATCAAGATTTTTTTTTTTTTATTCAAAAAGACAACCCATCTAGAAAAAAAAAAAAGAATAAAGGCAGCACATAAGACATTTAACAACCACAATTGGAAGGTAAATTATTCTAATAATGACTGTATCATCTGACGAAGAAGTTCCCTTATCACAGTTATCCTCAAAAGTATCATCTTCTACTATACCTACTTCTGATGATGAAGAAGAGGATGACGTACCATTAGCTGGAAGAAGACGTAGTAGGAATAAGAAAGTTGCTTCTTATTACGAAGAAGATGATGAAGATGAAGAAGATGATGATGACGAAATTCCTTTGAAAAAGAGCAAGTTGGCAAATGGATCATCCAAAAAGACTAAAAATGAGCCAAAGGTGAAGAAAGAACCTGGAACCAAGAGAAAACTGGCTACCAAGAAGGAATCTAAAGTCAAAAAGGAAACCAAAGTTAAAAAAGAAATCAAAGTGAAAAAGGAACCTAATGTCAAAAAAGAAACCAAATCTAAGGCACTGACTTCTAAACTTAAAGAAGAACCAACTAAATCTGAATCACCAGATGCCGAAGAAGAAGATGAAGGTTATAAATGGTGGGAAGCAACTGAAGAAACCGAAGGTGGAATCAAATGGGAAACTCTAGAGCATAACGGTGTGATTTTCCCACCTGAATATGAACCATTGCCATCTCATGTGAAACTATACTATGATGGTAAACCTGTAAATTTACCCCCTGAAGCCGAAGAAGTGGCCGGGTTTTATGGTGCGATGTTGGAAACTGATCATGCCAAAAATCATGTTTTCCAAAAGAATTTCTTTAATGATTTTTTGGAAGTATTGAAAGAATGTGGTGGTTGTGGAGTTGAAATTAAAGAGTTTGAAAAAATGGATTTTTCTAAAATGTATGCTTATTTTGAACAAAAACGTGAAGAAAAAAAAGCTATGAGTAAAGAAGAGAAAAAAGCGCTTAAAGAAGAAAGGGATAAGTTTGAAGAAGCTTATAAAACATGTTATCTTAATGGTAGAAAAGAATTGGTTGGTAATTTCCGTATTGAACCTCCAGGTTTATTCCGTGGACGTGGGGCACATCCAAAGACAGGTAAATTAAAACGTAGAGTTGCACCTGAACAAGTTATTTTGAACCTTGGTAAAGATGCTAAAATTCCAGAACCACCTGCGGGTCATAAATGGGGAGATATTAAACATGATAATGAAGTTACTTGGTTAGCTATGTGGAAAGAAAATATTTCTGATTCTACCAAATATGTTAGATTTGCTAACAATTCATCAATTAAAGGTCAATCGGATTTTAAGAAATTTGAAACTGCAAGAAAATTAAGATATCATGTTGATGAAATTCGTAAAAGTTACACCAAAATGTTGAAATCTGAAAAAATGCAAGATAGACAAATGGCAACTGCAATGTACCTTATTGATGTATTTGCATTAAGAGCTGGTGGAGAAAAGGGAGATGATGAAGCTGATACTGTTGGTTGTTGTTCCTTGAGATATGAACATGTTACATTGAAACCACCAAATAAGGTTGTATTTGATTTCTTGGGTAAAGATTCTATTAGATTTTATCAAGAAGTAGAAGTTGATAAACAAGTATTTAAAAACTTGCGTATTTTTAAAAAATCACCAAAACAACCAGGTGATGATTTATTTGATCGTATTAATCCTTCATTGGTTAATAAACAATTGCAAAATTATATGAAGGGGTTAACTGCTAAAGTTTTCCGTACTTATAATGCTTCCAAAACCATGCAAGATCAAATTGATTTGATAGAAAATGAAGGTACCGTTGCTGAGAAAGTTGTGAAATTTAATGCTGCCAATAGAACTGTTGCAATTTTATGTAATCATCAGCGTACGGTAAGTAAAAATCATGGTAATTCTGTACAAAAAATCAATGATAAATTGAAGGAATTAATGTGGCAAAAGATTAGATTAAAGAAAATGATTTTGATTCTTGAACCTAAATTAAAGAAAAAAGATGCAAAATATTTTGAAGAAATTGATGATTTAATTAAAGAAGATATTGAACATATTCATCATAGTATTATTAAAAGACAACGAGAACAAGTTGAAAAAAAATTGGAACGTGATAATGAGAAATTAAAACTTGAAGGTAAACCATTATTAACAAAAAAAGATATTAAAGATAAATTGGATAAAATAAATGAATTGGAAAAAGAATATAAACAAGAAAGAAAAACTGGTAAACCTATTGTAACAAAGAATGTTACAGTTGAAAAATTAAAGACTCAAATTGAAACCATTGAAAATAGAATTCTTACTACAACATTTCAATTAAAGGATAAAGAAGATAATTCTGAAGTTTCATTAGGTACATCCAAGATGAATTATATTGATCCAAGATTAACTGTAATGTTTTCCAAGAAATTTGATGTTCCAATTGAAAAATTGTTTACGAAAACTTTACGAGATAAATTTAAATGGGCTATTGAATCTACTGATGAGAATTGGAGATTCTAAAAAAAAAAAAAAAAAATGAAAAAACCAAAAAGAGTAAAGTTGAATCAATCATTGAAAAATGTGTTATATGTATTATAAGTTAATAGTTGTGTTATACTTAACAGTAAATTAAAAACAGGTTAGATATTATATTATAAAATGAATGAATGATGTTTTTGTACTTTGTATTTGTATGTTAATTTTGGTTAGGAGATTTAGTACCTGTTATATTTTCATTCGAAGAAAAAAAAAAATTCAAGATTCGATTGGTAATAATACAATACAATACAATAAATCGTAGATACTGTATTCGAATAAAACTAGTGCATTGTGTAATTGTTTATAATTCTTTTTGAAAGGAGAATCTTATGAGCTTTATTAATGTATTTCATAATTCAAAAAAAAATTTTGCATCTGTATATGAACAAATGTACAAAACACGCTAAAAAAAAAAACGCGGTATGAATTTTGTTCAGTTGTATTGTAATGTGTACAGTCGCGTCCGTTTAAGATATACAGTGTTATGTTTTTTATTTTTTTGCAACTATACATGAACACAGTATAGTTACAATATCACTAATCGCCTTGATTTACTATACATATTGATATTGCAATATATAATATTTTATTTTTGAGTATTGAGATTCCCGTTATTCTTTTAAGAATACTTACAAATAAAAAGGGAGAATAAAGGGGAACTCATTATTAAAAAAAAGATAAGGATGGTTTTTTTTCGTTCGTTCCTATTACTACTAAATATATATATATAGAGGGAGAGGAAGGATAATAGACACGTTCTAAATTTTTTGTTATCTCTTTCTCTTCTATTATAGAAAAAAATAAATAAATTGAGTAAACAGTATATCTAAGTGGTAATGCATTTAAATTAAATTCCACAAACTCTCTCCATGTACATTAACATTTAAAAGATTATCTGAAATTTCAAGTTGATTTAAAAAATGTACATTATAATGTACACAAATATTAGCGATACGAAAACAGCCTTTCATCCTCATAACATAGAATAGAACATGTGGTGGACAATCACCCACCACAATCACCAATTCCCGATGCTTCATTTCTTATAATATATTTATATATATTTATATATATAATCAATTAGTTTCAAGGATGAATTTTTTTTTTTTTTCTTTTTTTTTGTATAGATGTGTATTTAATACATTCCTTGACTATACAAGTTCTTCTTTTCAATCTCTAATTTTTTTGCGGGTGGTGTGTGAATACAGTATTAGCTGACGTATTGATAATTTAAATATTACTGTGCTTCCTAAAGAGTGTTACACATTATAGTTAACATTTCATTCCAGTCATTCCTTTTTCATTTATTCATTTATTCATTCATTCATTCATTTTTATTTTTTTTATTTTTGGATATATATATATATATATATAAAAGCTTTATATAATGGTTATAATTTTCATGTGTTTGATAAATACAGTTATGGGGACAGCATATCATCATCATCATCATCAACATCATAAAGATTATATTACAATTTCAACTATGATTGAAGCTATACCTCCTACATTAGTTGCACGTGATGTAACTAGTTCAGATGATTATTTACCTACCCTTTCTACAACTTCAACTACAAGTTCATATTCAACAACTATAATAACTAATATTCCACAACTGAATAATCCATATATTAATGTTTCTAATTTACCTACTAATTTAATATTTATAATAGTTGGAATTATTCTTGGATCAATGTTTATACTGATGACATTATATCGAATTATAACATATATTAAATATTCAAGACAAGCAAATAGAGAAAAAGAAACTTATTATTCAAATTTAGATGAAATTATAAATAATCCTTATTCATCATATTCAAGAAATTCATCATTATTGGATCTTAATTTAACTAATAGTAGTCCTCCAACTTCATCATCTTCAACTCAAGGTCGTTCATATAGAGATAATATATTAGGAAACACCAATAATACAGGAAATATTAAAAATAATCATAATAATAGAGGATCAATGTTTATTAGTCCAACCATGGATTTGAAAAGTTTTGATTTACCATTATATCAAACCCAACATAATACATCACTGGCATCATTATTAATGAAATGTATAAATAATAATAATAATGATAATAGTATAATTTTTGATGAAAAAAATGGACGAATAATAAATTTTGAAAGAAATGATTCTTCAATAACTGGATCAACATTAAATAGTTCAATTCTGGATACTAAATATTCATCATTACCTCAAAAGAATCCTATACGTGCTCCAAGTATGGTACTTGAAGATATATTAAATGAAGAAATAAAAAGAAGTTTATCAGAAAAAGATATATCAAAACAAAAAGAAGAAGAACATGATGATAATGAGAAAGAGGAAAAAAAATAAAGAAATAGTAATTAATATGTAATACAGTATATATATATATATATACACATTATAGACTTGATTCAAGAAAAAAAAAATATGCTCGTATTTGATTTAACAGTAAAATTTTGCAGTAATTATTTTAATTGGTCATTGGGGGTCAGAGACAGGGGGGGAAAAAAGTTCCGGTTCCATAATTTTATATTTTTATTCGGGACCTAGAAATAATTTTTTGTATTGTGTTGTTCCTTTCATCCACCCCGCTTTTTGTTGAGTTTTTTGTTCTGTTGTTCATTTTATCTCTTATCACACATTATATACAGTAAATTACATTACACACTAAGTTTTTTTTTTGGGGGGAGAGATGGTATGATTGCGCTGATGTAATTTTTACATGTACCTCCCCCTCCATACATTAAATAAATATATACTTTATAATTAAAAAAGAATATCCGATCATCGACATTTCTTTGACATTTTTCGTCTCTCTTTCTCTCTCTCTCTCTCACATTTTTTTTGCTTTCACTTTTACTTTCACACACATTTTTTTTTATATATATATTTCTCCTTCTTCCCTTTTTCTTTCTTTCTTTCCACTTTTTTTTAAACTTATCTTTATAGATTATCATTCCATTTATTTATTTATTTATTTATTTATTTATTTATTTTATTTGACTTACCCATAATGATTAGAACTTCATTTAGATCTATTGTACCAATTGTTTCGAAAACAAGATCTATCCATTCTTCCGGTATGATTTTTGCTAAAGGTGATTCATCAACTATTGATTCATTTAGATTACCTTCTCAAACATCAATTAATGAATGGGAATTTAAATATGATTTTATTCCAAAAACTTCACAACCAAAAATCCCACCTTTAACAAAAGAAGCAGTTAAACAAGATATTGCTCATGAAAAATTAAAATCTGTTGAAAGAGAATTATTTGCTAAAGAAAGTAATTCATCAATTAAAGTTGAAGCAAATAATGCTAATGTTATTCATGGTGGTGAACAAGTTGGTGCTGAACCAATTTTAAAAGAAGATACAAGTAGTTCACCAATTGATGTTTCAATTCCAAAAAATAAATTTTCAAAATCTAAAAAATCAGTTAATCATGATCAATATGTTCAATCTTCAATTAATCCAAATATTAATTCAAGTGATGTTGTTAATTTAAGTGGAAATGAAATTGATCATAAAATTGAATCTGTTGAAAAACAAAGTCCAGTTGTTGAAGATCTTGAACATGATAATTTAATTCATGAAGGTCAACAAAATCCAAAAGAATCAACTACTAATGGTAATGGTTCAGGTTTTGCAATCCTTGCTATAATAGGGTTTGGAGGTGCTGGTTATTTCTACTGGGATTCCAAAAAGAGAGCTACTAAATAAGTACCCCATTGTTTAATTTTACAATTTTATAATTTTACAATTTTGCTTTCAAATAAATAAATAAATATATATATTCTATTACATTTTTTTTATTTCTTCTTCAAATATTCAAGATTTGAAAAAAAAAATTTATTACTATTATTATCCGGTGAAGAATCCCCATCTGTATTCCTCCTACTTACATGAATTGTTTTTCTTGTAAAGTTATTATTATCACTTTCTGTTTTCTTTTTTTTTTTTTTTTCAGTCAATTTAATATTGTCTAGAAGCTTCTTGACAAGCTTTCAATTGTTGTAAATAGTAATCACAGATTTGCATGTTACCACTATTATCTTCCAAACATCTAGTAAAGTTTCTAGCATCAGCATCACAATGTTTAGCTTGTTCTTGAGTTTGTTGTTGTTGATAAGCAGAAACTTGTTGTTGTTGTGGAGCAGCTTCAACTGGTGCAGAAGATGATGAACCACCAAACATACTGGTGATACCAGCACCTAAAGTGTGACCAATAGTAGAACCAACGGCAACACCAGCAGCAGTAGAAGCCATTTGTCCAAATAAACCTGGTTGACTAGATTGAGTTTGAACTGGTTGAGCTGGATGAGCAGCAGCTGGTGGTGGATAACTATGTTGTTGTGGGTAAGCAGATGGAGCAGCAGCAGTATGAGCTGATCTGGTTTGTTGTCTTGGAGCTGGAGCTGATCTTCTTTGTCTAGGCATTTTGTTGTTGTTGTTTTAGTAGTGATTGAAATATTATTTGTTTTAGAAAAGAAAAAAACGTGTGGTTAACTAAAGTTGAAAAAAAAAAAAAAAATTGATTCATTTTTATAACAATAAAACTTTGAAAGAAATTTTTTTTTTCTTCCTGTATCCGTCTTCCGGTAGAGTAAAGAAAAATTTTTGGTGGCGAACGGTGCTAGAAAAAATAATTTTTGTTTTTCCCGCACACACACATAATCATACAAATTACCGTCCCCCCGGGCGAATTTTGGAACGCCATCGTGCTAACTAATGTAGTCATTAAAAAAGAGAAGTCACTCCAAATTAATACCATTCAATTAAAGACATAAACCGCTATTCGTGTGATAATTATAGGAACAAACAAAAAATAAAAAGTGGTACATGTGTGTGTACCTTATTCTGGCGGCTAAGAAAGATCTCCTTGACGGATTAGAAATTGGTAGCCGTGAATGACCATAAAACTTAAAGAAAAAAAAAGAATCCAATCCCAAGTATAACAAGAATTATCTAGAATGTTCTGTGTCGTTGATTATTAGAAATTACAAAAGTAGAAGAATCAAGGGTAATACTGTACTTACAACTCTTGTTTTATTATATGTTATGCATTTTTTTTCGTAATGGTGGTGATGATTCCCAAAGACCAAAAAGAGGAAGATTGAAAAATTTGAATATCGGGGGAGGGGGGTTTATACTGGAGTTCTCGCCCAATCGGAAGTCTTAGATTGATAATCGTGTGGGAATATATCTTTTGTTGCAGATGCAAAAAAAGAACAATAAAGAGTATAGGAGTTTAAATGATTTTACGTATACAATTTAAATCAAGGAGTAATTCTATTATCATTTATAACTTAAATACCAATAAGCATTGAAGATTTCTTTCCAAGAGTTCAATTCAAGTTTTCTCAATTGATTCGTTCATTCATTCATCCCTCTTCCATCCCTTGGATACCTTTTCTTTTTTCTTATTTAACTTTTAAATTCAGTTTATGGCTTTTTTTTTTTAAGTTGCGTGATTTAATGGTTACATACGATATATATATATACAACTTGAATCAAGATTTCATATGTTGATGAAATTGATTCTAGATTTTTTAACCCCAATTTGATTAACAAAAGAAATGAAAAATAAAAATTTTTTTTGGTCGGGTTCTTAATTCCTAAGATCAACTCCACTTTTTTTTTTTACCCACACACACACACAAATTAACGAACGAGTATCGTCTTATCAAAATGGCCAACACTTTTTTTTTGTAAATTTAAATTCAAAACTTCAAAAAAATAAAAAATAGTTTTCTAAAACTAAAAAAAAAAAAGTCAAAGAAATTAAGGGCAACCAGATTATAATTTCATTTTCATCATTCTTATACTTATATTTTCCCTATTAACTACAATCAATTAACTACGATAATGGATATTGAAGAACGTTTAGAACAAGCAGAAAAATCAGAAACCCCATCTTTGGTTGGTTCATCAATTAGATCAGCTGATGATTCATCTCATAAGAATTATATTCATCCAGAAAAATATCATTCTACCAAAGATAAAAGTAAAATCAATAATAAATTGAATCATTATTCTAATTTAAGTAATGCAATTACTGCTTCATTAGATGATTTGATTAATGAAGGTGCTTTATTGGGATCAGAAGCTGATTTTGATAAATTTTTAGAACAAGATGGTAGTGTTAAAACTGACGCAATTATGGACCAAGATGCAATTAATATTGATGAAGAAGGATCAAAGAAAAATGTTGAAGAAAATCCAATTGAAGATAGTCCAATTGAAGAAAAAGAAAAAGAAGTATCTGATGTATCTCTGGGTATATCAACTCCTCCTGAAACTGCAACTAACTCAGCACCAGCTTCATCATCTGGTACTACTGGTTCTTCTTCATTTTATCAACAAGAAGATTATTCCACTCCAAATTTATCAGAATATCAATTGGAACATGATATCAAGGATCAAACTACTTTATTAGATCATGTTCAATCTTATGATTTGGAAAAATTACCAACTTCTGCTTCTGCTTCTGCTTCAAGTTCAAACTCCAGATTTAGAAAAGATCAAGAACTGCCTATTTCTCAATCTCAACAAACTTTACTTTCTCCTGCTCAACAACAAAGATTAGAAGATGGTGGTCAAATCCCATTTTTACATACTGAAAGAGCTCGCTCTAGATCCAGATCAGCTAATCCAAACACTAGAATTAGAGATAAATCTTCTTCTTCTTCGACTACTACTCCTGGTAATACTGCTAATATATCTAAACCACATTTGGCTCGTGGGGATTCTTATAAAAGCACACACGATGAAGAACCTTCCAAGTATGAATTACCAGGTCATTTGAAAGCAGAGGTTCCAGCTCATCCTGCTCCACTGGATGAAAGACGTAGTAGACAATCTAAACCGACAATGGGTGAATCAATTGCTGCTGCTGAAGCTAATGTTGAGGCATTGTCTAAATCAGATAATCCTGCTTTCCAAGCTGAGCATCCATTACCAAGAGATCCTTCTTTATTAACTGGCGGTGATTATACTCATTTTGAAGTTGATGCTCCAAAGAAAGAAGAAGAACCATTAAGTAATACATATTACACTAAACGTTCAGAATCTGCTACTAATTATCTTCGTTCAATTTCTCGTTCTCGTTCAAGAGCAAGAAACCCAGTTCAAGATGAAAAAAATGATTCCAATAATGATGCATTACAAAGAGAAGGGGCATTGATCAGTGATGATCCTTATGATACCATTGATAAATTAGATTCAATGATGGAAGAAGTTTTAAGTCTGAAAGATTCTAGTCATTTGAAGAAGAAGAAAAAGAATATCACTCATGAAGAACTTATTGAAGAAGATATAGAAAGGGCTAAGCAGCAGAGTAATGAGAAAGATGATGCTAATACTGATGTATTGGTTGAAGAAGGTGCTTTAGTTAATGAAGATGAATGTACTTTGATTGATAAAAAAGATTTGGAAAAAGAAGGTATTTCAACTGAAGAAACCAAAGAAAAAAAAAGTAAAACTGAAACTGAAACTGAAACTGAAACTGAAACTCCAACAAAGGATGTACTCGAGGAAGCAGAAGATAAAGAAGTCTCTGAAGAAGCAGACGATAAAGAAACTAAAGAAGTTAATGATGAACCTGAGGCTGATGAAGATGAAGAAAAATTAGAAACCAAGGAGATTGAAGAAGCTCCAGTTTCCAAAGTTGAAGATGACTCTGAAAACAAAGGAGTTAAGGAACCTGAAATAACAGAAGCTGAAGAAGATCCAAAGGCAGATGTACCTCCTACTCCTACTAAAGACGATGATGATGATGATTTGGAAGATTTGGATATTTCACCAGAAGAAATCCGTAAACATCTTGAATCTCAACCAATTTATATTTTTACTTCATTGGCTGGTGGTATGCAAATCATGCCAAGAACTAATCGTTTAGCAACTATCTTACAAGCTAATGGTATTAAATTTGAATACCGTGATTTAGGTACAGATGAAGAAGCTAAAAAGATTTGGAAAAGACAAGCTAATGGTAAAGCTTTACCTGGTGTTGTTAGAGGTGATGATTTTATTGGTAATTGGCATGATATTGATGAAGCCAATGAAGAGTATAAGTTGAGAGAATTATTATATGAAACTTTATAAGGTAATAGTGTTGTGAGTAATATTATAATAAATAAAACAATCGAATTAAAACAAAAGTGGGAACTTTGTTTTTGTTTTGTTGTGGGGGGAGGAAGAAAAAAGGAGACGGGGGAATTATTTCCTTCCCTCCCCAAGCGAATAAATAAATCGTGGTAAATATAATCAGAATTTTTTTTCCCATCCTACACGCATTTTTCTAAAACATCAGAAGCTTGCTTTTTCGTTACTTGTACAACTCTTGTCGATCTCGTTGCTCTCTCTCGTTTGGGAGAGAATTATCATAAACTTTTCTTTCAAAATGAATTATTGGGGTTTTTTTAATTCAACTTTATTTCCGTTTCTCTCTTCACTCCCCCTTCAATTAACTATTCTTTTACACACACAACAAAGTTGTTCGTCTACCCAATAACTAAATGTCACTACTCCGAAGTGAACTAATATTAAGATTGAATCGATATAATCAACGATGTTCATTAATTTCATCATCATCATTTACATATTCATCAAAACTGCAAAATGTGATTCTATTATATCGGGATTTGAATTCCTCTCGTTTAATACACACATATCAACAACAACAACATCATCATCATCATCATCAATATAATAAGTCAAATATTTTATCATCTATTAATATTATTAATAAATCATATATACCTATTAGATTATGTTCATCATCATCATCAAGAATTAAATTTTCTAAAAATTTGAGTAATGAAAATGAAAATGAAATTAATGAAGAAGATAAAAAAGAACTTGAAAGAAAAATTAATTTAAATCGATTAATTGATAAATTAAAAGATCAAGTACCAAATTTACTTGAAACTTCATTATCAAAATCAATAATTTCAAAAGATATTTATCTTAGAATTTGTCCATCACAAATTGATGAAAATTATGTTCCAAGATTAAATGGTCAAGTAACTTATTATACAACATGTAAAGCAATTCAATTATTTTTAACATCAGTAATATTAAATCCAAAAGTTAAATTACATATTCATTCAATTCGTGTTATGAATGGTGATAATCATGATCCACAATGTAAATTTAATAATTCAACAAAAATTTATATTCGTTGGTCAACTTGTTTAAATGGTTGTGAACATTTAGATCAAAAAGTTGGAACTTCTGAAGCTCATTTAGGTACTCATAAATGGTCAGAAGAAGATACTAAAAAAATATTTAATAATCATACAAATATTTCAAGTATTGTTTCAAAATTACCAAGTACAATTATGGGATTAACTAAAGAATCAAAAAAATTAGAAAGAGTTCTTTCTGGATTATTTATATTTGAATTAGATGAAAATAATTCTAAAATTTTGGTTCATACTATTGAAAATATGGAAATTATTGAAAGATTTGAACCAAATGAAGCTGAAGATGTTAATGCTTTAAGAGTTTGCTAATATTATACCAAAGAACAGATATATATATATATATATATCAGGGTTGATCAATCTAGAATTTACTCAATTAAAAAAAAAAGAAACAAAGATTTTACTATTTCTTAAATATATTCATCATCTATAATAATCCTTGTACATATTTTGGTATTTTACCAATCAGTTTCTTAATATCTTTATAGGTACTATCTGTCTGTTTCTTGTGTATAGTTTGCAATTGATAAGTTAAAAATTGCAATTTTTCTAATGAAGATAATTTTTTACCTAATTTTGTATTAATCATATCCCAAAATTCATTATCTTTAATATCTAATTTCTCTTCTTGTTGTTGTTGTTGTAACTGTGATAATTGAATTGTTAACATTAATTGAGTCTTGATTAGCAAGTTGGTTTCTTTCATTAAACCAAATAATCCAATTTGTAAATATAAAATAATCATAATAATCGTAAACATAATAGTGACAACTCTACTGATATTTTGACGCAAATATTCCGAAAAATGGAATTCCAGTTTGACATTTTTGACAGAAACTTCTGGTTTCTTCTTTTCCACTTCTGATTTCTTTTGTTTCTTCTTTGATGACAGTTTAACAATAGTAGGTGGACCATCAATAAAGTAAGTTTGTTCTTTAATTTCAACTTTTAATTCTTTCATCATTTCAGTAGTTATTGATGACAGTCCAGAATAACACAGTTTTTCAATCACTGATTTCATCCATGATCTACCTGTCCATTCAACATGATGATAAATCATCAAATTTGTTTTATTCTCATTACCCCATGTAAAAACATATCTTGTTTTTACTGTGAAAACACCACCCAGTGGAACATCTGGAGTTGCCGTGGTTGATACAACAACAATATAATCAGCAAAATTTAAATGTTCTATTGTTTCCGTAACTTCACATTTTGTAGATTTAGGACCAATTGAATAACCTAATGCTCGACGATAAACAAATTTTCGTTCAAGTATAGCTGGATCATTTTCAGCAGGATGAAATTCTCCAAATTCTGATAATTCAGATCCATCATGATTTTCAAGAAAATTCTTTTGAAATTTAGTTTCAGGTCCAAATAATATAGCAAATACTACCCCCATTGGAGCATCAAATACTTCATCAGCAATTTCTTTTTCTTCATCTAATTTTTCATATGATGCAGTAGTTGGTCTATGTGAATCAGGACCTTTACTTTTATATGGAGATTCTGGTTTTAATTTAACTAATTTAGTCTCCACTAATTTTCCATTCTTAATATTACCATCTAGATTACCATTAATAGATCCATTTTTGGAAGAGTCATTTACCACACCATCCGCTATTTCATCGTCATTAGTATCATTGTCATCACTTTCATCACTATCTTCATCATCATCATCATCATCTTCTTCTCCGTCATCTTCACTATCATCCCCATCTAGTGATAAAATATATGACTCAATCTTTGTTCCAGGAGAATCTTCATCATCTTCGTTTTTAATATTATTTGCTTCATCTTCACTAATGTTGGTATGATCTATACCTAAATCATTATCAGTTTTTCCAGTTGAGCCTTTCCAAATTGTCAACAACATCTCATAAGTTTGATCTCTTGAAAGAAAACTAGCAAAAGTATGTATTGTTCCTTCTTCCGTCTCAATACTAATTGCATTTGGAAACAATCCTGCAGTTGATCGTTTTTCAATTTTAACAATACTTCCCATTTGAATCACTAAACTAGTTACCCAACCCAATAAATTAGAATTAAAACAAACATAATTTTCACTAATATAAATTCTACCCTGTAATAATATTTCTCTACTCAAAGCACATGCAAAATCATCAATAAACCTATCGGTTAAATCCAAAGATCTAAAACTTTTATGAAAATCAATATTTCGTTTCATCGTCGCATATCTGAACTTTGAATCTTTATAAAATTCATCAACATATAATCTAGTATCAAATTTAGCTGCTGGAGGACTAGATGGCGAGTTATCTAATACTGAATCATACATTCCCTCACTTACGGTTCTTTTGGATTTCCTATAGGCAATTATTTGTGGAGATGGCATTAATTTCGCTTCATCTGAAGTTGATGGTGATGTCGGTATTTTAGAAGAAGATTCAAATTCTTTAAGATCTTTCATAAATCGTGGTTTATTTGACTTTTGTGATTCTTCATCTAATGAATTATTCTTTGAATCCTTTGAAATCACTGAATTTGCATCTTCTTTCGTTGTCAATGGATCTAACGGAACTGTTTTATGCATGGTTGATGAAAATGATAATGAAGATTTATTTGATTTTTTGGTATCTACCTTAAGTTTTAATTGTGAAGGTCTAATTATAGTTGAATCTGAATCAGGTAAAGTGGGAGACGTCATTGCAGACCCATTGACAAATTTATGTTCTTCTGATAATTTTTTGGAGTTTTGTTGCTCTTGATCTTGCTCTTGCTCTTGCTCTTGCTCTTGTTTTTGTTGCAGAGTTGGAAGTGATTCGGTTGATGGGGGAAAGGAATACGACCAAGGGTCATTTTCCTCTTGATCTTCTGTAACTGCTTGACTTATGATATTAGATCTAGTCATTAATGATCACTTTTGAATAGTTTTACTGGTTGTCTAGAATTAATAAATTTTGAAAAAAATTTCAATCCAGGAATCTTTAGTTGCTTATGGTTTTTTTTTTTTTGGCTTACAGTTTCTATTGTAATCGGCAACGGAGGTCATAGATTTCATTTACATATCCGATTTCGTATGAGGGGAGAAACTTCCGCAACAAGCGCACAAAATATATACGACCAAAATTTGTATACCAGTAATAATTTTTTTTCAGTGAGAGGTTATCGTTTAGAAATAATTATTACTCGTATATTGAAACCTCGAATTTATTCTTGGAGTATCAATCTAATGAATTGATTACTGTGGATTATTATTTTCTCATCGTAAGTTGACGTTAATGATATACATATTACAATCAATGAGTGAATATCAATCTTACATTAAAATCTACAAGGAGATCAAACTTTACAATTATAAATCAAAAAAATAGAAGATTATTCTGTTATCCTATCGAAGTCATTCATATGACCATTATTTATTATTTTACAAAGTATTTAAAAAAGACCAATAAAAGAAAATTATATATAAAAAAAAGTTTAAGAATTGAAATCAAGTCATTCGAGACCATTTGTTCATCATAATTTTTATATAAGTAGAAGAAGCAAGCAAAATTAAAAAATTAAAAATATTAGCATCATCAAACTTAGTTGTTTTCTGGACGTAATTTTCTAACTTCCTTACCGACTCTCCAGATTTCCATATCTCTGATAGTCTTCAATTCTTCTTCTAATCTTTCTTTGTAGTCAGCTCTGGAGTTGAAGTCCAAAGATCTTTGAGTTTCAGTACCGTTTCTAACAGATTCGTACAAGTCTTCGAAAACTGGTTTCAAAGCATCTTTGAATCTTGGGTACCAGTCCAAAGCACCTCTTCTGGCAGTAGTGGAACAAGCATCGTACATGTAGTCCATACCGTATTTACCAATCAATGGGTACAAGGATTGGGTAGCTTCTTCAACAGTTTCATTGAAAGCTTCAGATGGAGTGTGACCGTTTTCTCTCAAGACTTCGTATTGAGCCAAGAACATACCGTGGATACCACCCATAAGACAACCACGTTCACCATATAAATCGGAGTTAACTTCTCTTTCGAAAGTGGTCTTGTAAACGTAACCAGAACCAATAGCAATGGCCATGGCAATGGCTTTTTCTTCAGCTTTACCAGTAACATCGTTCCAGACAGCGTAAGAAGAGTTGATACCTCTACCTTCTTTGAATAAGGATCTAACAGTTCTACCGGAACCCTTTGGAGCAGCCAAGATAACATCAATGTTGCTTGGTGGTTCAACATGAGTCAATTCCTTGAAAACTGGGGAGAAACCGTGGGAGAAGTACAAGGTCTTACCTTCAGTCAATTGTGGTTTAATGTGAGCCCAAGTTTCAGATTGAGCAGCATCGGACAACAAGTCCATGATGATGGTACCTCTAGAGATAGCTTCATCAACTTCAAACAAGTTTTCACCTGGAACCCAACCATCTTCTTTAGCAGCTTCCCAAGAAGAACCTTTTCTAACACCAATGATAACATTTAAACCATTGTCTCTCAAGTTCAAACCTTGACCGTAACCTTGAGAACCGTAACCAATTAAAGCAAAGGTATCATCTTTGAAGTATTCCAATAATCTTTCCTTTGGCCAGTCAGCTCTTTCGTGGACAACTTCTTCAGTACCACCGAAGTTAATGGTCTTAACACCACGGGTAGCAGTAATTGGAGTCATAGCTTTGACGGCATTAGCAGCAGAGTATCTGACTGAGGCATTAGCTAACAAAGAGAAGGTTCTCTTGGATAAGGTAGCTTTAGCAGTGGCTAATTGAGCCATTCTCATGGAAGCAGTTCTGAAAGACATTGTTATTCCGAATATATGTGTTATAAACAAATGAGTTTGTTAATGTAAAAAAAAGGAAAAGGAAAAGGAAGAACAAGAAGAAAAATTTTTTCCAAGGAGATCTAATGGGGTTTATATGTTGAAAAAAAAATTTTTTCTCTCTCCTGTTGGTTGAAAAATTTTGTCTCTACTCCCGCTCCTCCTCCTCCTCCTCCCCGTCGTCATTCCACAAAGCAACACCAGAAAAAATGAAAAATTTCATTAAGAATGATTCATTGCGCACTGCATAGAAAGATTATTACTCAATTATTTAGGACTTTTTTTCATCCTGATCCGGTGCCTGAACAGGATCAATAAAGAAATTTTTTCTGGGTCAGCGGAAAAGGCGATTTTACTATAGGAGAGATCATGAAAATTTTGGGTTTGTTTTAATCTGGTGAGCAATAGCTCCTGTTTCAGGGTATTACAAAACCAAAATCAAAATCAAAAATAAGTTCCAAGTTGCCTTTGATCAATTAACCAATGTCCTGAAACGGAAAGATAATGACTAATAATGATATTCAGGTCAATTGAAATGGACTTTTTGGTAATGACCATTGAGTTCCTTGATCTGGACAAGATCTTGGTGATGGTCAAGGAATAACCATCAAGGCTATAATCCGTCGAATGAAATCTCTCTATTACCAAGCTATTGTTAGCCGTGTCTCCCTTGTTAGTTAATATTTGCAACAATCGAATTTAAGTATTATTGGATGAAATTGGCTAAAAAATTAGAGCATTAAATTGAAAAATTAGTTGCAAATTACTTAAAAAGAGTCAACAGAAGTGACACACCCGTGCGTAATTACACGTTATTGCAATCATCAGCAGTAAATTACAACTAATATATGAAGCTTCTTGAATTTTGTATATATGTATCCAAGGGATATTATGCATTTTTAAGTCTACAAGCTCTTGTTAAAATGAAATTTCATATATTTTCTATTTATGTTACTTTATACATCGGTAACAGTTTTCTTTTTTTCTAACAATTCTTCAATTTTTCTAACAATTCTTCAATTTTTCCACTAATTGCTTCAGGTGATGTAAAAGAACTATATCTAGCAACAACGTTACCATCATGATCAATTAAGAATTTTTCAAAATTCCATTTAATTCTTCTAGTACCCAATATACCACGTTTTGAACTTTTTAAAAATTTATAAACTTCATCAGTTTTAGAACCATTAACATGAATTTTATTCATTATTGGAAATGAAACATCATATTTAATTTTACATCGTGTAACTATTTGATCATTTGAAAAAGGTTCTTGAAAAAAAAATTGATTACATGGAAATCCAATAATTATAAATCCATCCTTTGCATATTTTTTTTGTAAATTTTCCAAATGTTTATATTGATAGCTAAATCCACACAACAGGGCAACATTTACAACGAGTACAACTTTATCACGTAACAGCTCAAAAGGATATGGATTCATGTTATTATCTAATGGTGTTAATTCATAAAATTTAGCTTTGGGTAAAGTAGGAAATGATGAAAAAACATCATCAAAATCATCATGAATATTAGATTCAACTAATGTACTTGATGAATTATCTTCTGTAATCGGTGCACGTCGATAAGTTTGTTCAAATTTAGATTTTATCTGAGTAAAGGAATCATCCATAGAGTTCCAAACTGTTTCTGAATTATTTTCCATTATGACAACAGGGGGGTATAAAAGATATTGATATTGAAGTCTCCTTAGACCAACAAAGAAAAAAGTAAAGGGTGTTAAATGCTTAAAACTTTTAGTTAATTTCCCCTATTTTTTAATCTAACATTTTCTACTGAAAAATTTTTTTTTTTTCCCCCTGATAACGTTACAATATAAAATGTTCAATAATTAATCTCCTGTAAAATGTCCCCTCATTACTTTTGTTTAACACATACAGTAATACACTGTCGTGTAAAATTGATCATATTTACACACTCTCTCGTCAATCCAATCAGAATATGCAATTTGATTACCTTAAGGATGAGCAAACTTATATGGTTTAATAGTAAGATATCCAACCATCATACATATTTTTTTCATGTACTATAGAGAGACCCTGATAAAAATTAACAGTATTCATGATTCTCAGGATCTTGAGTTTGTTGTATTTCCCTCTCCCCAGATATAATGTCATATTTATAAAAAAATGTGTAGTTGATTCGTAGAAATAAGTCCTGGGGTATATTTCTCTCGTAAGAACCACATAAAATCACAATAAGGTAACATGTATAAGCTGATCAAAAAAAAAAGACAAGAGAATCGTGAATGGTTGAACTCCTTATGGTTATGCTAACCATGCTTTTTCTTTCTTGCTGTAAAATATTTAAAATGGAATGATAATTTGGTAGCTCCTATCTTTGGTAAAAATTTTTCTAATCAATATTACATGTATTATATAAAAAAAAGAATCTATTTCAATAATTCTTCAATTTTTTTACCAATTGCTTCTGGTTTAGTCAAAGAACTAAATCTTTCAACAACATTACCATTTTTATCAATTAAGAATTTTTCAAAATTCCATTTAATTCTAGTTAATCCCAAAACACCACTTTTTTCAGATTTTAAATATTTATAAACAGGATCAGTATTATCACCATTAACTTCAATTTTATCCAAAACTGGGAAACTAACACCATAATTTAATGAACAAAAACTAACAATTTCATCATTTGAACCTGGTTCTTGATGACCAAATTGATTACATGGGAAACCTAAAATTTGAACATCTTGATCTTTAAACTTTTGATTTAATTCTTCTAATCCTTTATATTGAGGAGTAAAACCACATTTACTGGCAACATTAACAATTAAGACAACTTTACCCTTTAATTGTTCAAATGGATATAGTTCACCTTTGGAATCCTTTGGTGATAATTTATAAAATTCGGACATGATTATTTAGAAATTGAATCTAGAGATGAAAGAATATTTTCCTTGAAAAAAAAAGAGGAATTCGATGACTTATTTATACACATGTTCCCGGTGATGACGATGAGATAGACCACGAAACTAAAAACTAAACAATAAAATATTTGTTTTTGGGGAACGATTTGGAACTGCGGCGATGAAGATTATTTTTCCGTTATATTTTCAAGGTTGACAATTAAAAAAAATACAAATCAACAACCAAACCAATCTTATATGGTATTTAGCTTCAGGAGTATTCTCTATTATAGTTTTCACAATAAGCTAAATTAAATAGCAAAAGGTAAAAAAAGAATGCTAAGGATTTAGTAATTTTTCCACTGATCAATATCATCTTAACACTCATTACCAGAGTAAACATTTTCAATGGGCTGAAATTTATAGATCTGATTACAAAACTTTCAACTCCGATCAATAAATTCAAACATGTACAAGAAGTATTTGCGCTTACCATATCTGTATAAATGAAAAAAATATTTAAATTGTAGACGAAAATGAAAACGGTTTTTCATTATAAATTTTACGGGTGATTATACAAAAATAGATAATATGGGAGGGGGGAATTAAAATAAACCATTCGGATGTATTACATGCATGATGACTTGAATTCAAGATGAAATTACGATTAATTATTTTTGGACTATACCAAAAGGAGAATCTAGCTCCCTATATTTGGGTCTTTCTTTAACCTTGGTTAGTATTGAAGGAATTGATGATATACTGTGATGATGACCTGGAATTTGGTGGACACAATAATGGCGAACTAATTTCGGTAATATCCTACCATCCTGATCAACTACAATAAATATCTTACTAGAAACATAAATAAAACATTTATTTGAAGTACAACATTATTGAAAAATAAAGTAACAAAGATAATAAAGAGAATTAAAGAAAAAACCCAAATACCCGGGTGATCCAAGATCACATGATACAAAGATTGGATTGATTGCCTTTTGAAACGAAGATGTAGTTTGATTAAACACAAGTGGTAGATTTCATTGATTTTAACATTTCTTCAATTTTAGCACCAATAGCTTCAGGTGAAGTAAAGGTACTATATCTTGCAACAACATGACCATTGGGATCAATTAAAAATTTTTCAAAATTCCATTTAATTCTAGATATTCCTAAAATTCCTCTTTTTTGTTTTTTCAAATATTTATAAACTGGATCAGTATTATCACCATTTGTATTAATTTTACCTAAAATTGGGAAACTAATTCCAAAATAAACTTTATAATAAATTGCAATTTGTTTATTTTCTTCTGGTTCTTGTTGCTTAAATTGATTACATGGAAATCCAATGATCATTACTGGATCTTGTTTAAATTGTTGATTAAGTTTTTCTAAGCCTTGAAATTGACCATTAAAACCACATCTTGAGGCAGTATTTACTATAACTACTATTTTACCCTTTAATTGATCAAAATAAAAAGGGCGTCCTTTTAAATCACGTGGATGAAGGTCATAAAATTCTTCAGCTGATTGGTTCATTACTGGAAGATGATTAAATAAACTGGGTGGGGGTGGGGTAAAGGTGATGATATAAAGTTTAGAATACAAATAAACAATTAAGAGATGAATAATTTGAAATTCAAGACGAAGACATTTGTTCTTTATATATACTATATATATATATGAACTTAGATATATATTATGGTACTATTTCACCTTTGAAATAGGAGAAAGCGCGGAAAGGGAAGACTTAAGCATGCAAGAATAATATATTTTTTTCATTTTTGCGGCTAAAATTCCAAGGCAGGGTTTGTACGTACGGAATGTGATCTTGAAATTTTCACAAAATTAGACAATTAATGGAAGAAAACAATTAGTATTAAGGAATGATGTACGATTTAAATCAATAAAAAATGGAGAGTATCACTTTCTGTTGGGACTTTATTTCATTTGATTCTCAAAGGGAAAACAACCAATTAGAAACTTGATATTAGTTGGTGCTTTCCATAAAGCTATTTTAAGACATTATACTTAACAATTTCCCCTATCCCTTTCGCTAATACTTTCATTATTATCTTCAAACGGTTGGGGATTAAAGAATTTCTTTTCTTTTCGATATACGAATAAATTGATTCTCGATTTCTAGAAGCATTTTTACGCCTTATTTCTTTTCATGTTTTATTTGCCACAACATCATCACCATTTCAAAGTCATCACATACCATCATCATCAGGTATTGGCTTAGGGGATTTTCGCTTGAATTATTATCGGGAATATAGTAAACCATGTTTCAATATAATGGCCTTTGGTTTTATTTCTCATTATGGGTATCATGATGGGATATCGTTTTAATAAAAGTCAAGTAATCCTTATGTCTGCATGATGAGAATGTTCTAAAATCCGCGTCTGTGCATGTATAACCTGAATAAAATTTAAGCACAATGCTCCTATTGGAAATTATTTATAATGTTTAAACGAAACAATGACATGACACAAACTATACTAATTTATGAAAAAGAATCAAACTATTGCATATATATTACATGTCCTTGGACATATACGATGATGATGTGGGCGATTGTTACATATTTAATTTGACTATTTCATGTCTAAATAAAAAAGTCCCAAATGGAACTAAAAATTTTTTTAAAATAATTTAAGCCAATTTAAGCATTTATCAATAAGCTTAAGCAACAAACGTTCTGTTTAATTTATCTTTATTACCGAATTCATGCGGAGTTTTTTTTTAATGAATCTTCTATTTCGTTAATGGTTTCTACACATTTTAGAACACGTATATACTCGTGTTTTATTTCATCCATTAATCAGAAGAAATGGTACAATGGTTTTATGTTAAAGCGTTTATACAACAAATATAGAACTAAAATACTGATTAGTAACAAGTAATTGAATTAAGTATTATTACCGAAATTTGATCAATCTAGATACAAAGTTATTTAACGATTTTCTACTTTTTCTTTTTGATTTTTCGTTTTAGTTTCATGTAGAACATATTACCAGGAATGTTTTACTATACATACCGGGTTTGTTGGAGAACAAATTCCCCCGGAGAAATACATTATTTATGGTTATGATAATTTTCAAATTCAATGAAAAATTTTTCTCTAAATATTTTTGATAATCTTTAACAATATAATTACAAGTACACAAAATAGATAAGGGTTTTCCCAACATATTAGTTTTTTTTTTTTTTATAAATACGCCAATTGTTAAGTATATAAAACTAATATACTGAGAAATATCGGTCAATGTACATGTAGAATAAATAGATTTTCATGATGTTGTTTGATACCCCCTAGTCAAACCAAAATTTTCTATTTTTTCTTTCAGCCTGTTGTGGAAATCAGCAATTACTACATTGTATTCTTTCAAGAGATATACAAACAAGAGAAAAGTCATCATCAAGTTTACTTCAATGATGTCACAATGTGTAAAAAAGATGATAGAACACAAGTATGACCTTGGTATAAATAAATCAATATATTTATTGGTCACATGGTTAAGTGTGTTAAAAGCACGACCTCAAATCTAACAGTACGGCGATATTTAGTGGGTTCATTATATACAGTAAAATATTTCACTGGGGGTAATTATTATTCTACATGTAAAAATCAATGATTGATGGTGTGTTCAATTTGTAATTAACAATAGCAAAACATGAAAATAATTAATTTAATGAAATATGGGGTAAAAAACTCCGAAGACACAAAGACATTATTTACTTATACACATGCATAAGTTGCATGTGTATGTGTATCAACCAATCAGAATCAAATAAAAATATATTAATGTTGTTTGTTTGTGTGTGTTTTTTTTTTCTTGGGAGTGTGGGTGGGTGAAGATAAGCATCTAGTTTTTAATTTACAACATACATTAAAATTATTTAACCGAGGATAATTGATTTCTAATTTTATTTATTTTTTATTTTTATATTTTTCAACAAACTTAATGCCCACTACTAACAAGGAAAACAACGAAGAGAGATATATAAAGGTAATTTATGAGATTCCTGTCTAAGATTATCTCGGAGTTTTTAGCTCTTACCGTAAATTTCAAATAATCTCCTTTTCCTACGAATTTGTAATTTAAATTAGACTCTCCACATTTTGCTTGTTTTGTTACTGTAATAATTTCGTAAATAAAGTAACATGTACAGTTACGTACAGATTTGTATTTACACATGAACAATCTTACGGCGCAAGCTGTGTATTACATAAAACTTTTTCTCTGACTCCGTCTCGCCTTTACTCCCAAGAAATAATACATGTAAATAATATAAAATGTATTGTTCTGTATTAATTTAATTTATTATATCCATGTATCCGTTTATTCTGTATTATACTCTTATGGGAATTAAACCAAGAAAGATTTTATATATAGAACTAACCCCCCATAAATTTCTTTCTGTAGAAAAATTTTTCACCTTAATAAATTTCTTTCAACAACTTCGTAATATTGATTTTTATATATCATGGATATCGATACAGAGAAACAAATAAGCGCAGAAGCTTCAAAATCAGGATATCTTTCAGGAGAATCATCTAAGAAAGATCATTTACTTCCTAGAATATCTACTAATTTTGAAGATTATGATGATTCAGAGAATCATGTTAAAAGAGATTTAAAAGCAAGACATGTTTCAATGATTGCCATTGGTGGTACCATTGGTACTGGTTTATTCATAAGTACAGGTTCATTAATTCATAATACTGGACCAGTAATGTCATTAATTTCATTTTTATTCGTTACAACAATTTGTTTTTCAGTTACTCAATCACTTGGAGAAATGGCAACTTATATTCCAATTTCAGGTTCTTTTGCACAATTTGTAACTAGATGGGTTTCAAAAAGTTGTGGTGCTGCAAATGGTTGGTTATACGGTTGGTCATGGGCCATTACATTTGCATTAGAATTATCTATTATTGGTCAAGTTATTCAATTTTGGACAGATAAAGTTCCATTAGCAGCATGGATTTCAATTTTTTTCGTTATATTAACAATTGCAAATTTATTCCCCGTTAAATATTATGGTGAAATTGAGTTTTGGATGGCATCCATCAAAGTTGTAGCAGTATTTGGATGGATTATTTATGCATTCATTATGGTTTGTGGTGCTGGTAAAACTGGACCAGTTGGATTTAGATATTGGAGAAATGGTTATGCTTGGGGTGATGGAATGCTTGTTGAAAATAATGGAAAATATGTAATTGCATTTATTAATGGATTAATTAATTCAGTTTTTACATTTCAAGGTACTGAATTAGTTGCAGTTACAGCAGGAGAAGCTTCACCAAGAGCTCTTAAAAGTGCAATCAAGAAAGTCATGTTTAGAATCTTGGTATTCTATGTTTTATGTATTCTTTTCATTGGTCTTTTAGTTCCTTATGATGATCCAAAACTTACTCAAGATGGTGGATTTACAAGAAATTCTCCATTTATTATTGCAATTGAAAATTCAGGTACAAAAGTTTTACCAGATATCTTTAATGCTGTTATTGTTGCAACAATTATATCAGCAGGTAATTCAAATGTTTATGCTGCATCACGTATATTTTATGGTTTAGCAGAATCTGGAGTTGCACCTAAATTTTTCCTTAAAACAAAAGCTGGAGTTCCTTATGTTTCAGTATTATTTAGTGCAGCATTTGGTGCCTTAGGTTATTTAGTTGTTTCAAATGATGGTACTGTTGTCTTTGATTGGCTTTTGAATATTTCTGCCACTTGTGGTATGGTAGCTTGGGGTTTTATTTCCGTTAGTCATATTAGATTTATGCAAGTTCTTAAAAGTAGAGGTATTAGTAGAGATACATTACCATTTAAAGCTGTTTTTATGCCATATAGTGCATATTATGCTGCTATTACTGTGTTTACAGTTGCATTAATTCAAGGGTTTACAGTATTTTGGGATTTTAATGCAACTGATTTTTTCACAGCTTATATTTCCCTTATTTTATTTGTTGTTGCTTGGATTGGATTTCATTTCTTCTTTTTTGGAATTGGCAAAAATTCATTCAAATGGTCTAATGTTTTGATTCCTTTAGATGAATGTGATATTGATACTGGTGTTAGAGATATCAACGATGCTGAATTTGACGTGGCTCCACCAAAAAATCTTTGGCAAAAATTTTGGAATATGATTTCTTAAATGAAATCTTTGAAATACATGGTTTTGAAAACCGATATTTGTTTAGAAAAATTTTAATTTTATCAATAATTATATGTATTTAGAATTAAATAAACAAAAAAAAAAACAATAATACAACGTTAAACAATAAAACAAACCTTTATACAAAAATCAAACTAATAATAATAATAATAATAAAAAAACTCTTTTGGTAAACAAATAAATAAAAAAAAATTTTTTTTTATACAAGGTATAAAAACAAACAAAACAAGTATAATGGTTGTTTGGATGATAATTTATATCAGCTTGAGTCTTTTCTATCTTGTCTTTGCTACTTTGGGTATATTACAATTTCTCTAGTTGTACAAGACAAAATTGGCAATACCAGAGGTAACACCAATAGTACAACCATCAGAACCATTACCATTGTATTTACCATTTTCATAAACACAAGATCCACTAACAGTAGCACCATCTTGGCCAACAATTTTAACATTAAAATTCAAAGAATCATAATTGTTTGGATTTGGAATCAATGATAAATAAGCAACACCATCAGCATAACCAGCACCAAAATTCAATGGAGCCCAGTTACCAACACCAGATCCAGGAGTACCCCAAACACAACCATCTTGCCAACCAACACCAGCATTATTAACATAGTATTGAGCAGAAGTGGCACCACCTTTCCATGTATAGTAGGTACCTTGATCAACAACAGTAATAACTGAAGAAGAACCACCACCAACAACGGTTGGAATAACCATATTTTCAGTACCTGGATAATCAGTTCTACAAATAGCAACAGTTTGACTTAATTCACTGACAACATTGGCTTTGTCAACACCCCATTCACACAAATAATTAGATCTAGAATTGGTTTTGTATAATTTACCATTTTTACAAAGTAAACCACCAACAGAAACACCATTTGAAGGTTGATCTTGTGGCCATTGGGTTTTAGACATACCACTTTGACAAGCATAAGAACAATAAGAACCTTCTCGACAAGAACCACCAGTTGAAGTATCAGAATTATAAATACCTGACCAACCACCGAATCCCAAGTGATCTAAAGCAATAACACCTTGACCAACCGGGAAGTCATCACATGATAAAACACCATCTTGGAATTCTTCGGTTGGATTAGAAAAAGCAGATAAATCACCATAGATTCCATTATTTGAACCACTTGAAGAAGATGAGGTAGTTTCAGCAGATTGGGAAGTTGAACTTGTAGAAGTAGAAGATGAAACAGTTCCAACACCAAGGGATAAGGTCTTTGCTTGACCAGAAGTTAAACTATCATTTTGAACAATAGTAGTAGTTGAAGAAACATCAGTTGAAGTAGTAGAAGTCTCAGAAGTTTGAACAGTTGAACCAGTTGAAGTGACAGCACTTTCAGTAGTAACTGGATTACCTTTTGCATCAACAGTGATAGTAACATAAGCATAATCATAAACAACAGCTCTCTTATGTTTATGATGAGCATGAACCCTTGTTTCATCACAGTTTTCATCATTTTTCTTTTGATGTCTGTCATCAAAAGCTGGTGCTGCAATTGATAAAGCAGCAAAGGCTAAGATAGTAGCACGAGTGAACTTCATTTAAATAAGCAAGTTGAAATGAAAGTTTTTGTTAAAATAAAATAAAAAAGGAACGACTGAAGGTTAGTTAGTATATAGAAACTTTTGTTGATTCTTAAAACTGGGAAAGTAACATTAAAAGAAGGAAAAGAAAATTTTTTTTTTTACTTTGGGTAAATCTTGGTTAAATTGGATATTTGTGTTTGATGATAATTTATCTGAAACGAAAACAAAAAAAATTAAATCTCCTTTGGTAGCTCACCAAAAATGTTCTTTTTTTCGTGTCTTTGTACAACATTCCTGTATGTAACCCAACTCCTGCTACCCCTTTTAAGGTAATATATTTGGCGTGTCTCAGTGCACAAAAAGAAAAAAAAATTTTGGTGACTTTTTTTTTCTGTGCTTGCAATAAAAAAAAAACCAAAACAGAAACTTACTCAAGAAAAATAAACAAGCAAGTAAGAAAAAATTATTGTGTGATTTATCACAACATCAGGAATACTAACCAGATGAACCCAATTGAAACAAGCCCAGTTTAAAATTAATGTAACCAGAAGTACAAGTACAAGAAAAAAGAATTTGTTGTGAAGTAATTCATGAAGAATCTTTTTCATTTCATTTCATTGATATATTTACTTTCCCAGAATCATGATAATGATAAAGAATATGTACATACCTAGGTATTGAATTTGAGTTGTGGGTATATAGATATAAACTCAACTATGATAAACACTTTATAAAATCTTTTGTACTAAGGAATGACTGAAGTTAGAAAAGTAGATTATTTATGATAGTTGGATCAAGAAGTATAAGAAAGCAAAAATTTCCCAAGTCCAAAGGAGGAGTTTTTAATAAAAGGGAATTTAGTTGATTTTATATATTACAAAAAAAAAATAAAAATTGGGGAAAGCCTTAATACAGTAAAAGCCACTACATACCAATTTCAAATTATATGAATGCTGGTTGTTTACTCGTTTGATTTTATTTTTGTTGTTGCTGATGCTACCACAAATTTATAATTTTTATTTTTTTTTTTATCTTTGTGTGCACTCGCAACCAATCAACAATAAACTCCTCGGCATTTCCTGTATTCACTTAATCTCTACTGTATTATTATTATTATCATTGATTACACTCCACCCATTGGCTCTTCCTTTTTTTGTTGGTCCAGTTGTAATATTACAGTACATGTATACGACACCCTTGCAGCAACTATATACAAGTGTGTAAGTTGAAATTGATCGACAAATAATAATAATACACAAACTGTAAATTATCAACAAAAAAATTAGACCAAAAAAAAACAAATAGCTAAAGTTGACGATGAAATGTGACGACGACGACGACGCCCAAGACAAAAATAAATGAAGGTTAAAGTTTAATACAATAACAGTATCACTAATCATTTATCCAACGAATAATTTTAAGGTTTAAGAAAAGTAAAAATTTTTCACCAAGGTTATAAAGAAAATTAAAATTTGTAATGTTTATTTCTTCAAACCATATTGGGATGCACTGTACACAACTTGTACAAATATCACCTTATTATTTTTATTTCTTCCAAATTAATCTAATTTATTTCTACATCAAGGTTTCGTTTTTATATATTTTACATATACTCCATAGTATCTTAATTTTACACAGGTGTAACAGTTCTTCTTATTCCAGTAAAACTCTTAAATTAGAGGTATTGTAATATTCATTAAATATTATTGAAAGTTGATTTGAATTTTGGTATGTATCATTAAAGAATGTTGATCCTACTTTCATGCCAATCTCCTCCACTTTTCGTAGTAAAAAAGAAAATAAACTCCTTTGTTTTTTTTTTGCTTGAGTTGATCGAAATTGTGTGTGTGCTGTGTATATGTGTGCAATAATGTACCCATGTGTCAGTTTACGATGCATTTATGTCAGGGTCGTTTCTTTTTTTTTTCTTTCTGCTGGTCTCACTTTTGTTTTCTTGTACATGCGTGCAAATGTAAATTCATATATGTTTCAGGGGGAGAAAGGGGGTAACTCGTAAGATGTACCTAGTAACTAGTAACTAGTAACTTGTAACAGGGCAGGTATACTAAAGGGGAGAGTAGCTAAGATCTATACGGTTGTTCTGTTGGTTTATACAAAAGGAGAGGAAAGTGAAAGGGGGGAAGGGGAGAAAGGAGATTGAACTAACAAATAATGTGTAATACTGTATGTACAGTACGTTCCTGATAATTAATCAACCAGATTTGTAGTTGAGTAAAGAATAATAAATTGAACAAAAATAAAGATAAAGATTATCGTTTTTAGCAATTATCGAGAATGAAAAAATTTATTATATTTTAGTACAAGGTAAAATAAGTTCTTGATTTACTGTAATGACTAAATTATATACATACAATACCTACCAGTGAAAGGACAATACAAACTTTCTCAGGAAAATTGATTTAGGAAATATCGTTGAAAATAGTTGCGGGGTTTGGATTTACTTAACAAATGTATCTCATTAAATATGAACATTTATACCCAATATAATAAGAATATGTTCTATTTAAAAGTGAAAATTCCAAGTACTTTACTTGTTCACACACCTAACCCATTAAAATTTTCTTACAGATTGAATCTGGTAATGAAATTTCACATTCATTTAATCCCTGTGTAAGGTAATAAGTGTGTACGGTATGCGATTCTTCATCCATGATTCAATCATCATTGAAAATCATTGATTAAAAAACAAAAAACAAAACTTTGATTTAATTTAAACGACGAAAAATCAACTGTTAAGAACAGAAACAAACAAGACTATAAGTTTCAAAATTTATGTGACTATTTTGCAGAAACTGTATGAAAATTGTAACAAAAAAAAACAATTTCAATAATAAATAAAATTAATATCAACTAATTAGAGCAATGAATTTTTAGAAGAGAATCTCGTTGTTAATACTTTAGTATATTTTATTCAAGAAACCATGTTTTACTTTTTTATGCTTTTCAATCTCTCTTGATGTTGTTTCTATTAATCTTTGATACAGTATCTTCATTCAAAAAGATCATCCCAATACTACTGATTTTTTAATTACTTTGTCTAAAAAATTGATACCTGATTATATAAGCGTCTCTCATCTATCGCAGCTTAGCAATGATTTTGTTAAATTCACAAATCTCTTCCTTTCTCTCGCACTGTATCTACTATACGTATGATTATATTACACAATAATGTAGATCGGTTTCTACATAAGTTTGTTAATTCCCCTCATGGTCAGCTGATACTATAGAATAAGCACAAAAGTTTTACATATAAGAAACCATGCAACAAATCAAATGGGGAGGAAAAAGAATTACCGCAAAAATCGAACAAATTTAACCGTTTCCATTTTGTTTTCCATTATTAATGCATCTCTGTGAATTAGAATGGATAAATCTTCAATCACATATATAATTTCTCATAACCATAAGCAAAGAAGAAGAATAGCAATAATAAGAGAAATTAGTTCTAGAGTTGCAATTCTTCAGAACATGACTTGAACAAGAATAAACATTAATAACTGAAACAGATTTTGACTTGATTATTTCAAAATCCCTGATCGAATCATTCTCCCTTAATTGAACAAGAAGGAACAAGATTTCATATAAGTTATACTTAACAAAGTGTGTAAATGTTTGCATAATCTTGGTTTCATCAAATAGTACTAGTGGATCATATCCTTGATGCTCCCTTTTGGGTCAATTTTTCTGTTCCTGGATAAATTTAAATAAATTAAGCAAGATTATACTGTACATTATAAAACTTGCAAAACTAAATTCATTCTCTGTCATTCTTTCTTTGTCTCGTTTTTTATCTGAATAACTTAAATCACACTACATATAAATCCATTTTTGAGTGTCTAGACCCTTTCATCTAATATACAGTATTTCTACCTGTTGAACCAACCCTCATTTGAATTAATGAAATTTAAATCGTCGCAAAAAAAAGCTTCGAATCTTTTACTTATTCTTTGGATGAATTGAATACCAAACAAAAAAAATTCAGCCTGGATAATTCAATCAATTCATGATAGATAACGAGCATTTGAAAATTTCATATGAGAGGAATTAGTAACTGTATGACCATAACTAACCTGTTTGATTTACCTCTAATAATTTGAACATTTTGATGAATTGATACAGACAAATCTATGGTTTCCATATCATCAATACGACTATAGTCAAAATTTGTCACATCAAGTAATCAATTTATTTCCTTTATGTAGTTCATACATCAACTCTTAGACGATGAACTTTCATGTCACCCAAACAGCAAACCCAAAATTATAGTTCCACTAGTTTTAAGGTTTATCTGTAAAATCTAAAAAAAAAAAAAAGAAATAAAAATTCCAGGGGCTGGACAGGAGCTGTAGCGAGAGATAGAGCGAGAGCAAGTGGAGTGGGAGGGGAGGAGCGAGATAAGGGACAAAGCCACAAAAAAAGAAAAAAATTCTAATCCAGGAACAAATATTTGTTTGACATAAGAATGTGAACCACAAGTCAAATAAAGCAAAAAAAAATAAAGACAAAATACAATAGGTATACCTTGATTAAATATCAAGTCTAGTCCTTTGACGAAGCTTACTAATGAGAATCTGACATTGCATAGTAGTAAAAAAAATGATACGGTTAAAAATAGACAGTAAGAAGATATTATAAAATTTCTTTTAATTCTCTACATTATTGAATGGGGCCCATCAACAAGATCAGCATCAACATCATCATCACCACCATCATCGCCGTCATCGCTGTTGTTAACATTATATATCTTTATAGGGTAAGATTTAATGCAAAAAGAGAATACAATACTGAAATGATTCTATTGCAGCGAATAAAGCAAAGAAAACAACGCATAGAACACAGGTATCATAACAGTACACTTTTGGTGAGACAGGATAAGAAAGACCAAGGAGAACAGGTAAACCATAACGTAAGACCTTAACCTGAGCTTTCAGCTATTTTGAAGATTTGAAACTTTTAAATATTTGTAAATCTTGCAGGATCACTAAACTAGTATTATTTTATCTCATAAGTTGAAATTTACTTCGTTTTATGATGATGAGGATGATGATGATGATATCATGTAATAATTCTCTCATTAAACTGTTTTGGCAAGATTAACAACAACAACAAGAATCATCTTGGCAGAATATCATCAAACAGGTTATTCACTTGATAGACATTGGTATGTTTTACTTTCAAATAAGTTATACAGGAACTAAACTCCACAATAAAACAGCGTAATATAATTGTTTTAAATTAGATACATTAAAATTCTCTTTGTCTATCTTTCTGTTTCCGCACCGGTAACTTTATTTGTTAACAATAAGACCATGAAATTTTTAATATTTTGTGATTAAAATACCTCAATGAAACCTCCTTGTAATTTGGAACAACTTCAAACGAAAAATTGCAATTTAATGACCTGAAATGAAGTGAATTAAAATTAAATATTTCTAAATCTACACGACAAATGGTCTTAAACAATAAAATGTTGTTCCTCTTGCTTCCTCATCCTTCCCAAAATTAATAGTGCATTTCGTCTCATTTTTTTGTATATTGTATGTGTTTCTTTAAGTATTGATAATAACATGTGTGGGAAAGTAACATCCTTTTTTTTTCTTTTGTTAGTTTTCCTTTTCTTGAGGAATGCACGAAACTGCCCTAAATTTTTCGCAACAAGGGCTGTAAACCAGCAGAAAAAAAAAACCCAAAGTATAATTGAAACCTTCACCTGAAATTTAATCTTTCAATGTTCTTTGCTACAAAAGTGGAGTTTCACATATCCATCTATATAAAAACAAAAAAAAAAACATAAAAGAATACTAGAGCAAGCAACAATCAGCAACAAGCAATTTAATCGGGCTCGAACCAACTTAGTCCGAATGACCTTTCATTCTTCATCTACCTTTCGTCCCTCCACCCCTTATAGGGGTTTGTGATTTATTACGTTTACATTAAGTGATTATGCATACTACAAATAAGTACCCTTCTCTTTATTTATTCCTTTCTTACTGTCATTATCTGTGATGTATGTAATCTGTGTTAGCCATATATGATATTGGTAATCCAATTGAATATCTTTTTTTTTATTTGGGGTTTAGTACGTCATACATTTTCATTCAATACAAACAGTAAAATAAAAGAATTTTCCTTCTTTTATTTTGGTTTGTTTGATTGTTTTGACCTAACATAATAACTGTTATTAAACTCTCGGAGTACATACAGAACTGAATTAAAATCTCCTGTAAGTTTCACAAGTAAGGTAATGAATTGTAGATTTACTTTTACTTAGTTGTTTGTAATACGTTATTGTTATAAAATTGTCTAATGCACTGGATACAAAATTATATATGTACTGTCTATACCTACATGCATACCTACATGTATGCACATAGTCATGTACATGAAAATTCATGCAATTTAACTAATTCTACTGAACAGTACCTAACAAATAGAAAGAGAATCCATTTTAACTCAATTTGTTCTGGTTCTTCTATCCAAACTTGGATCCTTTGTGAGTTATATTTGCAAGATGTATATGCCGTACTAAAATCCAACTCCTACATTAAGAATTATAGATGTATTACAAAAATTTGAAACATTTTTTTAATGTACGAATTTGCAATACACATTTTATCTCCTTAAATATATACATAGGGACCAATATACAGTATATATATATATATTCCATCCATCTTGATCGTTTTCTTCTTAATGGAATTTTAAAAAAATTTTCTTTTTTTTTTGGTTCTTCTTTTTCAATACTTGATTGAATAATCTCGTAATTTCAATCTTCACAAACTTGACATATCGGTTATAGAATATATATCAGCTTCGCCCCCAATTATTCCAACTACAATCATTTTAGTTTGACTTCCGTTATCATTTCATATTTTGATATCTTATTGATACTAGCATTAAATGAATATAACTTTTTGAATTATCAAAAAAAAAAAAAAACCCTTACTGTCTACAATAGAATTTTTTAGTGTTATTTTTATTTGATCAATTTCTTTTTGCCTTGTTTTATATTGGAATTTAAACTGAAATTTTTCTTTGATTCATTTTTGTTACTTAGGTTAATATCCAATTAACAATAGTAGTTTCAATTAAGGCCCCTAAAGGTTATATAATAATCATCACCATCATTTACGACTACTATTGCTACTACTATTACTAATTGACGTTATTTCATTAACATCCCATTTGTTTGTTTTCCTAGTTTTTTTTTTTGCATCAATTTTTTTGTTATATATATCTAGATATAACGAACTTACCTCCACTCCTTTGATATTATCTAGATTTAGAAAAGAAAGTCCTTTGAACTCGAGTACCAGAAGTTGGGATTGATATTATTTCTTTTTTGTGTTTTTTTTTATTTGTGTTGGATTTCCAGAGCAAAATTGCATCCTGAAAATTCTAAACCACTACTTGTTTTACCAATTCTAAACTTTGACAACCATTACCATTTACTTATATTCATTACTTTATTTATTTAGGATTCTACTACTACTACTATTTTTTGTTGTTTTTGTTTTGTCTTTTTGCATACCCTTGGGTTTTATCCCTGAAAGAAAAAGTTCGATTATTTTTCCCCTTATTTTCTTAAGGGACCTTAATCATACAGAAAGTTTGAAGTGTAATTACAAATCTTTGTTTCCCCTTATTATTTTACACACACAGGTATATCCATCTGCCTACCATTCATTATATACCTTTTTGAATTTGATTGGTTAATAACAAAGCAGCAGCAACAATCTTCCCTTCTAATTGATATTTTACATTCACTGATTTCTTGTATTTTTTTTTTTACAGATATATTATATTTCCGGATCATTTATTTGTCCCCTTAGTTTGTCAATTCAATAATTAAATGAAATCCAATAATTTAACAATATTTCTAAAAATATCATTAATATCGTTCCTAAATTGAATAAGAAAGAAGAAAAAAAATCAACAAAGTAAAAGAATATCATGAAAAATAAAAGTACTCAAAATTCATCAGAACTATATCATTTTACTTCGAATGTACAATTAAAACAAGAATCTCAATCAGAACTACCGATTGATTCTAATTCTGATTCTAATCAACTTGAGAATATTCCTGAAAATTCTCAATCTCAACAAACAAATACTACAAGTCATGTTCATCCTCAACTTCAACTGGATTATGAATATTCTACTGTAGATTCATTATCTAATCAATATCTACTATCTCAACAGCAGCAACAACAACGACAGCCTCAATCTCAATCCCAACTTCCCCCTCCACCTCCACCTAGTCTTTCTGTTCAATCTAATACTCAAACACCAGCTACTTATCCCCAACAGCAACAACAGCAAGTTATGGGAACTCCACCCCAAGTAGTACCGGCACTACTAAACGTGCCTACTCCCACTCCTCAATTAAATTCTTCATCTTCAGTTCTACCTCCTACATCTATTCAACAACAACAATATCAAAATTATTCTACATCTACAACAAATATTCATGATGAAATATCATCATCATCAAGAAATAATCCTGGTTATGAATTAAGACATTCTCAATCATTTCCAACAACAAGACCATTTTATCAAACAACCATGCAACCACCACCTTTACCTCCCCCTCCTCCCATACAAGATCTTGATATCCAAGGTTCATCACTGTCAATACTTCAATCTCCTCAACCTTCCTTACAGCATGGAGGAGGAGTAGGAGGAATAGGTGTAACAGGGGGTGGGTTTTACGTTCCACCTACACAACCTTCAGTTCCATCATCATTAGTTTCTTCTGCAAATACATCTACTCTGACAATAGCAACAACATCGAATCCAAGTACTACTGTTGGTGGCAGTAGTAGTAATAGTACAGGTAGTAGTGGTGGTGGTGCTACTGTACCACCTATATCATTTCCTGTTCCTACACATATTGATGTAAATCAATATCCTGATATGACTACATTTGTTAATTCGAATACGAATATAGTTGTTCCATTAGTTGAAAATCGATTTGTTGATAATAAAGTATGTGTAATTTGTGGAAAGAAAATAACTAGAGATATGTCACGACATATGAGAACCCATCAATCAGAACTGAGATTTAATTGTAAATTTCCTAAAAATCAATGTCATCATAAACTGGGGAAATTTAATCGTCCTTATGATTTTAAAAAACATTTATTAAATCGTCATTTTAAATTTGATGATCCGTCAATTAAAAGATTACATAATCTAAGTGATAAATTAAATTATTGGGGTACATGTCCTTGTGGATTAAGATTTATTGGTAAAGATTGGTTAGATGATCATATATTAACTGATGATCTTACTAAAAAATGTCCATTTATTGATTAAAACAACATTGTCATCCTACCCTTTCTATCATTTCTTTGACAATTGAAAAGGAAGGAAAAGAAAAAAAAAAATTCTTCAAGGAGATATTGTACATATACTTGAAGTGAAGAGTATTGTTTTGACGAGAAAACTTCATGTACAGAGAAAAGTGTTAGGTGATAGAGATGAACAGATGAGGTGTCTATCATTTGTTTTGTTTTGTTTTGGGAATACAGTAAATCATGTTGTGTTATTTGTTGGTCGCTTAAAAGTTTTTTCATGTTTTATGTTGCTTTTAAATGGGTGTAAACCCAAGTTATTGTTATATTTGGGATATGGGATAATAGGCTCACGATACAATTTGGGGGCGGGATTTGATTTATACATTTACTTATAAGATAATTACTTTGTTAGCATATTCATAAGTTTTTCTCTTCTCCTTATTATTTTCTTAGTTTTGACAAAAAAATTGTATCCATAACTATAATTCTTTATATACAAATTATGCATTAACAATAATAGAAAATACAAAAGTTCTTTACAGTCGATGAAGAGATTTTGCTTTTGTCTTTTCGCAGTCAAATTTTCTTTTGTACTACTGTAAATCTTCTGTGTCATTTTTTTTTCTAATTACAAACACGGAAACAAAATATAAATAATTCTTTTAAGGTTTCATTTAACCATTTAACTTGATGTAATTTAAAAACCAAATGACTAAAGTGGAAAAACAGGACAAATAATTATGTCCGGTACCTGAATGATAATCAAAGATCGTTTTGTTAATTGTTTATTTTCTTTCGTTTAATAGAACCTGTTTTACTTCTTAATTTCTCCGATAGAGTGAACGTATACTGTAGAATAACTCTCCGCCCCTCACTTCGCCTCACTTTCACCCACTTTAAATGAAACAATCACCCAACTAAAAAAGGAAGAAACTGTATGAAGGCATGATCAGAGGCTGTTTTCTATTTTCTTTGTATGCGTTTAATCAAGGCTTGGTGTATATTACATAATAATCAAAGGTATATGTATAAATACAATTATATGAATTCTGTGTGCGCACCATGGACGCTTTATTTATGAAAAAAATATACATCCCATGTATAATTTCAAATGTAATTGGGATTACAGGGGGTAAACAAAAGTTTCCAGCGAAAACCTGTCCGCATGAGCCAAAAGTATATTTTTTATAGTGCGAAAAATATAAATGTAAACAAAGATAGTGTACAACTCATAAGTTTGTTAA